>ML776740.1:2356002-2389183 GCA_009831015.1 Picea engelmannii
GAGATGTAATGATAAAGGTTTGGGAAACAAAATTGGAAGGATATAAAAGAATTACAAAGGAGGTCAATGAAGATTGTCAAAAAATCTTTAATGTTATTGAAAAAGAATCAACACAGATCGGGACAGATGGCATTTCCGAGTTGTTAGGAGAAATTTACATTAACAGATATCAGTTAAAAACAAAAGAAGAACTTGAAGAAAAGAAAGTGGAAATCTTAAATATCAAAATGGTCAATATGGCAGAAATCGAGAAGTTGATGATAGCTCCCAGTTCAAAATTGGAAAAAGTTAAGTCCACAGAGAAAACAATTGCAAGCCTGTTGCCAGGTCTACAAAGAAGTTTCTTCTCATTTGAAGAAAACGAGATACCTGAGGCTCCTAAGGCCTTAGTGAACTTTTTAGAGAAACATGTTCAAGAAATCGAAGAAGATAAAGAAAGTTCTTCAACTCAAAGTTAAAACTTTGTAAATATTTCTATTTTTAGTATTTTGAAATAAATTGTAAACGGTTGACATTAGCTTATGCAACCGGAAGATTAGGAATTTGGTTAGTTACCAACGGAATATTTTGATGGAAATGTATAAATATAATTTCAAGAGGCTGAAACAAGGCTTCAGAAATTTTGGAGAAAGCCGATTTTTGTACTATCAGCTTTAAAGTTTATCAGAATAGAATTCGCAACAAGATTCTAGATCCTGCAATTTCATGACTATGTTTCTTCCCCTGTCTATCATTATTTGTTAAATATTCTTCTTAATGTGTGTTTCTAGCAAGTGAATTAATTTGAAATTATATGCAATTGTTGTTTATTGTTTCAGATTGGTTTGGATGTTGAATGTGTTACAGTTTTTCCTCTGAAATTACTTTAGTGATTTTAAGACCTGTAACCTTTTGTTCCTTAATATTTATTTTTGTTAGAAATCCTATGTCTCTTTCATTAATGTTAACTGAAATATAAGATTATTTCCAGATAAAATCCTTATATTTCTCTCTGTTGTGTTTCATTGTCTACAATTTCAAAATTGTCACAAACCAGGAAACGACCTTGATTGTGTCTCTACTTTTCTGTTTTAGGTTTTAAGGTTGTTTTATTAATATCTTCTCTGAAAGTCTGAAGTAACCAATCTATAAAAAAACCCTTTTATAAACATATAAAACCCTATCACCCATGATAGTGCCTAACGGTAGACAACCTAACGTAGAACCTGGTCTACAAGATCAAACAAGCATTGCACTAAATTTATTTAACACCATCTTGCAAACTGCAACAAATAGGACTAAGTTAGAACGATCGTGGGAAGCGATTGAACGTGACATAACCATCCAGGAACAACAAGAAGAAAGACAGAGACAATTGAGAAACTGAATCTGATCTAGTTTTTATTTGTTTCTTTGTTTTAAAAGTATTATCATATTTGGATGCCTTGACGGTGTGTTTTATAGCCTTAAAACACAAACTCAGGAACAACAAGCCGCACATGATTTTTCTCAATCGTTTGATGGATTTAAATCCAAAGTTGGGGATCTGCAATTTGAGGTATCTGAGGACTCTATAGCATGAGCAATAGGATTGTCATAGGAGCGCAACAAATTGTTCAAAAATGCCAAGCTAGAAGGTGTTCCTTGGAGCTTGTTCACGGTCTCTAGGAAATAGACATGCTTCCCTAAAGGTATTCCTATTACCCTCTTAAAACCTCGATGGCACTGTCTGCTTCTAATTCTTAAACAATTTATAACTTGTGAGGGTAGGTATGGCTTAATGTTTTTGTATCACATTCACATGTTGATGATTTTATTAGTGTTTAATCTAAACACACACTTATATTTGTTGATGAACCTGCATAAGATGTCTAAGCGTTATAAGAAATAGAATTTAAACCCTCTGTCTAGCCTCTTCCACCATGGACTTATACGAATTCTGCTATTGTCGCATTTGGCTCAAATTGGGGACACTTGGGAAGACTTCCTGTGTCGAATTTTTTTTTCCCTACCTGAGATCACAATGGACTTGCCTCTACATTCCAATATAAAACCAAATCCTTGTAACCCTATGAATGAAAGTCAAGGTGTCGATTCACATAGAGACCATGAGCTCGTTGAACCAAATTCTTTTGCTATGCAAAACCCTCTGGGTAATAAACCATGATATAATTTCATACCCAGAAAATCGTTAGAGGAGGTAGTGGATGTATTAAAAGAGAAGGTTTCTCTTTCTATTACTGTTGAGCCGATTCATTTTATTGTTAACAAACCAACTATTATTAAAAATCATAAGGACAAGAAGCAGGGTAACTCAGATCTGAGTTTCATAAACAAAAGACAAGGCAGTTTAATTAACAGGAGTTTGACAAATCGACATCAAGATCATCTGAGCTTGATCTCAGTGATTGAGGTTGATGATCACTTGACTTATGATGAGATCAATGAATTCCTGGCCAAAGAAGATGTGGATAACTAGTGTCTTGGAAATGAAACCATTACTCAATATATACAATACGATTTTGTTTCTAAATTACCTCCATTTCTAAAAGATTAAGAGGGATTTGCTGACATAGGCCATGATTTGAAACAAGCTACAGGAAAGACCGAAGCACCCATTTTTGAGTGCACTCAACCTCTGCCTGCTATAGAAACTATACACTGTGACAATTATCTGGACTGGGTATAATGATACTAGAGAGACATACCATATTTACAGGCACAATTAAGACATTTGGCAGCTTGAAATTCCCTGATTGAAAGGGAAAATCAAGAATTGAAGGCATGTGCAGATCAGGCAAGAAAAAGGCCCAAATGAGTCAGTAGTGTGATTATAAAGAATGCAACAAATGTCAATGCTATCATTAACTCAGAGTTATCCAACCCTTCATTGTCTAATATCTAGAACGGTAAAAATGGTTTTGATTTTCTTTGATTTAATTCTGTTGTAAAAATCAAATAGTTAGAGTTATTTTGATTTTCTTTGTTAATATAAGACTAGCTACAGAATCTCACGATTTTGTAGCCACTCTATTTCTAAAAATTGGTTTGAATTGTTTTTCTAAAATTCAATTTTGTTTTGTTATTTTCAAGAGAATAATAATTATGATGTTATTCACAAGGAGAAGTAACCTTGGATCATGCGCTGCATAGTTTAGTAATTTATTTTTGTTTGATAAAGCCATGTCATTATGTAATTAATTTTGATAAAAAAACTCCTACAAGAGTGTTACTTTGTTGTACTATTTTTTTAAAGCAATCTATTTTTTTGGGATTACCCTATATCTTGCATGATAAGAGGTTGTTAATCCATGACTAGTTCAAATAATGGTTGTTGTTAGTAGTAAAGACAACTTTTGCTGGAATACAGTATGGACATGTGATTTTGAGAATGGATAATGGAAAAGTAATTCACTATTTTCTTTAAACATGTGTGATTCTTGTTCCATTATGCTCTTCTATTACTTCTGTATTATGAGATATTACTATGTTTGATTTAGTTGTAGCCTTGTCATCATATGGTGTTTCATATTGTTAAATATTATAGACGTTGTCCATAATTTTTCATTCCATTTTGTATATGTGATCAAACTATCATTTGATTGTTCTTGAATTTATTTCAAATATTAAATGATTGATAATATTAATACTTTGAATTGAGTTTCCTTTCATTCTAAGTTATTGATTATCATAAGATCACATGATTTTTAATCAGTTATCATTCTATTGTTATAACCTCAGGTTTCCCTTACATGCAGGACAAGTAGGAGCTCGAACAACACATAAAGATAATCTCAGTTTCGCTGATCAAAAATATGTTAGTCTTTGTGTTATTTAATTAAATTATTTATTAACTAAACTATGATTGCATAAATTAGCTTTGACTATTTCTGTGTTATCGTTTCAATTATATTTTCTTAGTATTAATTAGTTTAAAGTCTCTAAACATTCAAAAAGAAAACAAAAAGAATTTTGTTCTTTCTTTATATTTTTTAGAAACAATATTATGAAAATTCATTTCGCAAGATTTCAAGCAAACCTTGCAAGATGTATATAGATTGTTTATAATCATTTGTATATATTCATGTTCCTATATCAAATTATTGTAATTAATAAACATATGTTTTTTGTATTATAGCTTTAGATTAGTTTATTTATTTTATTATTTTTAGGACGTTAGTTGGCCAACGGAGCCATTAAACCCATCAGGGCAGTTCATTCTAAACGACTCTAGTTATTTAGACAACCTCGGTCTAGATCTGACCTTCCAGTTGACGATGTGTCATAAACTCCCATAAACACTACCTCAAGTTATGTGTTACAAGAATGAAATGATTTATTGGGTATGTTTGGACAGTTACAAGATGTGGTGTTCTCTGGTGGTCAAAATGTTGTACATTTGACTAAAGGTCCAACATATCAAAATGGAACAAGGGCATCGATTTATTAGAAAGGTTATTGATGGAGGAAGAATGGTCCATACTAGAGTGAATTGTATAGGAATTTTAACGTAACAATACTGTTAGAGAAGTTGTGGAGCTGTGATGGTGTTTGGATTCTCTTGGCTTACAAGAAAGGTGATGAATTAATTAAGGGCATGATATATCAGGTAAAGTTTTGTCAAGGTGGAGATTGTTGGAACAATGAATTTCCCATGTGGTCACATGAACATGCATGCAACTATATTAGAAATGTGCATGCATGCACTCTTTTTTGAACAAATTATGTAACTGGTGGATCTAATTATAATCAGTTAGTCTAACTGTTATAGAGATGATATATATACGAGCATACCCATAGAGGTGAGAGTGAAATGTGTAGTGAGTGTGTGAGATAAATACACAATACTGTGGAGTATAGTGTGTCTGTGACAAGAGGATGGTTGTATGCCTTTGTTGGCTATTGTAATTCTCCCTTGAATAATAATAATATCGATTATCACTTCCTCGTGGTTTTTTCCCGCATTGGGTTTCCACATAAATCACTGTGTAAACTATGTGATTGTTGCTTTGTTGTGTTTGGTTTGATGTTCTCAGTTTTATGCTTTGTTTATGCACTTTTTTTCTTCCACTGCCCAACTTTAGCTACCACTCTGTACTCTTCCTCAGTTGAATATAGAGCAATAGCATCCTACTTCTTCTTCGACCAACAAATAGGCCCAGAACCAAGATTGATTGAGTAACCAGATGTGGACTTGTGATCAATGTTATTGCCATCCTAGTCAGAATTAGTGAACCCAATGAGGTCTAATGTAGATTCTATTGCATATTGAATCCCAAAGGTGATGGTGCCCTATATGTATCAAAGGATACACTTTTCATCCATCCAATGTAGCTCATGCGGCTCTTGCATGAACTTGGAGAATATCTAACTACATAAGATAGGTATAGTATAGAGTGTGTGAGATACAACAAGCTCCCCACTAGTTGTCTATACAGTGTGTTGTCCACTAGTGGAGTGTCCCCACCATCCTCAAGTATGACTCTTTATAGGAAAGGAGTCGGGGAAGTCCTGCAATCTGTTATGTGAAATCTCTAGAGGAGATCTCATGGCTACTTGGCCTGAGACATTTTGATGCCTGATGCATCCTGGATGATCTTGAGTCCAACAAATAAATGTAGCAGACCCATGTACTTCATAAAGAAACTATCATGAAAAATCCTCTTGACTGTAGAAATCGATAAACTCGATCTACCGGTGATAAACAAATCATCAACCTACATAGATAGAAGTAGAAGTGAATTAGCCGTGTTGAGCATGTAAACATTCGGGTCTAACTTACAACGTACAAAGTTCTGTGACAACAGGTAGGAGACCATCTTGGAATACCATTCCCTTGGGGACTTCTTGAGGCCATAAAGAGACTTATTTAGTTGATAGACCAAAGACGAATCTTGCACAAATCCATGGGGATACTCCATATAGATATCCTTAAATATATCTTCATGAAGAAATGCATTCTTCACATCCATTTGATGGAATTCCCATACTTTGGCTGCCAAAATGGAAAGTGTAAAATGTATGGAATCCATCTTCGCTACTGGAGTGAATCTCTCATCATAGTCAATACCGTGCACCTGCTGAAAGCCTTTAGAAACTAGTATGGTTTTATATATGCTAACCTATCCATCTACTACACTCTTGGTCCTATAGACCCATATTCACCTGACAAGTCTCCTTCCTCTAGGAAGGGGAAACGGATCCCAATTCTAGTTCTCGAGGAGGGATTTGTTCTCCTCTTGCATGGAGGATTCCCAAAATGGATTCCTGGAAGCCTCGCCATAGGATTTTGGATCTGAAGACTGAACCAAGAAAATATTCTTGGGTGGCATTGGTTCAGTGGCAGTGAGTGCAAGAGGAGGCTCCTCGAAATTAGGTCGATTCCTCCTAGTATCATCTGGATCCTCAACAAGATCTCGTGCATCTTGAAGAGTAGTCTTGGCCAACTTAGGCCTCGAATCTAGCTCTGCATCTGCATATGCATGCAATGATTCTACATATAACTATACCAACTCTGTATCTGGTTCATCTGAATCCTATGAATCATAACTACCGTCTGAAGAAGATTAGGCATGTGCATGCTCATAATCTCTGATAGGTGGAAGAACGAAAGTGTCTACATGTGACTACTGAGGTACATTCGAGACAGTTTCCTCAAATTGGACACTACTCTCAATCATGATCCCATCTGAGGAAATATCAATGAGTCTATATCCCTTCACACTGGTAGGTTTGTTAGCACCATGATTTTTATAGCTAGACTTATAGGTTTGTCCAAAGTTTTCAAAGTCATGCAATGATCTTGGGAAAATCAAGGCATTCCTAGATGAGTCATAGTTAGTGTGTCAAGGTTTATGAGGTCAGTAATCAAATAAATAATGACTTGAAATGTCAGTAAGGGGTCTATCCACAAGTTCGTTTAAAGGGTGTATTGTATTTTTCATAAAACACAATCATAAAAAGAAAAGAGTCAAGAGTGTAAATTCCATCATGTTCAATTTTTAATGGTCCACTTTCCTAAGTCTTGAATCACATTAAAAAGTGGGAAATTATGTGCTAAGGTTGAGTCATAGGTTAGGGTGAATGTCATGTCAAAAGTTATTATGGTTCATCATCACCTTTCATTAGGTTAGATAATGAACAATCATGACACTCCATGTCATTTGTACTGTTGCAAACTTCAAAAGTGTACCTGATGCATAAGTTCACTACACAAATCCCTAAATTGCCTTGAAACATCTTTTCACTATGGATAACCACTTCCATTTTCAAAATTTCATCCCTTATCCATTCGAGCATGAATATTGGCCACCTTTTGTTTTTCTTCATCGCCTCCAAGACCTGCGCATCATTCACAACCTCTCCAACAATCTCCAAATCTCTCTACTATGCAAGCTCCAGTCGCTACACAAATGTTGTGTGTTGCTAGTCACTATGCAAACTCTGTGTGTTGATATTCGCTACGCAAACCTTTCACTCTTTTTTTTCTGCACATTCTCCATTTGTTTCAATAACTGTTCAAGAGCCTTTCTTGGATCCCATTTCAAGTTATCCTCTGAAACAAATTTTCTTTTCACATAACCAACTTTACTTCATTTGAGCTAAACCCTAGCCATCCTTGTTGTTGTGCCCAATTTCCTACTACTGTTTTTTGTTGCGTTGATGTTATGGGACTCATTGGTAAATGCATACATAAATAGATCTCCCTAGATCCACCTAGATCTAGAACAAAACAAAATAGAACATGACGTTTTCCCTAATCTCTAACCATTGACTTTACTATTTAACAAGAGATGGGAAACATATCGTTTAAATATCACTTCCTCTTGTCGTTGTCGTCCTAGCACCACTCCAGTGCTCCTGTGATATTGAATCTACAAAGGAACACAAGACAACCAAAGTGAAAGCAATAATATACTCAACGAGAACCTATGCATGTGATCAATGAATCATACAATAAAACAAGACGATTTTAATGGGAAAGAAACATATCATTGTATCATATAATAACAAAAGTGGAGATTACAACCAAAGCCTTGATGTCACAAGGTCCCCTTCCGATGACCCTTTTCTCCAACACACACACTTGCTCCAATCTTGAATGAAGAAGATCCACAATGACTTGATGAACTGAAATGAGGTTCTCAAGAATGATCCAATGCAGAACTCTCCATGCAATCTTAGCTTATTCAACCTTCATTAACCTTAAAATCAACCTTAGCCTTTTCCATGAGAAATCCCTTTTTATACAGGGGAAAGAGAGATGGTTAAAGATATTGGGATGATCCCACCAAATCACAGAAGCGAGTAGGATCCCAACCATATAGACACCACCTCACCTTCTAGAACTTTCATGAAACTTAACCTTTTCTTAGTCTTTTGACATCGTTGCACCCTAGCTTTAGGGAAAGTTGCAGAGATGCCGCAATCAAGCTTTAGGGTAGAGGGTGACGACCAGACATCATCGCACCCTACTTATGGTGCAGCCTGCAACGACCCTCCTTAACAAGGTTTCTGATAAGATAAATTTAGTCACTTTCATCCTGAAGAAAGGCTCTTTTTGGGACCATGAACACATGTTTGTCAATGAATCACTAGGGTGACCAAAATAATGTGTAACAACTGATTTTCATGCCACTGTTTGTTGTTGCGTAGAGGTTATTGTTCCCATTTTCGTTGCGCAGAGGTTATTACAATCTATTTCTGCACACCTGCAGTTCACACAGGGTTGACATATATCAACATCATGACAACTCCTGAACGAAAAAAAAAAAATGCAAGAAGCGGGGAAATCATGATGTTTGGGACACATGGTTTTAAATTTGGTAAACACAGACCCAACGATTAGAGCATCCTTTGAACAAGTGGGTTGTATCAGGTTTTGTGAAAAACTCCAGGAGTACAGCTGATAGGTGGTGAGGGATTTTGTAGATAATTTAGATGGTTCTAAGACTAAAGTGAGAAACCTCCAGTTGTAAGTTCATGAAGATAGGGTCACAACTGCAACAAAATTTCCTACTCATGGAAAAAAATGGTTCAAAAATATGCAGTTATATCTGTCTCACTATCATGATCATTTTATGAAGCATGAAATTAAAAATTCTAAATTTGGTGCTACCATACCCAGAGACCTTTTATTCTAAAGTTACAGTGATTTTTTGAGGGTTATACAAACATTTTTTACATGTGAAGGGAGATTTGACAAGATTTGTCAATATCACATCAGTCTCTTAATGCATTTCACTGGTAAGAATCCTTTGAATCTACCATTTTATCTCTTTAGAAGTCTTAGAAAGATGGCTGACAAAGTACAACTGAGGAAAGAGCAAGGATATGATAGCCTTTTTCATTTTTCTTTGATCAAATTGTTGTTATTGGAGGAGCTAAGAAAGAGAGATCAAGACTGGGAGTCTTATCTAAATCCATCAGGCATAGCAGTAGATTCCCTAAGCATCCCACAAAGCCGCATAAATGCACCTTCATTAGTAGAAAGAAATGAAACATCAAACCCTTAGAGATATGTTAAGAAAAGGGGAGGAAAAACTAAAGAACCTGCAGCAAGTTAGTAGGATAAGAAGAAAATAAAGAAACTCCAATTCTCTCCAGAATTGATTGAAGCTCCCAGTAAACCATGCACCAAATCTGCAACAAAGTGAATTCTTGTTGTACATACAACACATGAAAGCAATAAGATTCCAGAAAAATTCATACAACCAATTATCTATCATGACAATGATACTTGAATTATTGAGTTGTAGGAACAGTTGAAGAAGGACCACTTTGTCATAGCGTAGTTACAACATGAAAATAGAGAATTGAAGAAGAAGTCTTAAGAAAATGTTTTCAAGAAATATTTTTCTATAATAGAAAAATGGCCAGTACCATCAATTTCAGTTGATTCTAAAACAAATAAAGGGAAAATGATAGAACAGACTCTAGAGGTAAAGGATATTCCTCAGACTAATCCACCCTTAACAAGGTCCTCAACTAAGAAGTTACAACATCAAGAGAAAATCCCAATGCAACAAGTGGAGATTAAAAAGAAGGGAAAACTTGTTGTGTTGGCTAAATAAATGGAGAACTGAACAACTGGAAATCGAATTGACACATTTTTGTTATTTTTTCGTTTTAAAAATCTCACATAAAGTAACACAACAATTTTTCTGCGAAAATATGATCACCCACTACCACACAAACTCTGTTGTATTTTTCCTGCATCGTGTAGTGGAATTATTGTGCAACAGTGACATAATTACTAAGAATACTTCCAGCTCATCTTGAATGTTTCGACAATGTGCCAACTCATCTCCGACAAACATTAGAAGTGGAAATCATATATTTTATTTATTTATTGGCATATCAAAGTTGTTACGATTTAAATTAAATGAGTCTGTTCGACTCCTTTTTAGTAGACTGTTAAAGATTTCATGCTAATTATGTGCGACTGTTAACACTGATTTTAGGATCATGGTTGAATCCAAATTCGAAATTATTTCCATATGATTTTGGACATATTCAGGAAGCCATGAAAACCAAAATGCGGGTAGAAGTATAGGAATTTTGATCTTCAATGTAATTTTCTGAATCTAATAGAAATACAAATGCAGAAGTCTTGAACTCCTTATGAAAAATATTCTAATGGTGGCGATCTAAAGATTTTACTCTTGTTTGTATGCATTCCTTTTGTACTTACTTTCATATGCACTTTTCTTCTATTTAAATTGGAAAATTAAAGGTCTAGAATTCAACTAATGGTTCTCTAGACTTAACTGATTTAAATTTTGTTTATCTTCTTAACTAAGGTCATAATTCATCCTTTATGATGCTTTGATTATGTTATGTGTATATTCTCTTCTTTCACCTTACATAATTAAACTCAAAACTGGAATTCATCACCTTATTTAGCCTTTGTTCCTCTGGGAAGTTATACCTACCAGGCATTGTTTTCTTTTTTTTTCAGGGGTTGACTCCATATCCCTAGAGATACTATACCTCCTTTCCCAAAAACCTTGAAAAAATTACCTCAATCATCTAAACCTAGCCATCAGTTCAAAAGACGTCTATCTATCAGAGATCAAGTCTCAGAGAGATCCCTCTCTAGATTGGAAGGGCTAGCTTCCAGTCTTAAATTTGGTTTGTAGGTTACCTTTGTAGATTATTTCTTTATCCCAACAATTTACTCAATGATAACAAGGGTATCCAACAAAGATACACTATGTGCTATGTGGATCAAGTGCCTTCCTCTTCTCAGAGGGAATCCTAACCCATGCACGTGAACTAAAAATAGGAAAGTTGGTCACTTTTGGTTTGAGGCTGCTCCAAGCCTCGTAGGGGGTATTATCCTTGAAATATCTATGGGGATATATGTTTTGGATGTAGGTTTCACAATTAACTCCTTCATCCCATAATCTATGTGGAAGTGAATTTGCATGTAGCATGCAAGATTCCATCTCTTTTAGAGATCTATTTTTCCGCTCAACAACTTTGTTTTGCTGTGGAGTATAAGGAACCGTGTGCTGCAACTGAATCTCGACCTTAGGAAAAATATTATGTATCTCATGGTTGAAATAATATCCCCCATTATATGTTCAAAGGACTTTGATTTTCTTTCCTAAATTTTTCTCAACAAGGGCTTTGAAATCTTTGAGGTGTTGCAATACCACTGTTTTTTTCCTCAGAAAGAAAATCCATGTGAAGCATGAGAAATCATCAACAAAAATGAGCACATATCTTGATTTACTAATTGATGGATGCAGAAAAGGGACCATTAGATAACTATGGATCATATATAAAGGAAAGGAATCCTTCTAAGTCTTTCCTTTGTCAAATTTCTCTTGAGGGTGTTTTCAAAGAACACATCCCTCACAAATTCCTTTGGAGAAGTGGATGTCAAGTAGACCATAAAGAATTCTCTTCTTGCTAATATGTTTCATATATATAAAATTTAAATGATCGAACCTTTCGTTCCATATCCTACTGATTTCAACAACATGGGTAAGAATTAATGTAGAATTTGGTTCAATAAATTAAGAAAATGTGTAGATTCTGGATTGATGATTTACCTCACTGGTATCAACCTTGGAATTGGTTTTCATGTCATAGATATCCACATCACTAGGTGTGAGTATAAATCTCTTTTTGGTTCCAAATATGGTCATTTGATACACAGAGAGAAGATTGACATAAATTTTGGGAACGTGTATTACATTCTCAAAGGTTTTGTTTGTGAGTTCAATTCTTCCTTTGTCGGTGACCTCGGCTAGAGAGTTGTCCCCCATCAGAATAGGAGGACATTTGTATGCATCCAATGATGATTAGAATTATTTTTTGTTTGTCGTGTGGTTTGATGCACATGAATTTATAATCTAAGCATTGAGAGAGGAGTTGATGGAAATCAAAGCATGGATAGAATTGCCTCTCTTGGGATTTTGATCTTCTGGCTTCTTCTTCTTGGCACCCTCGGGGATGTGATCTCCAAGTTTGTTTTTTTGAAGTATTTGGACCATTTGATCTAATTGTTTCTGCATACATGCAGATTCTGAATGGAATCCTTTATGGAAGTAAGTGAATTTATCCCTTTTTCTTCCCTTTCCACCTTTAGATCCATAGGAATCGTTGAAGGGTTTTGAGTACCCTTCCTTATTTGGATTTGAAGTTGAGTTCTCTTTGTCCTTTATTTTATATTTATGATTTTTATGACTGCTACCATCTTGCACAGTAAGTGCATGTGCCTTTGGGCCTTTGATTTTTCCCATATTTATGAGCTTGTTCTCCTCTTGTGTCATAGATTCAATGAAGACATCAAGAGAGGAAATATTATAGGTGGATCCATAGGCGATCCTAAGTAAATGAAATGTGGATAAAAACACTTAGTATTCCAGACCAAGTTTGGAGAGAATGGTGAGAACCATTTGTTTCTCCTCAGATTTATCAACCCCACAAGCCTTGAGTTGTGACAATAAATCCTTATATTTGGTAAATAAATATTGGAGATTGTCAAAGGTTTTTGGATCCAATGTGATCAATTCCACCTCGAGCATGTGTCCCCTCATCTACTCCTATTTTTGAAAAATCCCTTTGATGGTGGTCTAGGATTCATTGGGGGTTTTACAGGAGGATATGTGAAAGAGGAGTTTAGGAGAAATGATACTACAAAGAGTTATAAAGGCATCATCCATTCGATTTAGATACTTGGATTTTTCTATGGTTGATGTGGTTTAGGTGTCTGTGCCCATGGTTAACCTGTATAATCCTCTTCCTTGAATATGCACTATCATATTCTCCTTCCATGAAAATAAATTGTACGTTTTAAAAATGAATTCTTTTGAAAATTCCATTTTTTCGTTGTCTTCAATCTTTGGTACCTGCAAAAATAATATGGTGTGTATTTTTCCTAGAAATATATTGGCTCTGATACCATGTGAATGTATTGAAACTGCAAAAAATAGATCTAGCTACAAAATGACAAACACAGTTTGCAGAGAAAATATAAGAAACCAAAAACATGAGAGAAAGAATGGAAGAATTCTCATTAACCAAATGAATGAATGATAATTTACACATGTTATACTCTATATAAATCAAATAATGTGCACTGGATGAGAATCCAATGTTCCATAGTGGTGTTCTAGAGTGATCTGGACTCACAACAACAGTTACGGGAGTAAATTTCCACTTAGTCTAGTCTCTCAGGAAGTTACAGTAGTGAACTTCCACCTAGTATGAGTTAACTAGTCTCTCAGTCTTCTGTTAACTGACTGAAACATAGTGAAGTGAGGAGGAGATCAGGGAATCATGAGTAATGTACTAGTGGTGGTCTAGAGTGATCTACTGCATGCGTAATTTTATTATTGACTTGTAGCAACTGTGCGATATCCACGGGATGGCACTCTAGTTTTCTTATCCGATTCATAGGATGGTTTTGCTTCAACTTCAATAACCACTCCTGCAATAGATGCAGAAATTCACAGAAAAATACTTCATGCAAGTTGCTAAACACATATTTGTCGAGATATTTGTGTGGTGTATATTTAGGGTTTTTGTTGTCCTTTTTCTCAAACTCAAGTTCCTTTGTACTTAACCATCTTTCACTCTCCTCCTTCATTGTATTCAATGGCCTGAACATTCCCTTCTATGTTTTCATTCTCTATTTTTTTCTTCAACAGATCCCTTCCAATTGATCCTGTGTAGTTCCAGTCGGAAACATAACCATTTTTTGGATGCTTGGGCTGACCTAGGTTCTTATCTCAAAGGTTTCCAATAAAACCCTCAAACTATTGTCCCTCCTGGTTAACCAAAAGGCAATGATGTGCACATAGTGCACATTGCAGTCTCACCTGAGATAACATATGGGGGACTGCAATAATCAGATGTCTGCAGCCAGGGAAGGTATTGGGATTTTACTATGTTCCTTTTCCTCATGCATCACACTTATTATCCATTCATCTAAATCTAGTATTCATTCACTAATCAAATTATGAATGCATGTTGTCATAATCTAAGTTAACCATTCATTATTTAACTGATAAAAACCATAACAATAAAACAACCATTCAGACACAAAAACACATTATATTTACCTTGGTTCACTTCCCCCTGGGGATACATCCCCCATAAGCTATCTCGAGTGAGACTGCATTATGCACTATGTGCACACCGTTTCCTTTTAGTTTACGAGGAGGGTTGATAGTTTGAGGGTTTTGATGGAAACCTTTGAGATAAGAACCTGGGTCATCCCAAGCATCCAAAACCATGGTACCTATCACTTATAATAATTTTTTTTCATAGACCCACCCACTCTTCCCAACACCCTTATTTTCCACCTATAACATTGCATTCCTCTATTCACCCTGATCGTCATGGTATATATCACTTATCCATATTTTTTTTCCATTGATCCACTCCCCCTCACTGACATCCCTCATTCCCAAATGGTCTCCACTCGCAACCAAGAAACCATTAATTTGAAATCAAAATATAAATAACACAATGAGACCGTCCAGAAGCTAACTTCTAAAATTGATTCCAACAATTCCAATGTTGAAATATTCAAGGATGAAGTCAAGGGAAAATTTGAATCCATCCATGGTTGATTTGAATACTTCTAATCCACTCTTAACCGATTGTTGAAACAATTCGAGGTTCCTCTCTTCTCTAACCAACCTTCACACTTATAAGGCACAAAAACTTCCCATACTATGTCCTTTCATTCCAACTCCCTTCATCGTGACCCCTATCTTCCTAGAGTTAAGGTGAACAAATTTTATGGCTTGTATACCACGGGCTGGGTCAATCAAATGCAACATTATTTATCATTGCATATAATTACTTATGAGTTGGAAAAAATTCATTATGGTTTCATATATCTAAATTCTAAATGTTGGAAATCATGGAAATAACATAAAAATTAAATCCAAGGGTATGTTGCTTGGAGATAGTTTGTTGCATATATTTATGAACACTTTGACACTAACACCCACCATTTAGGTCATTTGACCCAGTTGAAACAATCTAACACAATGCGATATTTTATAACTTACTTTGAGCACTCATATTTGAGAATAGAGGGCTTGTCAGATGCCTTCTTCAAGGAAAGCTTTATCAGTGGCCTAAAGGATGAAATCTGTGTAGAGGGCCTAATGGATCGCCCTCATACTTGGTTGGAAGTAGCTAAACAATCCAAGGAAGCACAACATATTGTCTCCACCCAAAAAAAATATCCATCCTTTATTCATCATTCTCTACCCACCAATATCTCCCCTCCTGCCATTCCTCTCAACATCTAGAAATTAACTAGGGAAGAAATGGATGAAATCCAACTCAAGGTTCTTTTCTATAATTGTGGTGAAAAATATTTTCTAGGGAACAAATGTAAATAACATAATATTTTTATGGCCATTTTTGAGGATATTACTAATGACGAGGTAGATGTTTCCCTTATGTAATAGATACCCTAAGAAGATGATGTTACTCTTCACTCTGATCCATTAGAATTTGAATCACCGATTTCACTACACACCCTCACTAGCTTCTCTGCTCCCTAAACCCTCAAGTTAACTGGCTACATTAAGCATAAAAAATTCATTATCCTAGTTGACAGTAGCAACACCCAAAGTCATTCATCATCACATTTCCCAATAAATCAATTTCTATATTTATGCAGTCAACAACTTTCAAATCATGATTACCAATGGTGGTTCCATGAAATGTAGCAGCCATTGTGAAAATGTGTGCCTAAAAATTTGTCAGTACCACCTAAAATATCATATGTTTGCTATCGACATGGGTTGATGTGACATTATGCTCAATGATGAATGGCTACACACTCTAGGCCCCTTCCTCATGGATTTCAAGGATGTAGCCATGAAATTCCAACGAGAGGGAAAATGATATAAGTTATGAGGCATCACAACATGCTCACCTGATACCATCATTTCTCATCGAATGGAAAATCTACTAAAAATGTGTTATTTTGAAAAGAATTTCCAGCTCCTTTCCATTCAAGTTGTTGAGACACCATCTATGCACCCTGACCTCCAATATGTACTCTCCTGGAACCAATCTATTTTTAACACTCCCCATGGACTTCCCTCTCCCCACAACATCCATGATCATTCCATTCCTCTAGTACCAGGAAGTCTTCCTCCCAATGATATCCCTTACTGTCATCCCTTTTCCCATTAAAATGAAATTGAGAAAATTGTTCAAGAATTTCTGGAAGAAAGTGTTATCCATCCTAGTACCAACCCCTATTCTTCTCTAGTAGTCATGATACTCAAGAAAGAAGGCACTTGGTGCATGCGTCCTAATTTTCATGCCCTCAACAAACTCATAATCAAAGACAAATTTCCCATTCCTATCATCGATGAACTTTTGGACGAATTGAGTGGTTCTTGATACTTTACCAAACTTGATATCAATTTTGGATACCACCAAATATGTATGAAAGAGGAAGACATTCTGAATACTACCTTTAGAACTCACGAGGGTGACTGTGAGTTCTTGGTCATGCCCTTTGGCCTCTGTAACCCTCCACTTTTGAAAGTCTCATGAAACATGTATTATATCCTTTTCTCCATCATTTTGTCTTAGTTTTCTTTGATGGTATTCTCATATGTAGTTAAACTTTTAAATACCATCTCTCCCATGTTTATCAAGTTCTCCATCTACTATCTAAGCACAATTTTTTTCTCAAATGGTATAAATGATATTTTGGAGCCTTTGAAGTTGAGTACTTGGGTTGTATTGTAAGAAATGATGGTGTACGAGTGTACCCTAAGAAAATTGAAGCTATAAAGGATTGGACTCAACCTAAAAATATTAAAATATTTCATGGTTTCATGGTTTTAACAAGTTATTATTGCAAGTTTGTTAAGAATTATGGAAAAATTGCAACTCCTCTCATTATTATCCTTAAAAATAATTCTTTTAGTTGGACTCTCGTTGTTGATCAATCCTTCCGATCCTTGAAAGAGGATATGTGCACAAATCCTATCCTCAGACTACCATACTTCACCAAGACGTTTTTCCTAGAATGCGATGCATCCAGGACATGAATTGGGGATGTCCTCATGCAAGACGAACAACCTTTGGCTTTCACTAGAAAACAAATGTCAAAGCTACATTTTGGATAATCAACCTATGAAAAGGAAATGTTGGCTATTTTTCATGAATTGGATAATTGGCTTCTTTATATAATGGGGAAGCCCTTCCAAATTAAAACTGATCATTGTGGCCTCAAGTATTTTCTGGAACAAATAATTTCATCCCCGAAGAAACAAAAATGGGTGACTAATATGTTTGGATATGATTATGATATCATCTACAAGAAAATTTGGTTGATGATACTATTTAAATACAAAATGTGGAAGAAGGATCCCAACTCGTTTCCCTCTGATTCATTGTAGTAGATTGGATTCAAGACGTTCATGAGCAATTTTTGTAAGACCCTAAACTTTCTAGATTGATCAAAAAATTGCAACATGATTATCAAGATTCTCCATCTTACTCTTGACACAATGAATATATCCACTATAAAGATATCATATGTCTAATAAAATAATAGAACATGAAATACATGGTGCTCTCTGATTTTCATGATTCACCCACAGCTAGGAATTCATCCTTTACGAAATCCTATGAACGAGTCAAACATTCTTTTTCCTGGGAAGGTATGAAACAAGACATATGAACCCTTGTGGTTGAATGTGATACCTATCAATGCAGTAAGTGTGAAACCATCAAATATCTAGGCACACTCTAACTGCTCTCGATCCCACCTTCTATTTGGATGGATAGTTATATGGATTTCATAGTTGGCTTACTTAAATTGGGAAATAAGTTAGTCATCATGGTGGTAGTAGATCATATTTCCAGATATGCACATTTTTGTTCTCTTCAACAACTGTTCATTGCATCCATAGTGGATCATATTTTTATGGATAATAAATTCAAGATCCATGGAATGGCTCATTATACTACCTCCGACCATGATTCAAATTTCACTAACAATTTTTGGAAAGAATTGTTCAGGCTCTAGGGGATCTAATTGCATCTCATCACTACCTATCACACCCACACTAATGGACAAATTGAAGTTGTCAACAAGTGTTTGGAAAAATATTTGTGATGTTTTGTGTCAGACATAAAAAAACATTGTGATTAGTTGTTACCCCTATTTGAATGGTGGTACAATACATCTTACCATATTTCCACTCACATGACTCCCTTTGAACTAGTCTATGAGAAAAATCCACCATCGATTCTCTCATACATTCTAGGTGTCTCCAAGTTTCGGGATGTTGAAAACAATCTTACAGTCCACATGACCATTCTTTGCATTCTCAAAGAAAATTTGGTCCTGTCTTAGAATCGCATGAAGCAACAAGTAGATCAAAGTTGTTCCAAAAGTGAATTCACTAAAGGGGACTGGGTGTTTCTTCATCTACAACTGTATAATTAGAACTCACTCAAATTTCCACACTATCAGAAAATCACCCCCAAATTTTATGGTCCTTGTACAATTATGAAGTGAGTGGGGTTTGTTTCCTATTGGTTAGCTCTTCCAAGTCACTTTAAGCTCCATCCTATTTTTCATGTCTCATGCTTGAAGAAAGTGATTGGAAATAAGTCCCAAATTCAAACACGTCTCCCTATGTTGGATGAAGAAGGTTCCATTTAATTTTAGCCACAAGCAGTCTTGGACTAGCATGAGTGTCATCTCCATCAATGCACTATCAATGAAGTTTTAGTTCAGTGGAAATATACACCACTAGAATATGCCATCTTGGATCTGACTACCATTATGCAACAATTTCCTCATCTCAAGCCTTGATAAAAATGCTATTTTTCAAGGGGGGGGGCATGTTGGGGACTTGACCTCCCTAACCCCTCACGAAGGTAGAACAATATATTTTCCATGTAATAAAGGCCAACATTGGTAAATAAGGCCTATATAATAATGTGAACAAGTCTTTTGTAAGAAGACTTAATAGAAGCTTTCACTTCTAGAACGATCTTCCTCTAGAATGTTCTTTAGAAAATAGAGTTAGGATAAATATGAGTAGAAGAAATGAGAAAGTCTCACCTTGAGAATTATTGTAATAGATCTCTTCTCTTCTGGAGGTTTCCCCCTCAAAGAGGAAAGTGAAATTGGATTTATATCAATAAATGTATCGTTGTTGGTGTTTTTGATCTCTCTATATTTCTATTCTGTTGGTATTTATCATAATATTTATGTTTCTGCTTTATAAAATTCATTTGGTACCTTACAATATGCAAGTAAATGGTCTATATATTCTCTCTTGAGTAGATAAGGTTAGATCTAGTTGTTCTTAACATTCCTATTTCTAATAAAGGTATGAGGTTGGTGGTGTTTTATCCTTGTGTGTAGGGAGTAGGTTCTAAGAGCTGGAACTGGATTTCTGGAGTTATATTAGCTAGGATCATGCAAGGATGACCACCAAGTCAAAGCTAAGGGCCATATATTCATCCTCATTGCATGTATTAGGATAAAATACAGTAGATCTAGAGGAAATTCATATTGTATTATATCCTATAGTATGTCTTGGATCAATGGAAGTTTCGGGGGAGTGTTAACTTTTTCGCAAAGGGGGATTTTTCCATAATGGAACTGTCGATTCCACGAGGGAAGGATCTATTGGTTCTTACTTAGATTTGGAAAATCCTTTTTCTTTTCTATTTTTGGAAGTGTTTTACAACTTGTTTTTCTTCCTCATCGTATCCTAGGTAGTTATATCATTTAGATCTATAAAATTTGGGTCAGATCTGAGAATTCTTCTCAATTTGTCTACCTAGTCGACGCTCCCTCACTTTGACAGACTGAATGATCGGTTCCTTGTTGCATAAATGGAAAGGTGTGTCTGAAACATTTTGGTCACATGTTGCACCACTAGAAGGGTGCCACTACATCATATGGGTGGATCTTTAAATATTTTTTTCCATTTTTGTTTTATATGTGTTCTTGGACTGGGTTAGGGAGACTCCACATGATATGTAGTATATTATTTAATCCCTGGATAGGTGTGGGTTTCCTTCCTTTTTATTTTCCAAATGGATATAGGAGTCTCAAATTGAGTTCATCATTTATTGTTTGATTTGGATTTTCTATGGTGCATTTAATTTTCAAGTTTGACTAAGTTCTAGTCTGGGTTTTTCATTGTTGTACCTTTTCCCTCATGGTCATGGGTTTCCCAATGACAAGTCGCGACTGATCACTTATTTGTGCATGAAAATTTGTGATTGGATGCTCATTTTATGAACAAAATGGGTGAAAATACCCTACCCAATCAGTCCTTTTGTGAAGGCATCCGATGACCTATCCTAGGGGGTGCAGAAAAATAGATTGTAGGGTGCAAGAAACACTTAATTTTTGTGAATTGTTTTCTTGGTTTTTTCGTATGAACCCTAGGGATCCTTTTATTTGGAAACAAAACATTTGTAAATTGGTTTTTTAAGGAAATTTCCATTATTCTTTCCATGGTATAAAACAGATAATCAAAATTTCATTTATGATCATCTCTTTTGGAGCATTTTAGAACACTTTTTAAGAGTTGCACTTGAGTCTTGGCTGTGAATTTTGGGGATTGAAATTATATTTTGGAGTGATTAATAGTCCCATTTGGATTTTATTGATTTATATTTGAGAATAATAAACCTATTTTTCCATCCCTTAGATAGTTTTTATCGAAGAAAAAGAAGTGCATTTCTTACATTTTCATTTGACTTTCTTTTGATTGGAAATAGTAAAAAACACCATTTGGTCCATTCCATACCTTTTTGAGTAATGAATAGCCAAGAAAAGAAAAGTGATTAATTTAAAATCTTTTAGTAAATTTTATTTTTAGTAAACCAACATAATTTAGGACTTAAGGCCTTGGTGTAGGATTGGAGAGTTAACCCTCCAAGGCCATAAAACTAAAACTAGGAATTCACTAGAGAGTGTATAAATCGATTAGTAGCAAGGAGAACTTGCTAGGAAAGAACCTCTAACATAGGTGTCAAGAACAAGGTTACATTAGAGAAAGTGGGGTGATATACCCTCTCTTATTTTAGTGTCCATTGGACTAATACATATATGGGGGTTTGGGAAGTGAAAGGTCCACTGGGTGGAATCACTTCTCAAAACTTTAGGATTAGTTTCCCTACTTAATGAATCAAAATAAAGACACCTTTTTGTTGGAACCAGACTTTTACAAAATCAACGAAATGTTGTCAACTAGATATTGACTGATGCCGATAAGGAACCAATCCCATTGGCTAGAAACTAACTTAGATCTTATAGGTGGAGGGGATCACCTACCTTTGAAAGACGCATATTTAACCCCCTCCTTTAAATTTTCAACAATGACTATGAAAACATTGTGTTTTTAATGTGTTTGGAATACTAACACTTGACTTTTACATCCTTCATATAAATCTTTTTATGCTTCTTTATTTGAACGAGCATTTCAAACAATTTCATGAGAATCTCAAGAAAATATTCCATCCAAGATCAATTTTTCTATGATTTCCAAGTTCAAGTCACACGGCAATGGAATCAGAGGATGCATTAAAGAAGAGACTACATTAGGGAAAATACATCAAGACACACACGATACTCAAGAAGTGTTCGTGGGAAGGTTAAGCAACCGTATTTGTATTCCATATTCATGAGTATATGTACATAGGAGAAATGGTTGGAGCGGTTGTACCCACTCCAACTAATCATTTGTTTATGCATTTATCCATTTATTACATATATGCCTATATTCACTTATGTATGAAAATTTCTAATGTATAATGTGTGATTACTTTTACAAGGGCCTAAGAGGCCTCCCAACAAGTGTTTGTGGGTGGAAGTACTTGTGGCACCCGAGGCAGACAATAAAATCCTCGGCCACCCATGCTGGGCCACGCTACACGAGAGAACACTTTCATTCTCTCTGTGGAACATACTGTAACATACCGAACACCCAACTGAGCTATGCCACATAAATTGTTTGCACTGTATGAAATTAAAATATATATACACACATAGCTCTTGCAAAAATGTATATATAAAGTGTAAACATACAAATACATCTGTAAATGCATGAATTCACAAGGAAATAACAGTAAACGTATACATGCCGCATATGCGGGAAATACCCATAAATATAGAGACAAATATAACCACTCATAAGATGAACCCATAAAAATACACACGCAACTGACAATGTAACATGTAAATTTATCATACATGTAATATTCCTCGACCAAACCCAATTGTAAATATAATATAAATATAATTAAGCTAATGAGATGTTTTTTACCTCATTTGATAATGCACATCATGTGGCATAGTGTGTGCATGAACCGTGCAGTAAAATGATGTAATATGCACATCACAAGATACCACGCACAGTAACTAAAGTGCGCGCAATCTTGAGGACAACGGATACCACGCACAGTAGCTAAAGTGCATGCAACCTTGAAGACATCGGATACTGCACACAGTAACTAAAGTGCGCGCAATACTAAGGTTAGTGAACCTTTATGTATATGATATACATTATAGGCTGGTGAGCCAGTATTATAAGTCAAAATTCTTATGTTTTGGTATTAGGCAAGAATGCCTAGATGTCAAGGGTCAATGCGCCTACTTTGTACATGACTCATGATTAATGTAAAATATATCACTGCACACAGACTAACCATGATAAAAGAGATGGGGGACTGAACTTCACTAGTTAGGGAAAGGGAGGGCCAAAAGTCAAGGGAATATTATATTAATATTTCCTAAAACATAAAGTATGGATAATTATTTTATCCTAAATTCTAAAGTTGGGGACAAGTGGAAAAAAGTAACTTCCGATATGACAAGTGTCAAGTTGTAAACATGCATTCATATCCTAGGGGAAATTATCTCATTGGGATATTTTCTCACAGATACTTTATGAACGGGGGGGGATGACCATCATTATGTCCATCACTTTTCAGGAAGAGTTCACAGTGATTCCGAAACACACTCAATTATCTAGTCAATGATTCCATGACCATTTCACTCATACATTCTGTTATCCTTGATACAACCATTTTCACCTTTCCGATGCCTGTTTCTACACCCTTTTTGGTTGGTGTACTTGGTTAGCCTGGAGTGGGATGGAAGAAGTAGGTTTTTAGGCCCGTGAGTAGTTCTCTGAGAGAGAGAATTGTTGGGGATTTATTTTGGAAGGTGCTAAACTTCTACGAGCGTGTTGTATGTATATGTTTTAGTTGCATGTAGTATAAAGAGTAAATTTATGTGGCATTTCTTAGTTGACTACTGGGTATGCTACTGTATGTTTCGTAGTATGGGAATGAAAGTGTTCCCTAGAGTAGCATGGCCTAGTCTGATGGTTGGGAATGTTACCGAATGGTGTCAGAGCATGAGTGGTTTCTCTGGAGTGGTGTACCCCAGCCTCAGGTTGGCCTAGGGGATCGTTATAGTATGGTATCAGAGCCTCAGTTCAACACTGATATTGGATGGGCCAGAGGGGTGAAATTGAAGTGAATATTCACAAAAAATTAACTTCGAATTGAACAAAATTGGAGTCATGGATTTTCCTTTGAAAATGTTGGCGTACTGGTGCGCATGGTAACTTTGGCACCGGACGGGAAAATGTTGGCATGCCAATGTGCACAGTAAATTTTGGCATCACGCAAAAAATTATTATATGTAGATGCATGTGATGAAATTAGCCGTGTGCGGTAAGCACACACATAGTAAGGTGCACATGGTGTGCACAAGTATTTCTTAACGCAAAGGAATTTTTTTAGTACGTGCATAAGTTGTTTCACGATGGTGTATTCAGTAGTGTGCGTAGATATTTGACCTCTAAGGAATATGTTAAACTTGACATGGTGCATGCATAGGATGAAAATGCATGTGGAATATCGGTGTGTGGCATCAAAATTGTGCGTAGTGGATATTGGTGCACAATGCCAGAGTAGTGCACGTAAGTAGTTGGTACGACGAAGAGGAAATTCACAGTAGATTTAGGTGCATGGAGAAGCATTTTACCTTGTAATATTGCTATGCACAATAAATTTAGTCCCTCAGGCCCGAAAAAGGAATAAAATTATACCTGAGAGTAATCTTCTAAAGAATGGGAATTTGATAGAGTATACCTTTGTTCGTACAGTTGACCGTCCAGACTGAAAAAGGGGTAAACTACTGCCGGACAGACGTGACTTCAAATTTCAGTTTAACAAGCGTGAAAGGCCACAAGATCGCTCGACAATATTTTCATTTTTAGAGGGTCTGAAAAGGGATTAAAAGGAGACACGTTATTTTTGGGAGTCCTGAGGGTGAGACAAAGAGCGGAAAAGAATCATGCAAATGAGGCTCAAACTCATATTCAAGAAAGAATATACGGACTCTCGAGCCTACAGTGTTTTTAGAAACGACATGGACACCATAATGCAACCAGGACCTACCTAAGGCATGCATGTTCTGGTAAACTCTACCACCAAGTTGCGACACTGCTAGAGCAGATATGACGGTTCTGTGTCTCAGCCTGATGGGATTGATCCTATAGAAGAAGAAAAAGACAACGAGATGCAAAAGTTGGGGTGGTAACCTAACCTACATGCTCAAGTTGATTTTTGAATTTTTTTTTTTTTATGGACCGTCAATATTTTCTCAAAACTCAAAAAAAAAAAATGTCCCAATACCCGATCAAATCCATCCCATATAACTCCTAGATCAATCGAAATGGTTTTTGGTATAAAGAAACTGATAAGGGAGGCCAAAAAAGTGACAAAACGAGGCCAAAAAGTCTATAAATAGAAGCTGTCAGCTCATTATCACCATTGCTGATTTGGAAATTGACTCTGGAGCCAAAAGACCCCCTTTGCCAAAAATAGTGATTCCGGGAGCTACAGTGGACGAAACAAACTTCTTCTTGGACCAAGTAAGTACAAACTCCCTTATCTATCTATTCAATACTTCAATTTTGTTGTTTAGTTTATTTTTTGGGTCAACGTCGACCTTAAAAAGGTCGGCCCTAGGTACACACGGGCTGTCTCTGGATAGGCCGTGTGTACATTTAGGCAGAGTAAATTCTACCCGCGTGTACACGCGACTGTCACCTCTACAACCCACGTGTACCTCCCTTTTATGATGAAAAATCAAACTGAAAGGAAGTACTGACCCTCCTTTACCTTGTTGTGTTGGGAGGATGTATGTCCAGTGGAGGGAAAGGGAGCATGAGGTAATCAGTGAGTTGGTTGCAACAGATCCGAATGTCATGGGCGTGTTAATGCAATGCAGTTTACTCAAATTCTTTCTATGTCCATTTATGCACGCACAACCAAGTCTAATGAATGCCTTGATTGACTACTGACACCCTGATGTAGAGGCATTTATGCTAGAGGGGCAATCACTGGTGCCCACCATCGAGGATTTCTACTTTTTGACTGGCCTCTCAAGGAGATGGGAACCAGTCAACTTCTGGATGTTTCCTACGGGGCCGAGTAAGATCTCAGAACTGATAGCTGAGCATTGTGAGGCTGGGACTGACCATGTGGGCTCCCAGGTACCTATTAGCAAGATTACTAACTTAGCGTTGTAGACTATATTGTTACTGATTGGGCGGATTACCGGCTCAACAGCCTTGCATCAAGCGTCGTGCACACAGATGAACTATGCCATCCAGTGCATGAATGCACAAGTTTTTGACTAGAGTACCACACTGCTCGAGTGCATGAAGAGGCAATTGACAGATTGTTGATAGCAGACACAGAGGAAATTCAGGTTCGGGACCATCTTGTGTTCATTCTTTTTTGAGAGAGTTCCGAGTTTTAGACCTCGGGTTGTAGTACGAGGACATCAGGCCTCTTTCCCTGCAGTGTGTAGATGGGTAGTCTTATTGCCGCGACAGGGTGGTGGAAGGAATGTTCAGTCCTTTGATGATGATTTCTTTGCTTGGCTGTCATGACAGATCCCTGTGATTGAGGACTACCCATATGCAGGGATAGATTTCTCTAGAGATCCTGAGATACCCGTGCCTCCTGGTGAGGAGCCAGGGGAGATGGGTAAGTCTCCACCTTTGTAGTTTTTTTGTTTGCATATGTAATTTTTATGTCTTTTTGTTATATATATAATTTTTTTTGTATGCCAGAGTATTTGATGGATAAACGTTTGTTGCATGCAGATGTGGGACCCGTGCGACCTACTGATTATGCACGGAACAGGCGTCGTCCATGACCAGAGGCCGCGGCTGCCACCGCTGGGGGAGAAACAGTAGCAGGGAACCTCCCAGCCCGAGAGGCCGAGAGAGTCCTTAGACGAGTTGAGAGGAACTTCACTACGCTCACTCGCATAGTCCCGATGGAAGAGATAGAGGACCTGCCACCATCCATGCAGCCTCATGTAGTGGGGGCACCTCGGACATGGGTCCGATTGTTTAGGCATTTAGCCCATGCTGTGGATGATTATAACAGGGCCCATAGGCCCTGAACCTACTTAGACTTTTTATGTGCCACGAGCACCTACTTGTATATATTTTTTGAGGGCACAAGCCCGATGACTCGTTACTACCCATTTTTGAGGCGCTTGCATCCATCTATGTACTCTGGTTATTTTATGATGTTATATATGGTTTTTATCTTTTGTATCTTATGGATTATGTGTGCAAAAATGTATTTACATGTTTATGTCAATGTTCTTTCATATGTGTGCAAGATGCCAATCTAAAATTTGATTAGCTAGAGTATCTGTAATTTGGTTTAATCTCCTAGGAACATGAAAATATGTAATATAATCAAAGTTTCATTCTAAGAGACGTACCCTAAGGAAACGTCGGTGTAAAGTCAGATCATGAACCCAATATACTCTTTTTAGCTGTGACACAACCAGTTGAGCGTCGAGATAGACCTGGAGATGAGATATACCCAATGACAAGGCGTCACGAAGCAAATCAATAACTATACTATACTCGGCGACATTATTTGTGGTGTCACCTAAGCATATACCTCTGGAAGATAACAACTGGCCCTGAGGTGAAAAGATTACCCAAGCTGCGGAGGCAAGCCTCCACGTGTGTCGACTAGCACTGTCTGCATACCCAACGAACACCTCAGAATCACTTGACATCTGCCATATTGAAAAAAGAAAACATCAATGACACGTCCATAACATTTAAAAGAAACTTACAAAGTAATAGTACAAAGACTATACATATGTTACAGAAAGTGACCCACAATGACCTGTCTATGAGTAATACTTCTTGAGGTAGAGCCCATTTCTAGGCTCCGCCAAAGAATTCCCTTCAAAATCAACCAAATGATAAGCACCCTTTTTTAATACCTATTTTACAATGAAGGGTCCGAACCACATGGGTTTAAACTTTCCTACCCCCAGGGGGTCCTTATCTTGGTCATATACTAGGACAAGGTCGCCCTCAGAAAAAATTCGAGGACGAACAGACCTATCATATTGACACTTGACCTTATGTTTGTGAGCCTTGTTTTCCAGGGCCACATCGCGACGCTACTCATCGAGCTGTTCAAGGTGTACTAACCATTCTTCAAGCAGAGAGGTGTCTGGCAATAACTATACTGCCAATTTTATAGATGGGATTTGACATTTTATGGGCAAGACTGCCTCCAGCCTGTAAACGAGTTGAAAAGGTGAGAAACTGGTTGCAGTCTTAACAGATGATCGGTAAGCCCATAATGTCAAGTATAACATCAAATGCCAATTTGACTTGGCTGAGTTGATAGTTCGCTGTAGAATAGTCTTAAGCATTTTGTTTACAGCTTCCACCTGCCCATTGGCTTGGGGGTAGTAAGGTGATGAATGCTTCTGCCCTAACCCAAGCTTTGATGTTAATTCGGACATCATTTGGTTCTGAAAGTGACTACCATGGTCAGTGACAATATCTCTCAGGACACCGAACCTTGCTATGATCTGGTTGAATAAGAAGAGAGTTGCAGTCTCTCCATTATCTTTAAATGTTGGCATAGCTTCAACCCACTTAGTGAAGTAGTCGAAAGCTACGATGATATAGCGATGACCCCTTGCTGACGGGGGGTTGCATGTAGTGTAATCAATCCCCCACTTAGTGAAGGGACCAACTGTGATGACAGGAAACATAGGAGCAGGATGTGCCCTCATCTTCCAGGAGAAGATTTGGCACGGATGACACTTCTTGACCGATTTGATACAATCTTTAATAAGTGTCAGCTAGAAGTAACCTGCTCATAAAATATTTTGGGTTGTTGCCAACCAAGATAAATGACCACCACAAACTCCAGTATGGAAATCGTTGAGCACTATGATGGCCTCCTCATGAGTGAGACATCGACGTAATATGCAGTCTACATCTCTCTGATACAATGTATCATCGAGTATGAGATAATTTTTAGCCTGATGGCGTACCCGCCGATGCTCGTCACGAGAAGCTGAGGTGGGGAATTTCAAAGTCTGGAGATAGATAAGTATATCTCCATACCAGGGGTCTGTAGATGTCATAAAAAACATATCCCCCCAGATAGGCGATTTCTTAGGCACAACGTCACCTGACTCAACCAGAAGTTCCAAAATAAGCTCTGCAAAGACCAATGATTTCTTGGACTTGGATGAAACAAAGTCTAAGTCAAATTCTTAGAGGATGACTATCCATCTACTAATTTTTCCGCCTATAACTCGTCGTGTCAACATGTATTAGAATGGATTCACGATAGCAATGACGGTGGTCTTGCGAAACAAAACATAGTGATGGAACTGTTGAACAACATGAATTGCTACCAATGCAAGTTTTTCGATATGAGAATAATTGAGTTCCGATCCTACAAGGCCTCGACTCAGGTAATAGATCATGTATTGTGAAAACGAATCGTCTTCCTGAACTAAAACCATGCCAATGGTTGACTCTGCGGCAGCTAGATATAATAAGAAATTTTTGTTATAGTTAGGTGGTCGTAGCAGAGGTGCGGTTGTGAGGGCGTGGTTTAATGCATCGAAAGAGCATTGAGCGGCTTCGTCCCAGAAAAAAGGGATGTCCTTATTTAGTAAATGCATAAAGCCCTTGGTGATTTCGGCATAGTTGGCGATGAAGCGTCGTAAGAAGTTCGCCTTGCCTTGTAGACTCTGAAGTTGTAAGATTGTGGTTAGGGGGGAAACTGGATTATTGCCTCCACCTTAAGACGGTCAACCATGATCCCTGTTGTTGATACAATGAAACCTAACAATCATCCTGACATTGTGCAAAAGCTGCACTTGTTTGGATTCAAGTGAATCCTAAAGTAGCGAAATTGTTCGAAGATTAGTCTAAGGTGTGTGGGATGATCCGTTCGCTTGCGAGAGCGTGATGCTAAATCATCTAGATAGGCCTCAACTATATGCTTGAGGTCATGAAAAGCAAAAGACATGGCCTGCTGGAACGTGGCTCCAACATTTTTAAGGCCAAAAGGCATCTTACAATATGCGAATGTACCCTAGGGACAAATGAATGCCATTTTATGTTGGTCTTCGGGTTTGATTTGGATTTGATTATATCCTGAAAAACCATCCATGAACGAAAAGGCTTCACAACCGGCACATTCATAAATGATCTAGTCAATGAATGGTGTTGGAAAATTATCTTTGGGACATGCCTTGTTCAAATCATGAAAATTGGTACATACACAAATCGTGCCTTGTTTTTTATTGACCGGCACAGGATTGGACACCCATTGAGTCAAATGGATAGGATAAATAAAACCTACCTTTAGCAATTTCTCAACCTCAATCTTGATGGCTACTGCTTTCTTGGGATTGACTGGATGAAGTTTTTGTCGAACAAGATTGGCATCAGGATACGTTGTGATTTCATGTTCAACTATTTTCGGATAGATGCCTGGAATTTCCTCATAAGACTAGGAAAAAACGTCACATAATTCTTTGAAAAGATCCGTGTAAATTTGAATCTCTTCGGGGGAGAAATCTGCTCCGACGAAGACATTCTCCATGACACCAGGGTTTTGGGAGATGTTGATGGGTATGGTTTCAGTGATAGTCGCCATATTTCCCTCCACATAAATTTCTTACGTAGCTAAGAGATTAATAGGACATGGTTGATCTCCCATCATGGTAATGGTGAATTCTCCTGCTTTGATTCAGCTTAACTTTGGGAGAAAATATGATCTATGATGAAGATCTTCCCAAGGTTTGTCCAAACATGTCATTGCTTCGATTACTTCTTTGTTAGAAGGCAAGACTAAGTCTAACGAATCGACGTTAGCGAGAGAAACCTGAGCCCAAATAGGCTCTAGAAGTGGATCGAACTCTTGTGCAGGAGTCGGATCCGAGTTAGCTGAAGCTTGCTGGACTAAAGAGTACGCTACCTCAGCGACAGAAAAGGGCATGGACATGCTTGAGTGCCTCGTCTCATCCATCGTGGCTGGTGGGGAAGGAAGAATCCAAGGATCCTCAAAGTAAGTCGTGCGGAACGACGAAACTTGAAAAATATCAACCTTATGGTGATTAGATATAAATTTGATATTGTCATGAGGAGGTGGAAAATCAAAGGTACCAATCAAGGATGGGCACAAATCCACCCCTACATTAATGACACCTGGTTGAGGATTATCAATCATCGGGACTGTGGATGCCCCCAAAGCTGGGTCAGATTTGGAGAAGGACAGTTGATCGATGGTCACTATCCGACCTTTGTTTGGAAACAACAAGACTCGGAAAACAGTAGCAACCATAGCTTGCACAGCATAAGTCCAACTCTGTCCTAACAAGAGGTTACAGTCGAGGGGAGCGTCGACTACCTCTACTTCGACACACACGGTTTTCCCTCCTAACTGCACAGGGAAAGACGAAACGATGCCATGTGGGCAGAAAGAATGACCGTCGAAAGCAGTGAGGAGAGTAGGTGATGGAGACAAAGCGGGCTGGCCAATGGCCTTCCAACATGATAATGACATAATGCATGTCGAGGCTCCCTCGTCGACCACTGTGTGGAAGATATTCCATGTAAAAGTTTTTGTGGGATGAGCCACTACTATCTGAAACGCTACGTGGTAAGGCAGACGGGGTTTTAAGTCGGTTGTATCTAACATGATGGTGCTCAGATTACAAGTCTCACTAGAGACCAAAGCGGTTAACAAGGCTTTCCTCTGAGCATGGAAGCTTTGGAGGACCTCCAAAGAAGACATGGTGCAAGGGGTTTGTGATAAATCCTCCAGCACAGAGTAATTATGGGCGGCCCTTGCATTTGGGTTGTGAGAAGATTTTTTAAATGCACCCTTTGGAATGTGTGTCATTGTTTCTCCCAACGTCTTCTCAATCTATAGAGGAAGATATGGGAGATCATCTTCTTTACCCTTCTCAGAAGTGCTTAGTTTACTATAGTCATGTGCTCTAGTCGTTATGAAAGCATCACCCCTAACCATATATACGTTTGTAGATGAGGGATTATTTGGAGGAGGGCAGGTTTCTTGGCTTCCCCCTTCTGTGCTTGTAGAGGCTTGAGTTATATTTTCCCCATGTTGAAAGGGATTATTTCACACTACTTGTTGTTGTTGTGTGACAAAATTTTGGGCCTCTGCAAGTCGGGGACAAAGATGGGTTGGGTGGTCCTCTGCGCACAAGTTGCATGGATACCTCGCCTTCCGTTTTTCTGCATTGTCCCCGCCAGCATTATCAGTGGGTTTTTTATCCCCCTTACCATTCTTTCGTTGTTTTTTCTTCCCTTCAGGATGCTAGGTGGCCTTTGGGTTAGTCGACTGCACGGTGTGTACTTATGACGTTTGGGTAGGGGGAGCAGCCAAAACAGTAGTTTGGCTGGCTGCTATGTGTTGTATGGATAACTGTTGCAACTGTTTTGTCAATTGATCAACGGGCTTAGTTTGTGATGAACCAACAATACCATCGGCATGTGGTCCAGCTCTCTGTCTAGTTTTATCCAGTATCGAACGTGGCGCATCTGGCAAGATGTTGTATAATAAACCAGACTGAGAATAGATGAGCTCAAACTGTTGATCCCTCATGATGGCATCTTCTTCGAAGAAAACTCTGGATGTTGCGATGTCTTTGGATAACTGTGGGACCAAAGACTTAAGGAACCACTCAAGAAGGAATGCTGGTGGGACTGGTACTTTGATTAGACTCTTCTGGCATCTCCATTCTTGGATATGATCAGAGATATGGTCTGCTGTCGTCTGTTCGAAATTGGCGAGCAGCTCTATGCCAGCATCGTATCTCACAGGTAACTGGAAATGGTTAAGGAAGGCCATCACCAGTTCACCAAAAGAAGAGTATCTTGAGTGATCAAGCTCGATGTACCATTTTTTGGCACTCCTGATAAGAGTACGGTGAAACAATCCCAACTGTACGGAGTCATCTTTCAAGGAGTTAGATGAACACCAAAGATGAAAAGTAGTCACATGATCACCTGGATCTTCATTAGGCCTGGCTTCAAACTTTGGAATGTTCGAAGGCAACTTCGTCGATGTTCGTGCTCTTTTCGTCAATGTGTGAGCAAAAAGTGAGCACTTACATGCCTAGTTGGGCTCTTCTAGTCATGACAGCTGTAATGCAAAAGGTTAGAAAGAAAACAATAAAGGTATTAACAAGAATTAAACAAGAACTGAATAACAACATGAGCATAAAAATAAAAACTAAAAACAAGTGACAATGGAACAAGTTCACCAATAGATAGGCTGATCTGATTAGTGAAATCCAGAGGTA
>ML776740.1:2389526-2401271 GCA_009831015.1 Picea engelmannii
GGATTTGATGTCAAATCGACTTGGGAGCCGATCCATTAGTGGTTGGGAGGCCGACCAGCTTCATAAATGCGCCGTTTGGAAGGCGCGTGGGTTTTTCACCCCACAGCCGCGCATATGCGCCCTATGTACGAATATAATGCGCGCATGCGCTAGTTTACCATGGGCGCGGTGCGCTTTTTAATCTTTTTAGCCAACTTTGTATAGTTTTGGCCCTTTTGATGTGTTGTGGAGTTAATCCTTGTGCCATGGATGATTGTTTTTCTGTGTTGATGATGTTGAGTTCTTGTCGCCCTGTGCGGACGAAATTTCAGTGATAACAGTCGACATAGGAGGCCAACGTGGATCGTGACAAATAGGATCATTTAACAACCTTGTCAAATATGGAAAGTGTAACGTCTCCAGGAATGGTAGTTTGGGTTGCTACTGATAATCTGGGAAAAAGGGTCCTGGAGATTGATTGGCACTAGGTTGCCAGGAAAATTTTGGCTGTTGGCCCAGATTCTGGTAGAAACCACGGCCCTAACCAGCGTAAGGATTTTGCATCTGTGGAGACATCATCAACTAATTTCCCATAAAGGAAATAGAGTGTTGGGCATGCATCGTGTTTGAAGGACTTTGGGAAGGATTACCCTATGCTGGTCCTGATGGGAGAGGCATAGTATTCTGTCCAGGGTTCCATTGACCGTGGAAATAATTACCCCAGAACGACATTCCAGGGGAGGGAACGGATCCTTGTCCTGAGTTCCAAGGTCCTGCTATGTGTGCCCCCTGTGCAGGAATAGTAGCCTGCGTAGGAGTGGATTGTCCAAAAATGGGGTTGCCCCCAGATGAAAAAGCGGCAGATGAGAAAGTGTTGTTACCAAACGTCTCGTTCCAAGAAAATGGTGTCGAACCCACCGACATACTGTGCGCAGGTGTTCCTTGACTCCCCACTCCAAATAAACTAGTGTGTGCAGGCTGCCTGGTGGACTGTTGATGCAGACCACCAAGCGAAGGGGACGAAGGAGGAATATGACCTCCTGCGTAAGGAAAAGCATTAAAAGGGACAGGAGTTCCCCCAAGTTGACCTTGCAGAGGAGCGTTAGAGCTCCTTGGCTCCAGACCCAAAGTCTGTAAAGTGGAGTAGGTTAGTGCAGGACTTGTACCTGAACTAGGCATACCATATGAAAATGGAGGACCTGTCGCACTAGGTGTGAAGGGAGTTGTGGCTGCCGCCATAGACGGGTTCAATCCACTGTGCGACATAGTTACGGTCGAGACCATGGTGGCTCGGACCGACTATCAGTGGTTGGGGTTTCAATCGAGCCAAGAGTGGTTGCTTCAAGGTTCAAAATAGTTGATTTTTTCGGGAGTTGTTCGGGCACAAAGGTTTGTAACCCGGTCGCTTCAAAAGACCCTTGTTGGTCTATCTTCTGCCTTAATGGTGGCGGGGGTGGCTCCAGTGTAACCGACAGCAGGCCAAGAAGCCTTCATGACTGACGAAGCTTGGGATCCTCCACTGTGTGATAAGATCCAAGACATGCTAGGGTATTCTAAACGTTCAAAAGTAACACACACTAAAAATAAACCCCTAAGAGATAAGACAAACAATCACTAAACTATTTGGAAGAACAGTTACAACAACCAACACTAGAGAAACTTACCGGTGCAAGTGCAACTCGAACAGGGAAGCACCCTCTGATTATACTCTGCAAAGTGTGGCCCGATGTTTGTCCTAGGTACCATGGTATACCCCCGCAGTCACCTGTGTATGTCCCTAAAAATATTGGCAACTAGGTTGCCAACACACGAACAATCACCAGGTGGGTACAATCGAAAGTTAGGTAGACCACAATGAGAAGGGTATCAAGCCTGAAACCTGTCAAGGGTATCGAGATAAAATGGTCTAGAAGACAATTGAATACCTCGAACGGATTCGAGAGCCACGAAGCCCCGTGGAAAATGCAAACGATGGAATCCCAAAACAAGCCCTTGATATGTGTTCTCCACTACGATTGGTCCTCCTTTGGAGGGGTTATCTCCACTACCTTTCTGCATGCGACCTCATGTTTATCCCCTATGTTAGAGGGGGGTCCCATATAACTTCCATGAAACTGGACTTAGACACTCCCTATCTTAGACTCTAATGTTTGGTTTTGAATGGCCTTGAATAGTTTCCTCTCCAACCTAATCCAAGGCCCTAGTCCTGAACTAGTTTGTGAACCCTACAAACATAAAAGTCTAGTAGATTTTAGAATTAACGTTTCTTTTATGGATTTACCTTACATCAAGGTGTATGAGGGTGAAACTGATGATGTGTAAATATGAAACAAAAAATGAATGAAAAAGATGGAAACAAAAAACTTTTACTAAATGCAAAATTTCAACAACTTTTCACAAAGAAAGATTTTTATTTTTATTTTTTCTAAGATTTTATACAGCACACTCAAAGGAATTTCTCTCGACTATGAGCTACTTATGATCTAATTGAACTGCAAAAAAAAAATTACGAAATAAAAATACTTTTCCCTAGCTAATGATGCAGAAACACACTCCTCAACCAAAGAAGAAAATGAAAAGAGATTTTTTTTTTTATGTAAGTGCTAGTAAAGAAGAAAAGGGAAAATACCGACAAGCAAAAAACCAAGAAAAAAAAATTCTGGCTTAAAGTGCAGATCACAAAGAATCATAGTAAAGAATCACACAATGGCAATAATAAAAAAAAACAAAGACTCTCACACTTGTCTAAAAACCATATTTTTTTTTTTTGTATTTTTTGTCAACTATTAACTGAGAAAAAACAAGATAAGGGTAAGATGACCTAACCTACTGACTATTCAAACCTAGACTCAAACATCTGAGAGGAATACTTCTTATCAAAGGAGGGGATGACTGCCCCACCCTGAAAAAAAATTAGCCTATCCAAGCAAACGACTGTCACTAAAACAACACGCGTGCAAATGCGTGCTGAACAGAGACAAAAAGCATGTACATGCAGGCTGACCTTGTACAGGCCGCATGTATATCTAAATTCTAAGGAAAAATATGAAAATAGGTAGTCCATACTAGGAAGAGGCCTTTGGTATTGATAACCAGGGTCCCTTGAAGGCTTGGATGCTCTTTCTCACAGAAAATACAAATAATACAAGGAATAATAAGGAGAAAAAAGCAATCTGAGATAGGACTGTGAACCAGCAAGACTCAGACAGGATTCCAGAAAACCCCCTGAGAATGTGTAATTTTGACAGGGAAGAGGAGGACTGCCTCTAAGGTTCTCTGAACTCCTACACACTACTGCTATCTCTACATCTAGCATTCACATGTGGGGTGTCAGAGGATAGGGAGCGGGTACACGCATGCAAGCCTTTTGCAGGCTGCGTGTACCTCTGTGTGTCCCGAAAACTACAGTCAAGCAAAAGTCAGGGAAAACTGGTATGGAAAACCAGACTCCCTGCTAGCTCAGACCTTACAGAAAAATACAAGCAAAGAAAAATAGAAAACCTAATCTTTAAACTACCCAAAAACTTAAATAAATCCAGGAACCCTAAAGAGTATTCTCCCCAGTATGGTCGCCAATTCTGTTGTTGGGAAAAACACCCTACGGACTAGCAAACTAGGGTTAGACTTGCATGCAGATTTTGACCGAATAGAAACTAATTTTTTACCTACAACCCAAGATTTAAACCCCTTTTTCACAGTAAATGCAAGGAAAAGGACCACCTACCTTATTACCAACGTTCGATGTAGATCCTTCGTTGTGCTTGACTACTTGCTTGCGCTGCTCCTTCCACAGATGACCTGCACTCAAGACAAACAACAACTATGCATGCATGCTACTTCTATACTCAAGGGTTAGAAATCAAGCATAAATAAATCAAATCATAGACAATTCATGCATTGGGATGGGAAAAGTATTCTTTTTATTATTGAAAGTGAATCAAATTACAAAAGATGAGACCAACCACCACTCCTTGAACCTGATCCTGGGCTCCTCTTCTTCTGTCCTTCAATAGCTTTAGGTTAAATCTCCTTTGGCATGAGGAAAGGCTAAAGGGTTGGGACAATGGATTATGTAAATGGACAAAGTTTCTTCGCTATAATGTTTCCTCCTCCAGATGGTACCCCTACCCCTTCTTTTATAGGCTAGAAGGAGCTATGGTTTTGGACAACCCCTCGACAATGCATGGCCGGGAGTTTCAGTTAACTAACCCATAGATTTTTTTCCCCTCGACAAATTTCCTTTTTTCGTGCTTTGTTAGGTACACGCGGGATGTTGTGAGTCAGCCAGCGTGTACACGCGTGCAGTAATGGGTTAGGGCACGTGGGCCTTGACACAAGAGGATTTTCAAAGAGTTGTTCAGCAGATTTTTGGCAAAGAAGGGATATGAGTTGGCCTGATGCCAGGTAATCATGTGTGGTGCAATTTAGGGTTATAACATCAAGTTAATGCGTGCGAAGTCGCTTGGAAGGTGATGAGCCTGAGTTTAAATTGCATAATAATAAAAGAAAAAGAAACACATAACCACATTGAAGCATTAATTAAAAAAAATTTTGATTTTTAATTTCCTCCGATATAGATAGATGAAAATAAAATATAAGATTACAAGAAAAAATTATTATAAAAGAAAAAAAGAGTTATAAAATCACCAGATAGAAATTGTAATAAAACAGTCTAAAATCCGTTTTTGTATTTATATAATCATATTAATCACAAAATTACAAAAGGGTGATGACAACAGTTAGCCTGTTGTAAAAAGGGTTGTTTGAAGAACAAGCCTATCATCTCTTGTACTCTTTACCGCCGCTACCGGTTGTTCAAAATTTGTTGAGACATGCTTATCTTAGTTGAAAACTTACTTCATCTTAGCGATCTTGGCCTTTAAATAAGAGTCTAACTAGACCGATTGATTCTCTCCAACACTTTCGTCCGCTTCAGCCGTAGATTCCTCCTTCTTATGCCGCTTAATCCTTTTCTTCTTAGCGGCTGGCCTATTGATGACTAAATCCTTTATAGTGGGATTCATCCTAACTTCCAATTGTGAGTCTATAACCAACTCTATGTGGAACTTAGTTGCTAGAATGTGTGCAAGGACCCTTTCCTATTTATTCGCAGGAAAGCCTAGCATGTTGCTCGATTAACCAGTCTCACTCGACTTAGCCTTGTCCATGTATCTTAGGTTGGGGATACCGGAATGTGTCTTTACAGAGAGCAGGAAGTTGAGCAACTTGGAGATTACTTCAGTTATGGATACACAGATATACTCATACTTGGGAAGTGGTATTTATAGAACTCCATTTATGAAGCACAAATAGATTACGTACAAGAGCGTTGGGTTGCCATGCTCGGCCAATCCATTTCGAATGATTAGATTTTGAGTTCATTACATGGTGGGGTTTAGATGACATCACATGGTTGTGAAGTACCGAATGAATGAAGCAGGGTGATTTGACTAGTTGTCGCCCGATCCATGAGTGGTGGATTTGACATGTTGAGACACGTGATATCACGTCTTGGCGAAAGTGGTTTCGACAAAACCACTTTCTTGCACAAGTGTATCTTGGAAGGCACTGCGCGTTAGTGTTCTCAATACTTGGGTCTTATCTAGAATTTTCGTGGTGATAACACTAGGAAACCAAGAGTGATAATGTTGATGTGTATGTTGAATCGAAATGGTGCATATTCTTATGAATTGCTGAATTGTTAGCCTGATTAGTTTCGATGGCTGCACGTTTTGCAGAATTAAAAAAAACTCAGACAGGTCAGACTAGTGCAGAGTCCATAGGAGTGGAAGAGGCATAGGGGAATTATAGTCATCCAGAGAAGAGAAAAGGGATGGATGTCCATTTAGGCATGGAAGGAATGAACTCCAATGGACGTGGAGAAGAAAGGAATGAAGATATGAATATGGCTGAGACCATTAAGAATTTGAAGAAGGATGTCCAAAGCCATAAAGTTGATAATGAAATGCTTATGAAAGCCAAAGAGAAGTAGGATGACTTCAACATGAAGCTATTGGAAGGTTTGAATAGAATAGAGAAGAAATTGGTTAAGGAGAGTGACTCAAGTAGATTTGAGAGTCACAAATCTTCAGAGGAGAAAGGAAAAGTAAAAAGTGATAGTATACATCACCATCATCCCCAAAGGCATTCCCATAAGAGAGTAGGAAACAACTCAAGTCTATCCCCTATCATAAGGTATAAGAGATATGGGGTGGATGAGTTGCGAGGAGAAATGAACAAAATCAAACCTCCTACATTTGATGGTGAGGACAAGAAGGATGAAGATGCCTAAACATGGTTTCTAGGCATGAGGAAGTATTTTCAATTGCATAATTATTCTTCTCATGCTAAAGGTAGAATCACTATCTATCAAATCAAAGGAAAGGCCTCCATGTGGTGGGATCAACTTATGTAGGTACACCACATTGTAGAGAAAAGTGTTACTTGGAGGGAATTCAAGAAGTATTTTGAGAAGAAGTACTTGACTAAGAGATACTATGACAAGAAAATGAAAGAGTTCTTTGAACTCAAGCTTGGAAGTATGACCATAGATGAATATGAGAAAAGGTTTCTAGAAGTGTTGAAGTATGTCTCTTTCATTAAGGATGAGACAGTCAATATTCAACGGTATTTAAGTGGATTGCCATCGTTCATCAGTGAAAAAATACAATATGATTATCCCAAGACATTAGAAGAGACCATAAGGAGAGATAAATTCTTATATGATCAACTGAAAGCAAGGCCAACTTTCCAAAAGGCTTGGGAAGACAATAATAAATTCAAGATGGATCGGTGGAAGAAGGGAGCTAAGCCACCATTCTTCAGAAATAATCAACAATGGCAGCAAACACATAAGGAAACTAGAGTGATTGACACAGGGATTCAAGGGCCAAGACAACCACCTATGAAATGTTGGGGTTGTAAAGGAGACCATACGTTTAGAGATTGTCCTCACAGAGGTGAAAAAGGTAGGGTTGTTCACAATGTACAACGAGATGAGACAGTAGAGCACATGGGAAGAAATGTACCAAGGATTTATGTAGCCCTGAACAACAAGCAAGCAAAGTATCAGTCCCACATGATTGAGGTGGAAGGTATGATCAACAACCAAACCCTTGCTATTTTAATTGATTCAGGAGCTAGTCATAGTTATATAGACCCTAATATGGTGGAAAATTTTCAATTTCCAAGAAGAAAGCATGGGAAATCCTAGTTGGTGCAACTGGATATAGTAGCCAAAAGAAAAGTTAATGAGATGGTTAAGTCCTGCCTCATAGACATGAATGGACTGAATACCAAGGCATATTTGAACATCTTACCTTTAGGTTCATATGACTGTTTAATTGGGATGGATTGGTTGGACCCACATCATGCTCTATTGGATTGTCATAACAAATAATTCACTTGCTTGGATGAAGAAGGGAACCAAAAGAGAGTGCAGGGAATTTCCAGGGCAGTAACTATTAGAGAAATTTCAGCATTGTAGATGAAGAAATGTTATAGAAGAGAATGTCAATTTTTTGCAGCTCATATGGAGGAGACACCTAAAGACAAGGTGCCAAATTTGGAGGATTATGCAGTCCTGAAAGAGTTTGAAGATGTATTCAAGGAAGTACCAGGACTACCCCCAAAGAGAGACATTGATTTCTCTATAGATTTGATGCCTGGAGCAACGCCAGTATCAAAGACTCCTTACAGAATGAGTACACCAGAATTGAAGGAGTTGCAAATGCAGCTAGAAGAACTTTTGAAAAAGGGGTATGTGCACCCAAGTGTATCACCTTGGGGTGCCCCAGTCTTGTTTGTGAAAAATAAAGATGGAACGTTAAGATTGTGCATTGACTTTAGACAATTGAATAAAGTGACTGTTAAGAACAAGTATCCTCTACCAAGGATTGATGACCTCTTTGATCAATTGAAGGATGGAAGGATATTTTCAAAGATATATCTCATATCAGGATACCATCAGGTAAGAATTAAAGAATAATATATTAGAAAGACCACCCTCAGGACAAGTTATGGTCATTATGAGTTCACAGTGGTACCATTTGGGTTGTCAAATGCACCAGTTGTTTTCATGTGCTTAATGAATGGTGTTTTCCGAGAGTATTTGGACAAGTTTGTCATTGTCTTTTTGGATGACATTATTATATATTCCAAGTCAGAGGAAGAGCATGAACATAATTTGAGGATGGTGTTGCAAGTATTAAGGGAACATCAGTTGTATGCTAAATTGAGCAAGTGCTCATTTTATCAGAAACAAATTCATTATTTGGGGCATATCATCTCAAAAGATGGGATAGCAGTGGACCCTGAGAAGGTAGAAACCATTAGAGAATGGTCAGCACCAAAGAATGTGACAGAGGTAAGATCTTTCATGGGCCTTATAGGTTACTATAGGAGACCCAATCACTTCCTTGCAAAGAAAGGGTATGAATTTTCAATGGACATCGGATAGTGAAAGGAGTTTCCAACATTTGAAAAAATTATTGACAAGTTCTCCAATACTAAGGAGTGTAGACCCAAATGAAGATTTGATTCTATGCACAGATGCATGTAATGAAGGACATGGTGGAGTCCTTAGTCAAAATGGATTTTTGATATGCTATGAATCAAGGAAGTTGAAAGAGAATGAAAGAAACTATGCCACTCATGATTTGAAGTTGGCGGCCATAGTACATGCCCTGAGGAAATGGAGACACTACCTCATGGGAAAGAGGTTTGAGCTAAGAACTGACCACACTGGTCTGCAATATTTATTTGATCAGCCAAATCTAAATGTTAGGCAAAGCATATGGTTAGAATTTCTAAGAGAATATAACTTTGATATAAATCATATCAAAGGGAAAGAAAATAAAGTGGCTGATGCACTCAACAGGAGGGTGCATGAACTACATGCTACAACCATCAGTATGTATCAGACTGATGTTAAAAGAAAAATTCTGGAGGCTGCAAATACAAAACTGCAATATAGAGAATTGCTAGCAATGCTACAATAGGGTAAGATACTTCGGAAGATGGATATTTATAAATTGGGAGTAGATGGAATACTACTGCACAAGAACATAATTTTCATACCAAATGTCTAAGACTTGAAACGTATAATTTTTCATGAGATGCATAATTTTCTTTATGCAAGGCACCTTGGATATCAAAAAACCGTAGCATTAGTCAAGAGCCAATACTTTTGGCTAGGTATGAAGAGAGAGATAGCAGGATACATCACAAGATGTATGGAATGCCAAAAAGTTAAAGTAGAACATAGGCACCCAACAGGATTGTTGCAACCTTTGCCCATTCCTAAATGGAAGTGGGAAGTAGTGACAATGGATTTTATTACGGGATTTCCTAGAATAGGCAAGATGCATGATTCGATTATGGTGGTGGTGGACAAGCTTACAAAAGATTCCCATTTTATTCCACTAAAAACTACTCATAAGGTAACAAAAACTACGATGGTGGTGGAGGGCACCTTGAAAAAGGGGCGTTAACTTCCACCAAGAATTGAATACCGTATTTGGACTCCACTGGCCTGGAGAACCAAAAGCGGCTCGCTAGCCCTGAAATAAATGCCTTGCAGGCTGGTAGGTTGATGGCTTGATGAGGGATGGGGAGGTGAACCGCCTATCCGTAGAGCCATCATGACTGAGAGCGCGAGGGTAATCGTGCCACACGCAACCTCGTGAGAGGATAAGGCATATGGCAGAAGCGATTGGAAGGGCAGACGCGAGGGGAACTCTGGCAATTTTTACGCAGAGTGAGTGATCGCAGAGAGGGAGGATTGCAACCTTCGCTCCTGGGCACTGGCAGACAGAGAGACGCAGGTCTCAGGGCATAGTGGTCTCAGCTCGGGGGTGGCTAGTGGTAAATCCATTAGGAGTCACTACGCCTACGGTTGGGTGGAAACGAGCACCCCTCTCAGCAGTTGCTTCCATTACTGAAGTTATTTCTGATAATTGTTTTGCTTACATTTCATTTGAAATTAATATGTTGTCATATATGTGCATAGAACTTGTGAAATTGTGAATGTTTTCCTGTGTAAGAAGGTCTCTATAGAAATTGTGGATATGGAGTAGAGGTTAGCTCGTAGAACTTGTGAAATTGTGACGGAATTTCGGGATGCGAGTGCCTGCGTAATGTTTGATACAAATAGGTTGATATATGCTTATCACAAAGGATACCATGCACGAATTACGTCGATAAAATGAAGTTAACCATGACCAGCCATCCTCGGGAAGTTGTCTTCCTATATTTGTTCCCAGGAATGACCCGGTAAGGATCTCTTCGCAGAGATTCCCTCCTCAGAAAGGCTCACCCAGAACCCTGAATAAGGATTCGAACGCACAGGTCTTATTAACCCTGTATGAGGAGGAACAATCCTATTAAGGTTCTGAGATAGTAGTGATGTGAGATGAAATAAGTCGATGGATGAGATCTCATCGGAGTACCCATGGTCATTCATGACCATTCAATTGATGGAAGTAACGAGAGCGTTACATACCTTGCCCCTTTGCCCTTTATCATCGTGCACAACGAAGAAATCGGGATCATAAACTCCAAGACCCGAAAGAACGAACCTAGACCGTTAGATCTCGGTCCAATTACCCGCCGGCCGTTGAATCTGGAAAAGCTGCACAGGGGTTAAGCGCAGGGGTAGGCATGCGAGGAAGTGATCTGAGCCATCAGATCTGGAGTAGAAATCCCATAAATCATTGGATCGGGAGGAGTTTCATGAAGTATAACTTCTAGAAGGGGAGCGTGCAGGAGAAATGATCCGAACTGTCGGATCTTAGATCATAGTCCCGACAACCGTCAGATCTCGAGAAGATGCACCGGATTTAAACTCTAGTGTGCAGAGGAAAAGTCCTAGCCGTTGATCTCGGCAGGACATGTGTCAGCATTTGGGAGGAGTCGGGATTTTTACCATCGGAGATTTGGGGAGTATAGAACCGTTACATATGGAAATCGCGATACACGATTTCCCGAAAGGATCTGAGCCGCCCAACAGTGGGGACACGGGGCAAAGGATCCCGGGGAGTCGGAGTTCGGCATATTGGGAATCAGCATATCGGGGTTCTCGAATACATAGAACTCTTGTCACCCGAAATCGCGATCCACGATTTACCGATAAGATACGAGCCGTCCGTTCACACGGGACAGGTGTCAGAGATCGGACGAAAGTCGCAGATCGGGAAATCGACATTCCTGTGGACAAGTGCTCGGGGAAATCCAAGTGAAAACCCCGACAAGATCTGAGCCGTCTAAACAGTAGGGACACGTGGCAGAGGATCCCAGAGAATTGGAGTTCGGCATATCGGGGATTTCAAGGACATGATCCCTTGTAATACGAAACCGCGATACGCGAGTTTCCGACACCTTCATAGGCCGTTGATCCAAGGGACATGTGACAAGAGATCCCGAAGAGTCGGGAATTGGGAAATTGGAGATCCTGAGAGCAAGAGAAACAAGACTTCGAAAGTCCCGAAATCCTGAGAGAAAATCTAAGCCGTCTGGTTGGGAAGGGACACGGGTCACGAGATCGTCCATCTCGCAGATCCGGGGTACCAGGTATCGGGGCCACTCAAGTCCCGAAACAGCGATAAGATCTGGACCGTCCATCGGCGGGACAGGTGTTAGAGATCGAGCGCCATCGACATTTGGCACATCGGGAAATCAGAATTTCCGAGGACAAGAGACACGGGACAAGATAAGTCGCAAAATCCCGAGGAAAGGATCTCAACCGTTGATCTTGGTAGGATGCATGGC
>ML776740.1:2407063-2417328 GCA_009831015.1 Picea engelmannii
AGATCATGTATATCTCAGAATTAAGCCCAAAAGGAGTTCCCTAAAAATGGGAGCTTGTGCCAAATTGGCACCCCGGTATTGTGGACCTTTTGAGGTTCTAGACAGAGTGGGACCTGTAGCCTATCGTCTAGCACTTCCTCCCATAGTAAAAGCACATAATGTTTTCCATGTTTCCTTATTGAAGAAATATGTACATGATGTTAATCATATAATTGACTGGTCTGTGATCCAGGTGGAACCGGAGGGATAATTCCTGCCAGAACCCCAGTGCATATTGGACAGAAGGGAAACCCAACTCCGGAATAGAACCATTGCACAAGTCAAGGTGCAGTGGAAACATTTTGGTCCAGATGAGGGTACTTGGGAAATGGAGGATGCCATGAGACAGGCATATTCGATTTTGTTTAATTCTGTACATGTAATTCATGTCAGTAGCTTAGAACATCGAGGATGATGTTCCTTTTAAGGGGGAGGGAATTGTAACACCCTGTTTCCCCCAGATTGTAAATATAATTGAACTGGCCAAGGACTATGGCAAAACTCATAAGTATGAATATGTGATGTAAATGGACCTGCAGGAAGAGGTCAATGAATGTAAATGATAGATTTAATATTTTTGAATTTATGGCAGAACTGCTGAGAGGGGATGTGCAGAAAAGAGACCACGATGGTGGTGGAGGGCACCTTGAAAAAGGGGCGTTAACTTCCACCAAGAATTGAATACCGTATTTGGACTCCACTAGCCCGGAGAACCAAAAGCGACTCGCTAGCCCTGAAATAAATGCCATGCAGGCTGGTAGGTTGATGGCTTGATGACGGATGGGGAGGTGAACTGCCTATCCGTAGAGCCATCATGAATGACAGCACGAGGGTAATCATGCCACACACAACCTCGCGAGAGGATAAGGCGTATGGCAGAAGCGATTGGAAGGGTAGACGCGAGGGGAACTCTGGCAATTTTTACGCAGAGTGAGTGATCGCAGAGAGGGAGTATTGCAACCTTCGCTCTTGGGCACTGGCAGACAGAGAGACGCAGGTCTTAGGGCATCATGGTCTCAGCTCAGGGGTGTCTAGTGGTAAATCCATTAGGAGTCACTACGCCTACGGTTGAGTGGAAACGAGCACCCCTCTCAGCAGTTGCTTCCATTACTAAAGTTATTTATGATAAGTGTTTTGCTTACATTGCATTTGAAATTAATATGTTGTCATATATGTGCATAGAACTTGTGAAATTGTGAATGTTTTCCTATGTAAGAAGGTCTCTGTAGAAATTGTGGATATGGAGTAGAGGTTAGCTCGTAGAACTTGTGAAATTGTGATGGAATTTCGACATGCGAGTGCCCGCGTAATGTTTGATACGAATAGGTTGATATATGCTTATCACAAAGGATACCATGCACGAATTACGTCGATAAAATGAAGTTAACCATGACCAGCTGTCCTCAAGAAGTTGTCTTCCTGGATCTATTCCCGGGAATGACCCGGTAAGAATCTCTTCGCAGAGATTCCCTCCTCAGAAAGGCTCACCCAGAACCCTGAATAAGGATTCGAACGCACAGGTCTTGTTAACCCTTTATGAGGAGGAACGATCCTATTAAGGTTCCGAGATATTAGTGATGTGAGATGAAATAAGTCGATGGATGAGATCTCGTCGGAGTACCCATGGTCATTCACGACCATTCGATTGATGGAAGTAACGAGAGCGTTACATACCTTGCCCCTTTGCCCTTTATCATCGTGCACAACGAAGAAATCGAGATCGTAAACTCCAAGACCCGAAAGAACGAACCTAGACTATTAGATCTCGGTCCAATTACCTACCGGCCGTTGAATCTGGAAAAGCTGCGCAGGGGTTAAGCGCAGGGGTAGGCATGCGAGGAAGTGATCTGAGCCATCAGATCTGGAGTAGAAATCCCGTAAATCGTTGGATCGGGAGGAGTTTCATGAAGTATAACTTCTGGAAGGGGAGCGTACAGGAGAAATGATCCGAACTGTCGGATCTTAGATCATAGTCCCGATAGCCGTCAGATCTCAAGAAGATGCGCTGGAGTTAAACTCTAGTGTGCAGAGGAAAAGTCCTAGCCGTTGATCTCGGCAGGACATGTGTCAGCGTTTGGGAAAAGTTGGGATTTTTACCATCGGAGATTTGGGGAGTATAGAACCGTTACATATGGAAATCGCGATACGCGATTTCTCGAAAGGATCTGAGCCGCGCAACAACGGGGACACAGGGCGAACGATCCCGGGGAGTCAGAGTTTGGCATATCGGGAATCGGCATATCGGGGTTCTCGAATACATAGAACTCTTGTCACCCGAAATCGCGATCCATGATTTACCGATAAGATCCGAGCCGTCCGTTCACACGGGACAGGTGTCAGAGATCGGACGAAAGTCGCAGATCGGGAAATCGACATTCCCTTGGACAAGTGCTCAGGGAAATCCAAGTGAAAACCCTGACAAGATCTGAGCTGTCTAAACAGTAGGGACACGTGGCAGAGGATCCCAGAGAATTGGAGTTCGACATATCGGGGATTTCAAGGACATGATCCCTTGCAATACGAAACCGTGATATGCGAGTTTCCGACACCATCATAGGCCGTTGATCCAAGGGACACGTGACAAGAGATCCCGAAGAGTCAGGAATCAGGAAATCGGAGATCCTGAGAGCAAGAGAAACAGGACTTCGAAAGTCTCGAAATCCCGAGAGCAAATCTAAGCCGTCCGGTTGGGAAGGGACACGGGTCACGAGATCGTCCGTCTCGGAGATCCGGAGTGCCAGGTATCGGGGCCACTCAAGTCCCGAAATAGCGATAAGATCTGGACCGTCCATCGGCGGGACAGGTGTTAGAGATCAAGCACCATCGACATTTGGCACATCGAGAAATTGGAATTTCCGAGGACAAGAGAGACGGGACAAGATAAGTCGCGAAATCCCGAGGAAAGGATCTCAACCGTTGATCTTGGTAGGACGCGTGGCAGGAGATCTGGGCGAGTCGGCATTTAGAGCATCGGGTTTTCCAAAGGCAAGAAACTCTTGCATAAAGGAATCACGATCCTCGATTTCCCAACGCGATCATGACCGCTAACCTGAGGGATGTGTGTCCAAGGATCCTGAAGAGATCGGGGTTCGACATTTCAGGATTCTCGGTGACAAGAAACTCACGACAGGAGGAGTCGCGAAATCCCGAAACGCGACTGTCCCACATTCATAGCACTCCAGTGGAGGACGGGTGTCACTCCATGCCATCATAGGGAGTGGGGACCATAGGCGCTAGAGAAAGGGACAGGTGTCGGAAGACCAAGCTTGGCCGCGAGTCAACGCCAAGTGGCATCGGGGATCGGAGGGTCAGAATTTGCGAAGGCCTGTGCATAGCGACATCATAAACCCCGAAACCCCGATGGGTAGCTATAGAGCTGCAGACATATGGTAGCAGGTCCTATGGACCGGGAACTGAACCAAGAGAGCTAATGCGTAGGGAGCGCGTCGGAGTTTGGAGGATCACGAGTCTTGGGGGTGAATGAATTTTGACACTAGAAACCCCGAATTCCGATATTGAACCAAGGATGGGCATTTCGCTAATGCAGGTCTCTGGAGATTTCTCATTTGTGGGAGATTAACCCCGAAAWTTTTAAATTATGATAGTGGGTGTGTTACAATTGCATTGCCTACATCTRTGTCTATTCATAATGTCTTCCATGTATCATTGCTAAATAAATATATACCTGATGCTAATCATGTCATTGATTGGAATGTGAGTCAAGTGGAGCAAGAAGGCGCTTTTCAAGTGCATTCGGTGCACATTTTGGACCAGAAAGTCAAACAGCTCCGGAACCGAGCCATAGGGCTTGTAAAGGTTCAATGCACCTAGTTTGGCCCTGAGGATGCTACTTGGGAGCATGAAGATGCAATGCAGATAGAATACCTACATCGTTTTGAAGATTTTTGAAAAATATGATATATATGGGCGTATGTTGCACTTAGGACAATGCATAAATAAGGGGAGGGGATTGTAATATCCCTCAACCAAACCTAATTGCAAATATAATATAAATATACTTAAGTTGGTGAGTTGTTTTGGCCTCATTTGATAATGCACATCATGTGGCATGGTGCGCACATGAACGACACAGTAAAATGATGTAATATGCACATCGCAAGATACCGCACGTAGTAACTAAAGTGCGTGCAACCTTGAGGACAATGGATACTCCGGGCAGTAACTAAAGTGCACGCAACGTTAAGGACAATGGATACCATGCACAGTAACTAAAGTGCATGCAATACTAAGGTCAACAAACCTTTATGTATATGATATGCATTATAGGCTGGTGAGCCAGTATTATAAGCCAGAATGCTTATGTTTTGGTATTAGGCTGGAACGCCTAGATGTCAAGGGCCAATGTGCCTACTTTGTACATGACTCATGATTAATATAAAATACATCACTACGTGTAGACCAACCACGATAAAATATATGGGGGATTGAACTTCACCGGTTAGGGAAAGGGAGGGCCAAAAGTTAAGGGAATATTATATTAATATTTCCTAAAACATATAGTATGGATAATTATTTTATCCTAAGTTCTAAATTTGGGGACAAGTGGAGAAAAGTAACTTCTGATATAAAAAGTGTCAAGTTGGGGACATGCATTCATATCGTGGGGGAACTTAGCTCGTTGGGATATTTTCTCACGGATACCTTATGAACAAGGGGGATGAACATCATTCTATCCATCAATTTTCAGGAAGAGTTCACAGTGATTTTGAAACACACTCAGTTATCCAGTCAATGATTCCATGACCATTTCACTCATACATTATATTATCCTTGAGACAACCATTTTCACCTTTCCGAAGCCTGTTTCTGCACCCTTTTTGGTTGGTGTACCTAGTTATCCTGGAGCGGGATTGAATAAGCAGGTTGTTAGGCTCGTGAGTGGTTCTCTGAGTGAGAGAATTGATGGGGATTGATTTACAAAGGTGTTAAACTATAGCTACAATGCTCTGAGACTTCCAGTCTGGACTGTTGTTGAAGCCCTGGAAGGGAAGTGGGGCGACTGAGGGACTGTTGAGCAGAGAAGGGGCACACTTCCTTGGGTGGGACAAGCATGTGGGGAATGAGAGGCTATAGGTTGTTAGTTGAGTGAGCACCTGAGACAGAGTCTTTCCTATTTTCCATCAGCCTTAGCCTATATAGAAATCCCTTTACCCTGGGTGGAGTTTAGTCCCAACTCGGGGGTGACTCACTATTGAGAGTGATGAACAATGTAGTCTATGGATGGGAGGTTCGTGGACGGTCTGCAAGTAGTTGGTGACAATATTTCTAATATAGGTACCAATTGTATGATATATTGCTATGTTGTTTTGTTATTTACATGCCTATGTTACGATGTTATCATATATGTGATTATGATTTCTTGTGTGCTTATGGGTAATTTCCTGTAAATGATGCATATCAGTAGTTACTGTTATTTCAATATAAAATTTGTATGTTACAGAAAGTAATTATTTGTTTATGTTTAGATGTAAAGATTTCACGAGCGTGCTTTATGTATGTTATCACTCTGTAATTTGCCCAAGGCTAAAAATGCAAACACAGAGGCAACATCAGAACCACTTCGAGTCTTGGATCTAGCCCTCCAAGACTCAAAGAGGGATCTCTCTGTATTATGTAGCTTTGTTTTAACTTCAGATATTAGGCTAGTTAATGAAAACAAGTGTGTTTTGTTGTAAAAGGGTTTGTAAATTGGCTGGGACAGTTTACACATCCATTGGGCTATGGGGTCTGCAATTAATTAGGAATGAAATACAGCCAGAAATGACAAAGAAAACCTTCACAAGGCGAGATAACACACTCACTGGATCTTCAATAGTTTAAATGATGATCAGAAGAAAAGAGAAGGAAATAACTCCAACCAACAAGCACTTAAGAATCTCTTGATTGAAGATATTCAGAAGATGAACATTCAAATCTGTAGAATCGGAAGCAGGGTATCAGGGATAAATCCTACAACATAACGCTATTCATACAGATTAGATTCAGAAAACAAAGTGGTTACAGAGCGAGAAAACATTCAACAGAGAATATTACATCACCAGTAAACATGCACAGGAATCCTGTAAAGAGCCTCTTTCATTAATGGCAGATCTAAAAACAAAAGGTTACAGCCAGATAGCCACAGGGTGTGAAGATCCAACCCGATTTCATTATTATCATATCAATAAATAGTATATCTCTCCTCCTCAAGTTCCGAGAGTCGGTTCAACCGTCTCGACCGAAAATAGCCACCACTCCCATCAAATCCGGAGTTTTCTGTTATGAGAAATGGACCATTTTCTCCAAAAAAAGGGGTCCGTTCGGACGTGATTTTATCCTCAATGGTGACACCTGGGCGAAAACTGAAGGAGGTTATTGTAGATGGGCATGTGCTGGACAAAAACCTCCTTCAGTTTCGCAAAATTCATCTACATCTGGCCGTGGAAGCTCCTGCAAAATCGGGACTGAAACGGGAAATGGCAAATCTGGAAAAATAGGCCCCGGAGATGCCTTCGACCTACTTTGCTCGTAACTCCGTTTGAAAAACCGAAAAAAGGGTTTTGTTCCTCATCCTATACTGACCAAAAAACTCTCTCATATTTTAAAAATTCACCTCCATTTGCTCAGGATCTCCGTCGGAAGAAGACAAGGTGAAACGGGCAAAAATGGTGAAAAGTTTGTGAAAATGATTTTTGGCGGGAAAAAAATCTCGGACCCCCCCCCCGTTAAATGCAGACCGCCCGGGGGGGTCCGACCTGGAACCTGGACCGTATATTAGGTTGGGCAATTGTGGGCCGTTGGAATTTGTGCGAGTTTTATTATGAGGTCGGAGCCCCCCCTCGTTAAAAGTTGAATCCACGGGGGGTTCCGACCTGAAATATGGAGCGTTTATTAATTTGAGGCATGGAGGATGGGGGGCGCGTACATGAAAGTGTACGTGGGTTTAAGTGAGGGCGGGAGTTGTGGTAGAGGGTAGGTGGGGTAGGAGTGACGTAGGTGGATGGGGGTAGTGGAGGTAGGTGGGGGATGGGACGTGAGGTGAGGGTACGTGAGGGAGGATGGTGGAGTGGGGTACGTGGGGGATAGGGGTAGTGTACTTAGGATAGCTTTTTTAATGTTTTTTAAATTTTTATTCTTTTTTAATATTTCATATTATTTTATTTGTTTTATATTTTAGTTTTATAATGTTTATTTTATATATATTTTTTAATTTTTAATTTATTTTATTGATTTTTACTTTTTAAATGTTTTATAATGTTTTTTAATATTTTATTTATTTAATTTTTTGTTTTCATATATGTTTTATTTTAATTTTAAATTAACTTGACTTTTAACCTAGATTACTAACTAATCACTAATCTAGATTGCTAACTTAATTAATAATTAATTAATTAAAAATTAATTAATGATTAATTAATTATTAAATAGTCATTATTAATCAATTTAGACATAGGCTAACCTTATTACTAACATTTTGTTTATCCTAAGTCCATTTGTGCAAGGATGGAAGGTGGGATAATGGAGGATGATGAAAGACAAGGGGGAGAGGATGCAGCGGATGAAGGATGCAGAAGGTGATGGAGGACTGAGCGACAAGAGTGGAGGGAGGAAACAGAATCACCTGAGCTATACTTCGTCACCCGGAGAGATGCCAAAATAACAGTCGAAGTATCGACTCGCCTATAATTATAGGACCCTAACAGGTGGCTCCATCTGGGGATGGCAGCTTATTTCAGGAGGTGTCAAGAACCACAGACTTCTGAACATGCAGACCAGAGCTTCATCCATTGGGTTGATCCCAAAACTTATTCTGCAACCTGGAGCTGTTTTGATCTTTGCAACTGAAATGAAATCAAATGAACGCTGCTGAAAAAGAGATGCTCAGAATGCTGAGCTTATTCATTTTCCTACCTACCTACCCTACTGCGATCATTGCTCAACTAGGTAATGGAAAAATGCCAATGGAGCCAATCCAGTAGTTGATTTAGTGGCTTTGTTCTTTCACCGTCTGCGAGGAGACTCAGAAATAAGTCTGTTACTCGTGCTCGAGAGTAACTTCCACTCTGCTTTCCCTTGCATAAGATTTGATCAAACCAAACAATAGGAAAAACACCAGCAACATAAAAATATCCTGCATTAAAAAAATTCTCCATATAGGCAGCTACAGGATCAATATAGGTTTGGCCCATCTTTTGATTTTTAACTTCACACGACTCAGCCTCAAGACTCGATTTTTCAGCCATGCATTCTGTGTCTTTCAATACTTCCTCATCTGACTGAGGATGCTCTGATGGTTTCTGAAATGATGCCTCTGCTGCAAAAGACAAAGAATCTGATTGCATGACCATGTCAATATCATAACAGCTCTTTATTTCATGAATGGAGAATGAAGAATAATTTTGGCCACACAGACCATCCAACTGATCAACTATTGGATCCTGAAAAGACTGACAAGGCTGTTGCATTGACCCAACTGAAATTTCCTGCTTGTTTCTGTATTCATCCTTCAACACTTGTCCCAGAGTCTCCTTCAAAACTTGAAATGATTTAAAGCACAATGGAATAGAGTTCTTTTGGAGTAACTCAAAATTTGTCTCAGGCTCTAAGTTATCATCAAGAATTTGAAAATTGAAGGAGGGCAACTGCTGTGATTCTGGGTTTAGAACAACCTCCATATCCTCAATGGTATCATCAATTGATTGGTCAGGGACATTTATGTCTTCACTATTTACCACTGGCCAAGAATTTCTTTTCATGAATTGAAAAGATGAGAAACATATGGGAACAGTGCTTTCACTTACTTTGAGATTTTCCGCACATTCCTCATTGCTGTCATGGCTGTTATGTACAGGCTGATTGTCACATCTGAATGGTAACTGATCTTCTTCCTGCCACTGACATGCTGCTGGTTTCTCTAAACAGCCAACCTATGTTTCAGCTTCATGATCATCATCATACTGATCCCACTTGGGTGGACAATCCAAGTAAGAAATGTCGTCAAACATGCACATCATATCAGCCGGTTGCTCCTCTACAAATTGAGATGGAGCTTCATCTTTGACTATGCCATGAATTGAATACATGAACGAATCATCTTTCAATCCATGGTATCCAGGATGAGCAGAAAAATGTTTGGGGACTGGGACTGTGTCTTTCTCTACAATCACTGGAACGTGATGTCTTTGGACAGCAAGTTCATCTTTCCTGTTGATCTTCTGCATCAGCTTTTCCATAGTACTGGCCAAAATCTGCAGTTTAGCTTCTGATGACTTCAGCTGCTCCATTTCTTTGTCCTTCAATTGTGACCTCTTGATCAGCAAGTTGGTCTCCACATCAACTGCAATTTTTTGCATTTCTTCAAGACTTGCAGTATTCCTTTCTCTTAATTGGAAAGACATTTCAGGATCAAAGGCATCTAGGTAATGCAAGTGGGCAGCTCCTGGGGGTGGCCTTATATCAGCAGGTATAGCATGGTATGCCTGATTGAATCTGGCTGAAAACTGTTGTATTGTCTCCCCTGGCTTTCTTTTCAAGTGTTCATATTCTTCTAGGATGAGGAAAACATTTCCCCTGACCACCCATCTATCTAGGAAAACTTGCATGAACTGATCAAAATTTTTGATGCTTGCAGCAGGAAGGTTCTTAAACCAATCTTTGAATTTTCCTCCCAGAGACAGGGAAAACATCCTGACACAGACATCATCATCTTCAACCTCATAAAGGTCAAGGAAATATTCAAGGTTTTTCATATGTTTTTCGGCAGTGATCTTGGCATTCTCTCCATCAAACCTAGGCAGATTATCAATGTAATTGACAGGGAGGTCATGGAGGATAGGAGGTAGGTCTAGAGGCTTGTATCTGTCTGGGATTTTTGCAAGCACAGGAGATGAAACCAGAGGGGGACTGACATCTAGAGATTTTACAAGAGAAGGAGATAAAGAAGGAGGCTTATAAACATCCAGAGGTTCAGCAGGAGTAGGAGACAAGGCAGGAGGCTTATGTCTCTCTGGGGTTTCTACAGGTGCATCTGGGATGTGCACAGGTGTATTAGCATGTACGTAATCTACAGTTGGAGATATGATATCTTGAGACTCATCAATTGACTGATGGTCAAAATACTCTTCAACAATATACTTCTGACCAGGCTTAGAACAAGACAAGACATGATTGCAGATAAAACCAAATATGTCCTGAATGTAATTTGAACTTGAATACCTGGTCTTTCT
>ML776740.1:2417668-2436310 GCA_009831015.1 Picea engelmannii
GGTTCAACCGTCTCGGCTGAAAATAGCCACCACTCCCATCAAATTCGGAGTTTTCTGTTATGAGAAATGGACCGTTTTCTGCGAAAAAAGGGGTCTGTTTGGACGTGATTTTATCCTCAATGGTGACACTTGGGAGAAAACTGAAGGAGGTTATTGTATATGGGCATGTGATGGACAAAAACCTCCTTCGGTTTCACAAAATTCATCTCCATCTGGCCGTGGCAGCTCCTGCAAAATCGGGACTGAAACGGGAAATGACAAATCTGGAAAATAGGCCCCGGAGATGCCTTCGACCTGCTTTTCTCGTAACTCCGTTTCAAAAACCGAAAAAGGGTTTTGTTCCTCATCCTATGCTGACCAAAAACCTCTCTCATATTTTAAAAATTCGCCTCCGTTTGCTCAGGATCTCCGTCGGAAGAAGACAAGGTGAAACGGGCAAAAATGGTGAAAAGTTTGTGAAAATGATTTTTGGCAGGAAAAAAATCTCGGACCCCCCCCCATTAAATGCAGACCGCCCGGGGGGGTCCAACTTGGAACCTGGACCATAGATTAGGTTGGGAAATTGTGGGCCATTGGAATTTGTGCGAGTTTTATTATGAGGTCGGACCCCCCCCCCTCGTTAAAAGTCGAATCCACGGGGGGTTCCGACCTGAAATATGGAGCGTTGATTAATTTGAGGCATGGAGGATGGGGGGCGGGTACATGAAAGTGTATGTGGGTTTAAGTGAGGGCGGGAGTTGTGGTAGAGGGTAGGTGGGGTAGGAGTGACGTAGGGGGATGGGGGTAGTGGAGGTAGGTGGGGGATGGGACGTGAGGTGAGGGTACGTGAGGGAGGATGGTGGAGTGGGGTACGTGGGGGATAGGGGTAGTGTACTTAGGATAGTTTTTTTTAATGTTTTTTAAATTTTTATTCTTTTTTAATATTTCATATTATTTTATTTGTTTTATATTTTAGTTTTATAATGTTTATTTTATATATATTTTTTAATTTTTAATTTATTTTATTGCTTTTTACTTTTTAAATGTTTTATAATGTTTTTTAATATTTTATTTATTTAATTTTTTGTTTTCATATATGTTTTATTTTAATTTAAAATTAACTTGACTTTTAACCTAGATTACTAACTAATCACTAATCTAGATTGCTAACTTAATTAATAATTAATTAATTAAAAATTAATTAATGATTAATTAATTATTAAATAGTCATTATTAATCAATTTAGACATAGGCAAACCTTATTACTAACATTTTGTTTATCCTAAGTCCATTTGTGCAAGGATGGAAGGCGGGATAATGGAGGCTGATGAAAGACAAGGGGGAGAGGATGCAGCGGATGAACGATGCAGAAGGTGATGGAGGACTGAGCGACAAGAGTGGAGGGAGGAAACGGAATCACCTGAGCTATACTTCGTCACCCGGAGAGATGCCAAAATAACAATCGAAGTATCGACTCGCCTATAATTATAGGACCCTAACAATGTATATGTTTTAGTTTCATGCAGTCTAAAGAGTAAATTTATGTGGCATTACTTAGTTGACTACTGGGTATGCTACTGTATGTTCCGCAATATGGGAGCACAATTGTTCCCTAGAGTAGCATGGCCCGGCCTGATGGCTGGGAATGTTACCGACTGGTGTTAGAGCATGAGTGGTTTCTCTGGAGTGGCGTACCCCAGCCTCAGGTTGGCCGGGGGGATCATTACAATACAGTTGAAAATTATATTGGTAATAATATCACCAACTACGTGCAGAACTTCCATGAACCTCCTAGCCTTAGACCACACTATTCATCACTCTCAACAATGAGTCACCCCCGAGATGGGACTAAACTCCACTTGGGTAAAGGGATTCCTAACCAGGCTAAAGGCTCATAGACAATAGGAAAGACTCTGTCATAGGTGCCAACTCAAACTAATAGCCTACAGTCCCTCATTCCCCACATGCCCGTCCCATCTAGGAAGTGTGCCCCTTCTCTACTCAATAGTCCTTCGGATGCCCCAATTCCTTTTTGGTCTTCAACAACAGGCTGGACAGGAAGTCTTAGAGAATTATAGCTGTAGTTTAGCACCTTCAGGAATCAATTCCTAGCAATTCTCTCACCCAGAGAGGAATTGCTCACAGGCATGACAACTTGCCTCTTCAATATCCCACGGACTTGAGAACCTGCTTCTTCAGTCCAAATCCCAAGATAACAAGCTACACAAACAAGTATGGCTATGGATACATGTTCAGATACAGTGATGAGAAGTATGGAGGACAGCTGACTGCGTGAGTGAATGCTCATGGTATGGTTCAATGGATGTCTCCATGATGGAAGGAATGATGGAAAGAATAATGGGAAATGAACTAAGTCCCAAAAATAAGTATGCATGTCCCCAACTTGACACTTGTCATGTTGGGAGCTACATTGGCCCACTTGTCCCCGTCTTTAGAACTTAGGATAAAATAATTATCCATACTTTATGATTTAAGAAATATTAATATAATATTCCTTTTTGGATTAAGATCCCTAGATTAGCCCATTTTCCTTAACGTTTAGCCCCCACCCTTTCCCTAACTAGTGGAGTTTAGTCACCCATACTCTTTTATCATGGTAGGTCTACACGCATTGATGTATTTTATATTAATTATGAGACATATACACAAATAGGCACATGGGCCTTTAACATCTAGGATCTCCAGCCTAATTCAAAACATAAGAATCCTAGCTTATAATAATCATCTCACCATCCTAAAAAACACCTCATATACACAAAGGCTCCCTAGCATCAAAATTGTGCACTCTTAAGTTGATGCCCACGGTATCCTAGAATGTGCACACTTCATCATTTTACTGCACAGTACATGCACGCACTATGCCATGAAAGGTGCATACAAATTGATATAAAATGATTCACCAACTTAAGTACATTTTCATTTACATTTACAATTTGGTTCGGCCTAGGGATATTACAATACCCTCCCCTTATTTATGCACTGTCCTCAGTGCATCATGTACACATATACAACAAAATTTCAAAAATCCTCAAAACGATGTGGGTATTTTTCCTGCATTGCATCCTCATGCTCCCAAGTAGCATCTTCAGGACTGTACCAGGTCCATTGGACCTTTACAATCCCCATGGCTTGATTTCAAAGCTGTTCAATTTTCTGATCCAAAATGCATACTAGATGCACTTGAAAAGCGTCTTCTTACTCTACCTGAATCACGTTCCAATCAATTACATGATTAGCATCAGGTATATATTTCTTTAGCAATGATACATGGAATACATTATGAACATACATAGATGCAGGCAATGAAATCATATAAGTTATTGGACCAATCCTCTCTAGGATTTCAAATGGCCCACAATAGTGAGCTACCAACTTTGAACAATTTCCCAACTTCAGGGAACTTTTGTTGTCTTTAACTTTCAATAAATTCCCTGTGATTTCTTCTCTTATCAACATAGATTTTTTTCTTTTCTTAGGCAACCTTTAAATTTTTTTTATTTTCAACATTTTCTCCTCCATTTCCCTGAGTAAATCTAGTCCAACCACTTCTCTATCTGCTGGGTTATCCTAGCTTACCTGTGTGTTGCACTTTTTGCCATAAAGTGCCTCAGATGGGCTCATCTTTAGAGATGTTTGGTACCCAATATTGTAAGCAAAGTCTACCAAGTGTAGGTAGTCTTCCCATTTTTATGGTTTATCCATCACATACATCCTCAACATGTCTTCAACCACTTGATTCACCCTCTCTATTTGTCCATTTAATTCTGGATGATAAGTTGTACTAAAATTTAAATTTGTTCCAAATCCATTGAATAATCCCTTCCAAAATTTTGAGGTAAATTTTGGATCTCTGTCAGACACAATTGTCTTGGGTATGCAATGTAATCAAGCAATTTCTTTCATATAAACATCAACAATGCGGGATTCCTTGTGAGTTATCTTAACTGAAATAAAATGGGCATCTTTAGTAAGCTTATCCACCACTACCATGATAGAATCATGTTGCTTGTTTGTTCTGGGCAGTTTGGTGATCAAATCCATTGTTAAAACTTCCAATTTCCACTCAGGAATGGGTAATCGCTATAGCAAACCAGATGGGTGTCTATGTTCATCCTTTACCTTTTGTCATTCCAAACATTTGGCAATAAAATCTACAACTTCTTTCTTCATGCCTGGCCAATAATATTGGCCCTTGACAACTGCAATATTTTTATGATAACCTCGGTGCCCAACATAAGGTACATTATGCATTTCTCTCAATATCATATTTTTCAATTCCTGATAATTTGGTACATAAATTCTGCCCCTATACATGAGAATTTCACCATTATCTAGCTTGTATTCTTCAATTTTTTGTTGCAAATCACCTTGTTGTAATTTTGCCACTAATTCCTTGTATTGCAAATCTAATTTTGCAGCCTCTAAAATTATGTGTTTCAAATCTGATTGGTACATGCTAATAGTTGTAGCATGCAATTCATGCACTCTTCTGTTGAGTGCATCAACCACTTTGTTCTCTTTCCCCTTGATATGCTTTATATCAAAGTCATATTCGCTGAGAAATTCTAACCATCTGCTTTTCCTAGCATTTAAAGTTGGTTGATAAAATAAATATTTTAGACCATTATGGTTTGTTCTTAGCTCAAACATTTTCCCCATGAGGCAGTGTCTCCATTTCCTCAAGGCATTCACTATGGTTTCCAACTCCAGATCATGAGTGGCATAGTGTCTTTCGTGCTCCTTCAACTTCCTTGATTCATAACATATAACAAACCCATTTTGACTGAGGACTCCACCAAGTCTTTCTTTACATGCATCTGTGCATACAATGAAGTCTTCATTTGGATCCACAATCCTTAGTATTGGAGCACTTGTTAATAATTGTTTCAAGTGTTGGAAACTCTTTTCACAATCCAATGTCCACTGAAACTTCACACCCTTTCTTTGAAAGGAAGTGATTAGGTCTGCAATCTTTGAGAATCCTTAAATAAATATCCTATAGTATCAAGGCCCATGAATGATCTGACCTTTGTCACATTATTTGATGTTGACCATTCTCTAATGTCTTCTATCTTCTCAGGATCCACTGTTATCCCATCTTCTGAAATGTCATGTCCCAAGTAATGAATTTTATTCTGATAAAATGAGCACTTGCTCAATTTGGCATACAACTGATGCTCCCTCAATACTTGCAACACCATCCTCAAATGATTCTCATGTTGTTCTTCTGACTTATAATATATAATAATTTCATCCAAAAAGACAATGACAAACTTGTTTAAATATTCTCGAAAAACACCATTCATTAAACACATGAAAACAACTAGTGCATTTGGCAACCCAAATGGCACCACTCTGAACTCATAATGACCATACCTTGTCCTAAAGGAAGTCTTGTTGATATATTTCTCCTTAATCCTTACCTGATGGTATCCTAACCTGATTTCTATCTTTGAAAATATCTTTGCATCCTTCAATTGATCAAAGAGATCGCCAATCCTTGGCAGAGGATACTTGTTCTTTACAATCACTTTATTCAACTGTCTGAAATCAATGCAAAGTCTCAATGTTCCATCCTTTTTCTTCACAAACAAGACTGGGGCACCCCAAGGTGACACACTTGGGCATATATACCCGTTCCTCAGAAGTTATTCAAGCTGCATTTGCAACTCCTTCAACTCTGGTGTACTCATTATGTAAGGAGTCTTTGACATTGCGGCTGCTCCAAGCATTAGATTTATAGAGAAATCAATATCTGTCTTTGGGGGTAGTCATGGTACCTCCTTGAACACATCTTCAAAATATTCCAGGACTGCATGATCTTCCAAATTTGGCAGCTTATCTTTAGGTGTCTCTTCCATATGGGCTGCAAATATTTGACATCCTTTCTTATGACATTTCTTCAACTACAATGCTGAAATTTCTCTGATGGTTACTGACCTAGGAATTCCCTGCACTTTCCTTGGGTTCCCATCCTCATCCAAGAAAGTAAATTCCTTGTTATGACATTCTAGGATAGCATGATGTTGATCCAACCTATCCATCCCAATTAGGCAGTCATAAGAACCTAAAGGAAAGATGTTCAAATCTGCCTTGGTGTTCAGTCCATGCATGTCCATAAGACATGACGTAACCATCTCATTAAATTTTATTTTGGCTTCGATAGCTAGCTGCACCAACCAAGATTTTCCATTCTTCATTCTTGGAAAATGAAAACTTTCCACCATCTTAGGATCTATATAACTATGACTAGCTCCTGAATCAATTAAAATAGAAATGGTTTGGTTGTTGATCATACCTTCCACTTCAATCATATGTGACTGATAATTTGCTCGCTTATTTTCCAGGGCTGCATATATCCTTAGTACATTTCTACCCATGTACTCCACTGTTTCAGCTTGATTTACATTGTGAATAGTCCTCAATTTTTCACCTCTATGGGGAAAATCTCTAAACATATGATCTCCTTTACAAACCCAACATTGAATAGGTGGTTTCCTTGGCCTTTGACCCCCTGTCTCAATCATTCTGGGTTCTCTAGGAATTGGTTATCCCTAAGTATTATTTTTGAAGAATGGTGGCTTAGTTACCTTCTTCCTCTGATCCATCTTGAACTTCTTTTTGTCTTACCAAGCTCTTTGGAAAGTTGGCCTTCCTTTTGTTGATCATATAGGCATTTATCTCACCTTATGGTCTCCTCCAATGTCTTTGGATCATCATACTATATTTTTTCACTGATGAATGATGGTAATCCACTCAAATAACTTCGAATATTAACTATCTCATCCTTAATGAAAGAAACATACTTCAACCGTTCTAAAAACCTTCTTTCATATTCATCTATTGTCATACTCCCAAGCTTGCGTTCAAAGAACTCTTTCATCTTCTTGTTATAGTATGTCTTAGTCAAGTATTTCCTCTAAAAATACTTCTTGAATTCCAAGTAACACTCTTCTCTTTAATGTGTTGCACCTGCACAAGCTGATCCCACCACATGGATTCCTTTCCCTTGAGTTGATATATAGAAATTATACCTTCTGCATGAGAATAATAATTATGCAATTGAAAATACTTTTTCATGCCCAACAACCATGTCTCGACATCTTCATCCTTCTTGTGCTCACCATCAAATGTACAAGGTTTGATTTTGTTCATCTCTCCTCGTAGCTCATCCACCCTAGACCTCTTATGCTTCCTGACAAGGGGAAGACTTGATCCGTTGTGTGCTCTCTTATTGGAATCCCTCGGAGAGTGATGGTGATGTCTACCAAAAATTCTTGTTGTTCTTTTCTCATTAGGAGGAATGTGACTTCCAGATTTGCTTGAGCCACTCTCCTTATCCAATTTATTTTCTATTATGTTCAAGATCTGCATTAACTTCTTGTTGAAGTCATATTGTTTCTCCTTGGCTCTCATAAGCCTTTCATTATCATATTTATGGCTTCAGACATCCTTCTGCAATTTTTTAATGGTCTCTACCATGTTCATGTTTTCATCTCTTCCTTATCCATGTCCATTGGAGTTTGTTCTTTCAATGCCCAAATGGACATCCATCCCTCTAATCTCATCTTCCTGGCTGTAAGTCCCATGTGAATCTTCCATTACTCTAGCCTTTGTGCTAATTCTGATATGATCTAGTTGTTGTTGACTCTGCAAAATGTGCACAACAAAACTTTGTCAGACTAATTGTTTCAACAATCTCATGAAAATACGAACCATTTTAGTTCCATAATATATCAGAACTCTTCCTTCTAATTTCATGAAAAATTGAATGCCTAGATCAATTCTCTGGGTGGATATTTAGATTCCATTGTTCAATACCTTTTCAACGCCTACTCCCATTCTTAATTCCGAGTCTTGAGAAGAAAGTTATGGTTATTTGAAATTCGCCCATTAATTTTTCTGTTCATTTTTCAACTTGGTGCAACTCTGCACTGTAATTATGCATTTTTCCATATAATCCATTGGAATTTTCATAGGATCTCAATTGGGTTTATTCATATACATATTATGGACACTCCTTCCAATTTTCACCTTTTTATGGGTTCCAGGATGCTAGTTACATCCTGCTGAAGTTCTAGACCAATTCATGTTTTTGTTCTGAAATGCTACAGGTACCATCTTTGCAATTTTTAACACTTTTAGCATGCCCAGAAATTTAATTAAGCTATGGGAATGTCCTCTATGGTTAAATTTATTTCCATTGACTATTCCTTCACCTCAATATGATTCCAAAGCAGAATTTATGGCTCTTTGAAGTTAGATGGGTCTTAAAATTTACCCTCCACTGTTTGTGCTGTAACTTTCTCATAAAAGCTCCATTTGACGAACAATTTACACCATTAGAAAGATCTCTATGAGATATTTTATTTGAGCTACAAAGACAAAGTGTGCCTTGGCACACTTTGTTCTCATGGCTTTTGAGTAGCTAAAAACGTTGTTAAGGGCCTCAAAAACGCACTGCAAAAAGATGATGTTCAAATGATATGAAACATCGCAGAAAATCATTGGTTTTCTACTATTGTTCACCATCCAGATGACTTCTCGCACAAACATTTCAACCTATATGCCCATATTTATCATGCACAACAACACCAAAATATAAATTGTGCTCTGTGCACCTATAACCATTGTGCATCACTAATTTTGTGTCATGCGTCAATATCCACCGCACAAAGTTTTGGTTCTTGCACCATTTCCTGTTGCACACAGTTTTTGTATCATGCGCTGATACTCTACGTGCATTTCAGTCTATGCATTGAACCATGCCAAAGTTTAGTATGCCCCCATCGTGCACCAATACTCTGCACACACCATTAACTAAATTGTCACATGACAACATATATCCACATTGTGGGCACACCAACCAAACTCCTCTGTGCTCTACCGATACTGCGCACATCACACACGGCAATATTATGTGTGTGCACACCAGACACACCTTATTATGCATATTCACACCATGCAATGTTAAATTTAGCATGCCCACCTGCACACCAACATTTTTTTGCGCAATGCCAAAATTTAGTGCGCGCACCCGCACACCAACATTTTTCAGCGCGGTGCCAAAATTTAGTGCGCGCACCCGCACAACAACATTTTTCCGCGCAACGCCAAAATTTAGTGCGCACACCCACACAACAACATTTTTCTGTGCAGTGTCCAATTTTTACATATCACAAGCTTTTTACTGCACAACATGCATTTTTAGTGCGCCCACCTGCACACATTCATTTTTATGTGCATCGATTCCTCGTGAATTCCACTACAGAAATTAGGGCTTTTGCTTAAATGTGCCCCAATTTTTACCATCGACATTCTACAAATATGAAATTTGTTCAATTTCACCCCGATAATACCAATTCAACCTCTATAATAACAAATTGTTGTGGGTTGACATTTATGGAACAAATGTTTCCCACACTAAATTCACAATTGAGAATTTTAATTACAAAATCCACTCCATCTGTCATGGCTTCACTGTAACTTCAAATTCGACCAATTCCAGATCTGAATTTGCTAGAACAAATATTAAATCAATAATGTCTCACCACTTGGCTGAATTTCTTGATTTTCCCATGAATTTAACAACATAAATTAGGGTCTTTTCCCAATTCCACATCGTTGTTTCTAAAATTTATCATGGACGTTCTGCAACTCGAAATTTGGCCACTTCGAAATAAATTCTCTGTGAAAATTGGCTTGAACTCAACTTGCTCGGCCCATCTAGGCTCAATGTTGAAAACTGAAGCTTTGATACCATATTGTAACATCCTTGACCACCCATGTCGGGCCACGCTACACGAGAGAACTCTTCCATTCTCTCTGTGGAACATACTGTAACATACCCAACACCCAACTGAGCTATGACACATAAATTGTTCGCACTACATGCAATTAAAATATATATACACACAGAGCTCTTGCGGAAACGTATATATAAAATGTAAACATACAAATACATCTGTAAATGCACGGATTCACACATAAATAATAGTAAACGTATACATGCAATATATGCGGGAAATTCTCATAAATATAAAGACATATATAACCACTCATAAGATAAACCCATAAAACTACACACGTAAATGACAATGCAACATGTAAATTTATCATGCAATTGACACTTAAGTTAGTAAGAATATCATCAACTGTGTGCAGACCTTCCATGAACCTCCCAACCTTAGACCACATTGTTCATCACTCTCAAGAGTGAGTGACCCCCAAGTTGGGACTAAACTTGACCCGGGTAAAGGGATTCCTAACTAGGCTAAAGGCTCATAGACAACAGGAAAGACTCCATCACAGGTGCCAAATCAAACTAACAGTCTACAGTCCCTCATTCCCCACATGCTTGTCCCACCCAGGATGTGTTCCCCTTCTTTGCTCAATAGTCCTTCGACTACCCCACTTCCTTTCTAGGTTTCAGCAATAGGCCAGACAAGAAGTCTCAGAGAACTATAGCTACAGTTTAGCACCTTCAGGAATCAAATCCTAACAATTCTCTCACCCAGAGAGGAATTGCTCATGGGCATGACAACCCGCCTCTGCAATCTTAGCTGGGATACTGATCTTTGGTTGTAATACTTAACAAATGTTAAGAACCAAATATCAATAAAGGATAAAAAACCTCAGAATAAGTACTCAACGCCTTGAAAAAGAGAGAATTCCAGATAATAATCCTCTTTGAGGGGGCAACCTCCTTTTACCCCACATAAATGTTCAAGTACAAGATGATTCCAAATGAAATTGTCTCCTTGGTATATATAGGAGACTAGGAGGTATAATTACAACTAATGGAATAAAGCCGACATAAATAAAATAACATTACTAATGTAATATGAGCCAATTAAGGGGTAATGAGCTAATATTAGGGATTAACATGCCCCTCCCCTTGAGACAAGTGTTGTATGCAACGCTTGAGTAACTCTGGATGCTTTGGTATAAAAGACTCATCTTTCAAAGTGGAATCTTCATTCAATAGTTTCCTCCATTTAATGAGATACTCTGAAATGGATCTATTCCTCAGTTGGTGAATTCTTGTGTCAGTGATGGCTTTAGGCTCCAATATGATTTTTCCTTCCTCTTCAAGTTCTGGAAATATAGTTTCAACTGGGATCTTGTCACCTATAACCTTGTTTAAGAATGAAACATGGAAAACTGGGTGTACTCGTGAAGATGCAGGAACTCCAATTTGTATTCCATAGTACCAATCTTTTGCAACACCTTATAAGGGCCATAGTACTTTGGTGATAATTTATTATCCTTCTTAGCTTACTTGAGGGACATCTGTTTGTATATGGTTGTAGTCTTAAAAACACCCAATCCCCTACTTCAAAACTTTTTTTACTACGATGTTGATCTGCTTATTGTTTCATGCGATTCTGTGCCATGTTCAGGTTGTCCTTTAAGATTTGGAGAACTTGTTGTTGATGCTCGATGTGATCTTACACTGCTTGAACCTTATATTTTTGTTTTAGAGAAGAAGTGATGGAAGGAGGGAGGTATCCATAGAGTGCCATAAAGGGTGTCATTTTTATTGCAGTATGAAAGGAAGTGTTATACCACCATTCTGCCAAGGGTAACCAATTGCACCATTGTGTTTGTTTATCAGAGACAAAGCAATGAAGGTAGCCTTCTAGACATTTGTTCACTATCTTAGTTTGTCCATCAGATTGAGATTGATAGGATGAGATATGAGCCAATTGAGTACCCAAACAAGAAAATAATTTTTTCCAAAAATGTCCAGTGAAGATGGGATTTTTGTCACTTACAATAATATTTGGGCTGCCATTTAGCTTTTGAACTGTTTCCATGAATGCGGTGGAAACCGTACTATCTTTGAAGGGATGAGATAGTGCACAAAAGTGTGTGTACTTGGTCAGTCTATCAACAATAACCATGATGACACTCTTTCCTTCAGACTTCGGTAACCCTGTGATGAAATCCATGGAAACCTCCTTCCAGTGCTGACTTGGTATGGCTAATGGTTGTAAAAGACCTGGGGTCTTAATTGTTTCCACCTTATTTTGTTGGAAAACCAAACATTCTGCCACAAACCTTTGAACATCAATTTTAAGGACATCCCCAAAAAAATCCTTCTTGACTCTATGGTAGGTTTTCAAAAATCTCGAGTGCCCTCCTACTGGAGAGGTGTGCCATTCCAATAGTACCTTTTGTTTGAGTTGGGAGTTCTTAGATAAATATAAGCGATATTTGTACCATAGTGAATCATTTTTCCATGTAAATGTATCTGATGCACTGGAATCCTGCTGCAACCTTTTAATGAGAGTGCACACTTTTTCATCATTCTTCCATTCATCCCTTGATTCTATTATCCAATCGGGTTGGATGATTGAGATAGCAAAGAGAAAGGCCTCAACATATTCATCCTTTCTTGAGAGTGCATCTGCCAAAACATTTTGATTCCCCTTTTTATAGGCAATTTCAAAATCATAACCCAATATCTTTGTTACCCATTTTTGTTGTTCTTCTGAAGATAGTCTTTGTTCCAAGAAGTATTTAAGACTATCATGATCTGTTTTGACCTTGAGTGCCTACCTATTAGGTAAGAACGTCATTTATTCAATGCATGTAGTATTGCCATCATTTCCTTCTCATAAATGGGTTTGTGTAAGTCCTTTCCCTTGAATGGTTGACTTTCAAAATCCAGGGGCCTTCCTTCTTGCATTAGGACAACACCAATTCCATTTCCTGAGGCATCACATTCCACAATAAATGTTTTTGTGAATTCTGGAGTGGTCAAGACAGGAGCTTTGCACATGACCTATTTAAGTTGTTCAAAATCTTTAGTTTCCTCTAGAGTCCATGAAAATGCATCCTTCTTAGTTAGTTCCGTTAAAGGTGTTTCTATTCTTCCATAGTGCCGAACAAACTTGCGGTAGTAACATATCAAACCCAAAAATCCTCTAAGATTCTTCAATGTTTTTGGACTTGTCTAGTCCATCATGGCCTTAATCTTGTTAGGGTATACCTTGACACCTTCATGAGATACAATATGACCCAAATACTCTACCTCCTTCAATCAAAAGAAACATTTGTATGGTTTGGCATATAGTTGTTGCTCCTTTAGTAGTTGTAGCACCTTTTCAACATGTCGCACATGATCCTCCCAAGAATTGCTATAGATTAGTATATCATCAAAAAATACTAACACAAATTTTTGAAGGAAGGGCTTGAAAATGGAATTCATCAACCCTTGGAATGCGGAAGGTTCATTTGTAAGGCCAAAAAGCATGACCAAAAATTCATAATGGCCTTCATGAGTTCAGAATGTTGTTTTTAGGATATCTTCTTCCTTTATTCTAATCTGATGATAGCCTGAACAAAGATCCAATTTTTTGAAATAGATTGCTCCATGTAGTTCATCTAGCAATTCATCAGTGACGGGAATGGGAAACTTATATTTAATAGTGATCTTGTTGAGCTCTCTATAATATGGACACATACGCCATGAGCTATATTTATTGAATACCATTACCACTAGTGCAGAGTAAGAACTTTGGCTGGGTCTAATAATGCCAGCCTCTAACATTTCTTCAACCATGCGCTCAATTTCACTCTTCTAGGCATAAGGTTATCTGTATCACCTGATGTTAGGAGGAACACTCCCAGGAATTAGGTGAATTTCATGATCATGATTTCAAGTGGGTGGAAGACCTTGGGGAATATCTTCAAATACTTTGGAATGCTTATCAATGATCCCTTGGATATCTTGAGGAATAGATGGCTTAGATGTTTGAACATCTAGTGAGCATAGTTTTGCAATAACGCCTTGATGCTCCTTTTTCAATAATTTTTTCATGCCATTAGAGCTTATCACCTTACTACATTTCCCTGTGATACCTCTTAACTCACTTTCTTTTCCTTCCAATGAAAATTTCATGAAAAGTTCTTGAAAATTAAAATCCATTGTTCCTAATGATTGTAACCATTGGATTCCTAGTACAACATCAAAACCACCCATGGGTATAGAAATCATTGGACTAATCATTACATATTCCCCCATAGTAAGATTAATCTTATTGCATTTTCCTGAGAAATTGATAGTTCCTCCACATGCAATCATTACTTGAAACTCTGGCGCTGGATATACAAAGCAATTGAGATCTTTGAATTTATAGTGAATGAAATTATGAGTACTTCCATAATCAATTAGTACTATTATCTTTTTCTTTTTTATGTATCCTTCGATATTGAGGGTTCGAGGAGTGCTAATTCCATCCAAATCATTACACTATATCGTGGGAGTCAAATCTTCAAACGAAATTGCTTCTATGTTTCATATTGAGATGGTTCATGTTCTTGTTCTTCTTCCTCTTCACAATCTATGTAGAATAATTTCTTCTCACCACACTTATGTCCCTTACTGTACTTGTTGTCACAATTAAAGCATAAACCTTTTTGTTTTCTTTCCTCCAATGGTTGAGGTGTCAACCTTGTAGGTTGAGGTGTTTTAGAAGAAGGAACATTATTCTCTCTATAGATGTTAGGATTGGTCCTTCTAGTAGCCATAGCCATATTTTTACTTTCAACATTTCTTGCCACCTTAAATGAATTCTCCAATGATTTGGGTTCCCAAAGGAGAACTGCATGTTGAATGTTATCCTTTAGAGTTCCTATGAATACATCAATCAAGTTCTCATTTGGAATATCTGTTACCTTTATATTCAATCTTTGGAAGCTCTCAATGTGCTCGGTAACTGAACCCTTTTGCTTGAGATTTATCAATTGGATAAATAAGGTATTGCTCCTTCTATCCTCATAGTGTGCTATGATTTCTTCCATGAAAATTGTCCAAGTGACGAGTGATTTGCGAGAACAAAGCCATCGATAGCATACAAATTGATTAGTTTCTAAATATAAAGAAGCAATTCGTACCTTTTGTGTATGTGGCACATTATGTAGATCAAATAATTTCTCTATCTGAAGTATCCATGTGATTGGGTCCTTGCCATCAAACTTCCTCATATTGATCTTAGGAACGTGGTTGGTCTTCAACCCAAAGTTGGAGTTTCTCCATTCTTGATTCACCTTCCTTATTTCCTCATCATGAATTTCATGGGATACATTTTCACTTTCAGGTGTCCTCTCTATTAGGAAATTTTTCAATCCTTCCATGATCTCCCCTTTTAAACCATCCATCTTAGTATCCAACTTAGCTTCCATTGAATCCATCATCTCTTGTAGTTCATCTTTGGTTACTGTCTTCTTTTTTAAATCATTTATGTCTCTACGTATTTCTTCACTTTCATCAAGAGTCCAAGTAGGATTGTATGGAGGCTTATTTGGTGTAGAAGTTCCCTTTTTTGGTGTCATGTTGGCCAAGTATCACTTTAAACCTTGATTTTGAGGTGGTTCTTCTAGACAATATTCCTTTTATTGTATCTCCAAATTTTTGTCCCTTCTGAGTATGAACTTTTATTTTTTGTAGGTCTCTGATATTTCTTCTCTTCATTGCCACAAGTCTGGTAAAAATTGGATGTGCCAAGTGGAATTTACGGTAACTTTTCCACAACTTGCTAATTTTTGGCCTTTCCAGGAGATCTCACTTTTATAGCATGCCCCGCACAAAATAATTGATATAAAATTCTGAAACTTGTACCAAAACTACTACAAACTATACACTATCCAATGCAACTAGTCTCACTCAATTTGGATACTCTAGGAATAATTTATGATTGTTTTACCTGAAACACCTTCTTGAGACTAGTCAATAGGACTAGTTAGATACCCTATCTTCCACAGGGTGTATCTACAAATTTAATATGACCCAGAAGCTAAAATGGATACCAAAGATACCTTAATAGTTTATGAGAATATCCTCTGGAGTTCAGGGTCTGAAACATTATAGAAAACATTTTATAGAAAAAATTCCGCAATGACTCAATTCAGGATGATTCCAGAACCCTGTCTTACAAAGGCTATATCTCCGAAAGTGTAAGGCCTCAGTAGCTTAAATTTTAACCCAACGTACCTTGTTCCGTCTAATAAATATCCTCCAAGCCATTCTTTCTGAATCATTGTAGAAAAAATGTTATAGCGAAAATTCCACGATGTCTCAGATGTAGTAGCGAAACTGCAAGACCTTGAGCTCTGATACCATATGTTAAGAACCAAATATCAATATAGCATAAAAAACGTCAGAATAAGTACTCAACGCCTTGAAAAAGAGAGAATTTCAAATAATAATCCTCTTCAAGGGGGCAACCTCCTTTTACCCCACATAAATGTTCAAGTACAAGATGATTCCAAATGAAAATGTCTCCTTGGTATATATAGGAGACTAGGAGGTATAATTACAACTAATGGAATAAAGCTGACATACATAAAATAACATTACAAATGTAATATGCCCCAATTAAGGGGTAATGAGACAATATTAGGGCTTAACAATAGAGCACTTAGCATCTACAATTCATCAACATTCAACTTAGTATCTACTCCGTAGATAAAATAGAGCATCGCAACATTCATTCATATCTAGCGTATCTAAGCACTTAGCATAAAGAGATAGAGTAGATCTAGCAGATTCAAGCACTAAACAAGTTCACATAGTTGAGATATAACATCCATATACATCGTTAGCACAAAGCATAAACAGATCTATCCATCTACATCAAAGCACTTACCAAGTAAAGACATAAACACATCAACACATCGCACAAGCATAGCAACACAGCATGTACGTGGTTCACCCCCACCCTGTGGATACGTCCACCAAATCTTCTTCTTTATTATCTTCAGTCAAGATTCTTACAGGCACATAGCATCAAAATCCTACTTCGCAGAAGACAGGAGATCTGTGCGCACTCCACCAGATCCTCCTTCTTCGAGTTAGGGTACAACACCAAGACTTCTTACAATTAGTTGCATGTAGCTCTACAAGTCTCACACCGTATGCACAAAGCATATACAATCCATACTTAGCACTTAGCCAAATTTCACAGAGATATCTATATATGCACCTCTCCTTACACTACCTAGACATCTATTTATACTTTACAAAATAGGCCTAAACATGGGTAAACCCATGGGCCGACATCCCCATACCCGTTACATAATCCCAAATCCCAAAAAGGACCCAAAAAGGCGCCGAGATCCCACGATCTCCACTTCGTATTGTGCTATGACTTCGACAGGCTATCAAAGTCCCAAAATAGGTCAAACTTGACCAATGATGTCCCAAAACTTGGTCAAGGGCCTACAGGCCCCCAACACTTACCTGTGACTCGTCCCGAGTCACTCTGGTCTGGGTAGTTCTTCTTCAAAATCCTCGAGCATGGCTTGAGATTCTTCCACTTGTTGTTGTGGTATAGTCTCTTGTTCAAGGAACTCTTGGATGACTGCCTCGTTCACAGGTCCTTCTAGGCATTGTTCAGCTACAATGACAACCTGCTCAAGTTCTGCTCCTCGGCCTTATATCTCCATGAACAATTGGTAAGACTTATGTTGTACAGGCTGGAGCCTTTGAGTTACTTCCATAACTCTTCTTTGGATAGTGTGGATCTATTTTTGGGCGGTGCATTTCTCTTGGGTTCGCTTCATTCTTTCCACAATTGACAAGGGCTTCAACTGTGCCTACATTGTCTCTACTTGCTGCTTTTTTTCCAGAAGCTTTGACTCTAGTGCCTGCAATTCTAGGTTCTCAATGAGTTTCTCATATTTCTGGGCACTATGATTACTCAGCTACTTTCATTCCATGGAAAGGGCCTTTATCCTTTCAAATGCACTATGGGCAGTTGCTTTTCTTTGATCCCTTACATCCCGCGGAGTCTTGGGAACTGTGCAAAGATCTAGGTCTGTTATGCGTTGTTGTAGCTGTTGGATGGATTTTGCAAGTGTTAACAACAAAATATCAATATAGCATAGAAAATCCTCAGAAAAAGTACTCAACACCTTGAAAAAGAAAGAATTTTAGATAATAAGCCTCTTCGAGGGGGAAACCTCCTTTTACCCCACTTAAATGTTCAAGTACAAGATGATTCAAATAGAAAATGTCTCCTTGGTATATATAGGAGACTAGGAGGTATAATTACAACTAATGGCCTAAATCCGACATAAACAAAATAACATTACTAATCTAATATTCCCCAATTAAGGGGTAATGAGCCAATATTAGGGCTTAACATGCCCCTCCCCTTGAGACAAGTGTTGTCCGCAATGCTTGAGTAACTCTGGATTCTTCTGTATAAAAGACTCATCTTTCCAAGTGGAATCTTCAGCTGATAGTTTCCTCCATTTAATGAGATACTTTGAAATGGATCTATTCCTCAGTTGGCAAATTCTTGTGTCAGTGATGGCTTCAGGCTCCAATATGATTTTTCCTTCCTCGTCAAGTTCTGGAAATATAGTTTGAACTGGGATCTTGTCGCCTATAACCTTATTTAAGCATGAAACATGGAAAATTGGGTGTACTTGTGAAGATGCAGGGAGCTCCAATTTGTATGCCATAGTAGCAATCTTTTGCAACACATTATAAGGGCCATAGTACTTTGGTGATAATTTATTATCCTTCTTGGCTTGCTTGAGGGAAATCTGTTTGTATGGTTGTAGTCTTAAAAATACCCAATCCCCTACTTCAAAACTTCTTTCACTACGATGTTGATCTGCTTGTTG
>ML776740.1:2438261-2463889 GCA_009831015.1 Picea engelmannii
AGTCTGGACACATACGCCATGAGCTATCTTTCTTGAATACCATTACCACTGGTGCAGAGTAAGAACTTTGGCTAGGTATAATAATGCCAGCCTCTAACATTTCTTCAACCATGTGCTCAATTTCACTCTTATGGGCGTAAGGTTATCTTTATGGCCCGATGTTAGGAGGAACACTCCCAAGAATTAGGTGAATTTCATGATCATGATTTCGAGTGCGTGGAAGACCTTTGGGAATATCTTCAAATACTTTGGAATGCTTATCAATGATCCTTTGGAGATCTTGAGGAATAGATTTCTTAGATGTTTAAACATCTAGTGAGCATAGTTGTGCAATAATGCCTTGATGCCCCTTTCTCAATAATTTTGTCATGCCGTTAGATCTTATCACCTTACCGGGTTTCCCTGTGATACCTCTTAACTCAATTTATTTTCCTTCCGATGAAAATTTCATGAAAAGTTCTTGAAAATTAAAAGCCACTGTTCCTAATGATTGTAACCATTGGATTCCTAGTACAACATCTGCACCACCCATGGGTATAGCAATAATTGGACTATTCATTACATATTCCCCCATAGTAAGATTGATCTTGTTGCATTTTCCTGAGCAATTGATAGTTCCTCCATCTGAAATCATTACTTGAAACTCTGGCGCTAGATATACAAAGCAATTGATATCTTTGGCTAATTTATAGTGAATGAAATTATGAGTATTGCCAGAATCAATTAGGACTATTACCTTTCTCTTTTTGATGTATCCTTCGATCTTGAGGGTTTGAGGAGTGCTAATTCCAGCCAATGCATTACACGATATCATGGGAGTCAACTCTTTAGACGAAATTGCTTCTACATTTTTTATCCAGAATCGAATCCACGAGCCTGTCAGGGCTAAAAAAGGCTAAAAAATGAAACTGCTCATAATTCGATGAAACCAACGCCATTGCGTTCATCTCATCTTCCTGATTCCTGCCATATATTTACTTTGTCAAATGGGCTTCGTATGCGACAGATATCGCATTATGTTCGAAAACCCAAACATGCAAAAAAAAATGGGTGACTGTACAGTCTGTACAGTCCGTACAGTGCCACGTGGCAGGCTGACTATACAGGCCGTACAGTTGTACAACTGACATGGAAGCTTCTGGAGATGACATGTCGCAGATGACAGGGCATAAAGAAGGTGATTTGGACCAGTCAGAGGGTGACATGTGTCACCACTGTAAGGGTGACATGTGGCATAGGCTTACATGGAAAGAACAGTGCCATGCTGATGTGGCGGTACGGTTGCTGACTGGGCATGACTGAGAAAACACCTCGACATACACATGGGTGAATCATCATTTGACACATGGCATCGTTCTCGACGAATGGAGAGGTGCCACGTGGCCCAGTCATGGGTTGCCATGTGGCACCCATTGGTTGGCTTGTTGGTTTGTGAAAAATATGGGGTCTCCACCGGAGTCGAACCCATGACCTCCTCCAAGCTACGGACTGGCAAGACTGGGCTAACTGCCTGCTCCACTGGTGTTACTTATTATGTATATGGAAAATAATGTATTTGAATTTGATTGAAAGTTCATTTGGGGGCGGAAAGGGCTGGGGCTTAGCCCCAACCCGCGGTTGTATTACGCTCCCATACGCCCCTAACATAGAACCAAGCGACATGGCAGAGCACAGGAGTCATGATAGGAACCATCCCTCGAATATCAGGGGGATCCCATAGGACCAAGAGCCATCCACCAAAAAAGGGCACGGTTTTGGACTGTTAGCCCGAGATCCTATGCAAGCGCCCGATGACCAAGAGCCAGCCCGGACAGGGGGGCTAGCGCACAACGGGTGGAGCGCCTGGCCACTTGGTCATCCACCATATGACCAAGGGTGCGCAAATATTGGGGGCTGCACCCAATTTAAGCCTAATTTGGGTTTTAAACTTTATTATAGTGATTTTTAATTGATTTTATGCCTGTAATAATGGATTTTGGCCATTTTTGGGAGATATTGGGCATTTTTGGAGCCCAGATTTTGGGAGGAAGTTGGGGATGGATAACCAACTTCAGATCTATAAAAACTAGGCCTATTTTATGCCATGGAGGACATTCAGAGCAGAGTTATGCTGAAGGGAAGCCAAGCCAAAGCCATTTTTATGCAGGGAAGTTGTTGAGGAGTAGACGCTTGCAGGCCATTTCTGGGAGCTCTGGTCATCCGTTTTGCGTGCCGTTTCTTTTGCTGGGTTCTAGAGATCTGGAAGAACATGAACAAATCAGTATTGTAGCCAATTGGCACTGCTGCGATGTATTTTTTGAGCTTTGAACAGAAATAAAGAAGCCTCCCCCACAGAGACAAAGGCCCAGAGACGTAGGCAATGTTTTGCCGAACTCCATTATCAATTATCTTGTTATGGTTTGTTGTTTATTACTTCATTTCAGATCTACATATGTGTATATGGCTGTCATAATTCCTCTTATTTACTCATTCTTTCATTAAGCGTCTCAAATGGTTAATTAACACATGCAATTAAAAACTCAACCACAGTCATTAAAAGATCTTTACAGATCAAGTGGTATCAGAGATAGTTGACGTTTGGATTTGAGTTTTGCATGTTAACCAGGGAAAAGCTGCAGCGTGGTGAAGGCAAGCTTGTTGCAGAGAATCCATTAATTGGATTGAGAAAGAGAGCTTCTCATAGCGAGAAGATGGCATCAGAAGAAGGGCTTTCTCAGGATGAGAAAGAGTTCCGGAAAACATTCCTTTCTATTTCGGAGATGGTGAAAGTTTTGTATGAGGATTACTTGGAATGAAAGAGACCAGTTTTGGGTGAATCTTCAAAGGGAAAAAGTGAAGAGGAAGAGGATTATCCTAAGATTCCTCCTTCACCTCCATCATCACCTCCTTCTTCTCCTTCTTCTTCAATTTCAAGTTCTAAATCTAATGGAAAGAAAAATGTTTATAAGCATAAGAATGAAATGCCATTGTTAAAACTTGATTTTAAATTTGAGTTGCCCATATATGATGGTGAAGTAAATGTAGAGAAACTTGACAATTGGATCAGGCAGATGGAGGTTTACTGCAGTGTGCAACAGATCAAAGATGAGGCCACACAAATCAAGTTGGCATATTTGAGACTTGCAGGTACAACTCTCATATGGTGGCAAAGTAAGTTGCAAAATGGAACACAACAAGTGGGTAAGGTATTTCCATCATGGAAAAGATTCATTTCTACACTTAAGAAACAATTCTATCCTTTGGGTTATAAAGAAAAACCATTAATTGAATGGCAATCTTTAAAACTAAGAAAAGGACAAACAGTGCAAGAATATACCGATGGATTTCAAAAAATGGCATTGATGTTAGATATCCCTTTACAAACACAAGAAAATCTTATGAAGTATATAGGAGGTTTACCTGCACATATTAGAAACATTTTTTTCATGTTTGGACCCACTAACCTTGATGAGGTTTATGTTCAAGCTACGTATATTGAATCAGGAAAAGCAGGTGTATCAGGGGAATCATCATCTTCAAGGAAAGAGGACAAGAGGAAATAACATGGCAAGAATTCAAATGCAGTGACAAGGAAGGAAGGAAAGCCCTCTTGCAAGCATTACAAGAAAGAGGGAAATGATGAGGACAGATGTTGGCAGTTGCATCCCGAGAAGATGCCAAAGTGGTTCAAGGAAAAGAAGGGAATGCAAACAGTGGCAATGAAAACAAAACCCATAGACTTGGGATCGGATTCAGGTATATAATCAAAGATCTCATTGGTTGGTATGACAGGTAAAATTGGTGAAGGCATTGATTATAGAAGCAACTTGTTTCATATAAGGGTAATCATGTGACACACTAATATAGACACATTAATCGATAGTGGATCTCAATCTAATATAATCTCAGAAGAATTGGTTAAGCAATTGGGGTTAAAAACACAAGTACATCATAAACCTTACACACTTAAATGGATAAGCAATCATCATCAAATACACATAACAAAGCAGTGCACAATCAAATTTGCAATTTCATCTAAGTATGTGGATGAAGTAACATGTGATGTAGTGTCATTAAGAGAATGTGGAATGGTCTTAGGTAGTCCATATTTATATGATCATAAGGAAATCTTCTACAGGACAAAGAATCAAGATTATGTGGTTCATGCTCATCATGTTAAGGCAAATAAAACACTTCAAACAATGGAACAATTAAAGAAGGCAGTGCAAGCAAGAAACAAACCAATAATTGTTTCAAATGAAGTAATCGATCTTAAGCAAGAATAAGAAATGATTGTTGAATGGAAAATCAATCATAAGTTGCTTCAAGATAAGCTCATGTCGTGTAAATATTTCAAGTATATCAAATCATTTGCAGTCATCTTTTTGATGCTATAATTAGTGATGTTGTCTACATGGATGATAGTGGCTTCAGTAAGATGTAACAGGGTTCAAATGGCTAACAATATACTATCAGTTGTCATGATTGTGTTACAGTTGACTTGATGAGACAGGTGCATAGGACAGAGTTTAGAGACAGAGGACAAGACGAGTGGCCTATCCCGAGCTTGTTGACTGGTCAGTAACCTTTTGGGAACCAAAAGGTCTTTTAATGGGGAGGTGTGATCCAGAATCGGATCCAGGAGCCTGTCAGGGCTAAAAAAGGCTCAAAAATGAAAGTGCTCAGAATCTGACAAAACCAATACCATTTCATCTGTCTCGTCTTCCTGATTCCGACCATATATTTACTTCGTCAAACAGGTTTTGTATGCGAAATATATCACATTCTGTTCGAAAACCTAAACAAGCAAAAAAAAATGGGTGACTGTATAGTCCGTACAGTCCGTACAGTGCCACGTGGTAGGATGATTGTACAGGTCGTACAACTGTACAACTGACATGGCATCTTCTGGAGATGACATGTGGCAGATAACAGGGTGTAAAGCAGGTGATTTGGATCAGTCAGAGGGTGAAACGTGTCACCACTATAAGGGTTACACGTGGCACAGGCTTACGTGGCAAGAACAATGCCATGCTGACGTGGCGGTATGGTTGCTGACTGGGCATGAGTGAGAAGACACCTCGACAGACATGTGGGTGAATCATTGTTTGACACATGGAATCATTCTCGACGAATGGAGAGGTGCCACGTGGCCCAGTCATGGGCTACCATGTGGCAGCCATTGGTTGGCTCGTTGGTTTGTGCAAAATATGGGGTCTCCACCGGAGTCGAACCCCCGACCTCCTCCAAGCTACGGACTGGTAGGATCGGGCTAACCTCCTGCTCCACTGGTGTTACTTATTATGTATATGGAAAATAATGTATTTGAATTTGATTGAAAGTTCATTTGGGGGCGGAAAGGGCTGGGGCTTAGCCCAGCCCGCGGTTGTATTACGCTCCCATACGCCCCTACCATAGAACCAAGCGACAAGGCAGAGCGTGGGGGTCCAAATATGCACCAGCCCTCGAATCTCGAGGGGATCCCACAGGAACAGGAGCCATCCAACAAAAAAGGACGCGGTTTTGGACTGTTAGCCCGACATCCTATGCAAGCGCCCGATGACCAGGAGTCAGCCTGGACAATGGGGCTAGCGCACAACGGGTGGAGCGCCTGGCCACATGGCCATCCACCATATGACCAAGGGAACATAAATATTGGGGGCTGCGCCCAATTTAAGCCTAATTTGGGTTTTAAACTTTATTATAGTGATTTTTAATTGATTTTATGCCTGTAATAATGGATTTTGGCCATTTTTGGGAGATATTGGGCATTTTTGGAGCCTAGATTTTGGGAGGAAGTTGGGGATGGATAAAAAACTTCAGATCTATAAAAAAAAGACCTGTTTGAGGCCATGGAGGACAGTCAGAGAAGAGTTATGCTGAAGGGAATCCAAGCCAAATCCATTTTTTTGCAGGGAAGTTGTTGAGGAGAAGACGCTTGCGAGCCATTTCTGGGAGCTCCGGTCATCTTTTTTGCATGTCGTTTCTTTTGCTGGGTTCTAGAGATATGGAAGAACATGACCAGATCAGTCTTATAGCCAATTGGCATTGCTGTCATGTATTTTTTGAGCTTTGAACAGAAATAAAGAAGCCTCCCCCACAGAGACAAAGGCTCGGAGACGTAGGCAACGTTGTGCCGAACTCCGTTATCAATTCTCTTGTTATGGTTTGTTGTTTATTACTTCATTTCAGATTTGCATATGTGTATATGGCTGTCATAATTCCTCTTATTTCCTCATTCTTTCATTAAGCTTCTCAAATGGTTAATTAACACATGCAATTAAAAACTCAACCACAGTCATTAAAAGATATTTACGGATCCGTTTTCATCTTGAGATGGTTCTTGTTCTTATTCTTATTCCTCTTCAAAATATATGTAGAATAATTTCTTATCACCACACTTATGTCCATTTTCATTTTGAACCCAACGTACCTTGATCCGTCTACTAAATATCCTCCAAGCCGTTCCTTCTGAAACGTTGTAGAAACAAAGTTATAGAGAAAATTCCAAGGTGTCTCAGATGTAGCAGTGAAACCCCAAGACTTTGAGCACTGATACCATATGTTAAGAACAAAATATCGATATAGCATAGAAAATCCTCAGAAAAATTACTCAATGCCTTGAAAAAGAGAGAATTTCAGATAATAAGCCTCTTCAAGGGGGTAACCTCCTTTTACCCCACTTAAATGTTCAAGTACAAGATGATTCAAAATGAAAATGCCTCCTTGGTATATATAGGAGACTAGGAGGTATAATTACAACTAATGGCCTAAAGCTGACATAAATAAAATAACATTACTAATCTAATATTCCCCAATTAAGGGGTAATGAGCCAATATTAGGGCTTAACAACAAGTTATTCTACTTGCTACATGACTCGGTCCTCTGCCTTTATTTCTAATACCATCACAGAGAGAAGTGCTCTTATGACCGCTTCTTTCACTTCACGTTTCTCTGCGAGCAACTATTCTTTTCCTTGCCGCATCTGTGCTTTTTCTTCATCAAAATTCGCTTGGAGAGCAATATTTTCCTATTCTGCAGTGTTGCATTGTTCTACGAGTATGCCTTACACTTTCTTCAAGGCCTAGGTGGATTGTTCTATTTCTTCTTGTGCTCGTTGAAGGAAAGCTTCGACTGTATCAGCTAGTCGGTGGAGTTGGGTTGGCTCATCTCCCAACTCTGGTTCTCTCGATGACAGGGGCACAATGGAGATTGAACGGCTGGACTGAAGGGGCTGTTGTACCCCTCATAGTTTGACTCCAATTCTCTCATACATTTCTTCCTACTTGGCTTCTTTTTTCTTTTATATTTCCAGTGAAGCGTCGTTTAGGGTTTCTATGATGAAGTCAAAATCATCGGAGGTGAGGAAAGTCTGCATCTTGGTCATGGTGGCTTCCAATTTCTTCAGGGAAGAAGGTTTCGGGGGGGAAACCTTCCTCTTCTTCAATAGGTCAACCTCATCTCTGGGCGGTGTTACTTTTCCTGGATTCTGTTCAGCTTCTACTTTGTCATCACCCCCTCGGTCAGGTTAAACTGAAGTAGTCTTTCCTGAGGTGCTGCTTAAATTTTGGACCTCCTCAGTCTTCTTAGGTGTATTCTTCTCTTTATGAGTGTCCTCTAGGCTGTCAAGATCAGATATCTCTATAGGGTTGGTGGGGATAAGGAGGTCAACGAACCATTCCTTAGTGATATCCTCAAGGTCTTCTTCTGTAATTTTATAATATGACTGGAGATGCTCTTTATGGTCATATCCTCATGCTGTAATGTAGATGAAGTGTCAATTTGCACTGAACTTCATTAGGGGTCAGAACCTTTGTAATGTGTTCAGAGTCATGCAATGCTCCACTTCGATGGCTCTCTTTAGCTGGAGGTAATATGTATGAAACACAACATTCGACTACCATTGTTTGTTCATATCACTTGAATACCAAAGGGTAGCGAACTTTGCAACAAGCGGTTTAAATGACTCTATGTCTGGGAAGGTCATACCTTCCAGCATCTCCAAGGAAACAAATGCAATGAGGATAAAGAGCCAACTAAAATGAAATTCATAACCCTGATCCTATGCTTCTAGATAGTATAGTTCCAACTGGTTAACTAAGTACTTCGCCTAGTTCATCTGTAGGCCTTCCATGCATTTACCTGCGAGGTCAACCAAAAAGCCAGTGACCTACGTAGGTCAGTTCTTCCTTACTAGCTTTCTAGCTATCAGTTGACATGCTAGGCACACTATGCCACTATGGATGGAAGGGACCTTGTATCCTCTTGATCCCTTCTCAACATTGTCGTATGTATCCTTGATCTTCTGTGCCAACGTGCGATATGCGACTATTCTAGGATAAACCTTCTATGGGTCGGGTCCTTGCATACTCAGTCCTATGATCCTGTGGATCAAAGTTGAGTCAACTGTAATATGACAGTCTATCCATAAGTAGCCGACATGGTAACATGACAGTAGCATCTTAACACATGCATTGACTTCCTGGTGTCTTCCGAAGTGTGGGATCTTCATGACATGCAGAAGGGTGGACTATGCGAGGTTCATCGTCCACGGCTGGGGAATTGTATTTGAATTCTTTCCCTTCATCCTCGTCAGGTATTTATATAGGGTGAGCATACCATAGATATTTCGATCTCTGAGGTTGAAGTCACTGAACTTCAATGCTGTCATCTTATCCTACTCTTCTCGAACCACGTGTATCCCTTTCGGGAGGTATGTAGTGACCATGGTGTACTCAAAATCTCTTGGCACACTATCACGATTCACCATGACATCCAGAGGAGGGATGTAATTAGGAAATATGGTTGGAATTAGATTCACATTTTCTAGGTTGTCTTTGTGCTTGGTTCTCTTTTCTGCTGATGGTCGGGATGATCCGACCCCATGAGAAGTCAATAGAGAGGCTTGCAGTCCTCTCATCGATGACTCTTGTTTACCTGCAGACATCGACATTACTCATTCATTCATGAGGTTGATGAGAATTTCTTAAAAAAAATTCTATGCAGCACTGAACTCGTCTGACATACATGCTCGGGGTTGGAAATCTCGGGTTCGAAGAGTAACTACTCAAGGCAACGGGATGGAAGGAAATATCGCGATGATCACTGTGCGAAATCAACGATTCTGTGAGCTTAGATTCACGGTTAGCAAAAAGTGTTCTTGATGCATGGCATGACGGGATAAATAGATAGCTTGGCAAAGGATCTCTTGCAATGGGTGAGAAGCCTTCATTAAAATTGTTCTGTCCATTACGTTGTGGTCCAACGGTCTAGTGGAAAACTATAAATGCCTTTCTACCCATTTAGAGGGCTGATCTAATGGTTATATTGTTCCCAATAGTTATATTGCTTCGCCCTGGTGAAGTGACATGTGGCACTATTCTGTTATCCTGACAAAGCACCAATTTTGCAAATTTTCCTTCTGCGAAGTTTCCTCTGGAACCTTTTGTAACTTTTCCATCTGAGCTCTCTTCTTACTTAGCTTTCTGACCTTCTTTCTAGTGAGCTTCATCTCGGTATTCCTTTTTCCATTTTGATTCTTATCTGTGTTTGGCATAGTTACTTTGAATTATTTATATTCTTTCCTAAGATTCGAGGGTGATACTTCTTATTTATCTGGAATAGGTACTTCAATATTTTGTGAGTATTCTTGTGTTCTTGCAACTTCGACATCTGGGTCTCTGGTGTTAAATAGATTCGATCTATTTTTTTTTTTCAATCAAGTGTGCGATCCTTCTAGTCATGAAATCTTTTAACTCTTGCTTCTTGTGCTCTAAAACTTATTCTTCTTCCTTCCTTCTAGCCTAATCTCTTTCAATGCAAGGTTTTCCTAGTAACATGGTAAATGGGGCACTATTCTCAATAAATTTAACAATATCGAAATCCTCCTCTGTTGAAGTCCCATTGTCACTCATAGATATTTGGGTAAGCTTTCCACATAGGTTTATCAGCTTCCCTTTGAATGGTCCTATTCTTCCTAATGAAGGAGTCATGGCAGGCCTTTTTATAGCTTCCCAAATTGTTTATGTCATGATATTCACCTGTGTTTCCTCATATAGAACACAGTCAATGTCGAAGTCTCCTATTATTTATTCTATGCATGCTTTTTCATTGAATATCTCTGATAAGATGACATGTCGATGGTCATTCAGGGTGTCTTTTATCTGTAGCAATACTTTCTCTGATTCTTGTTGGGGTTTTGCCATAATCATAGTTTCTGGATCTTCCTTATGGTTTTGTTGTCTCATGTTCATTCCTTCAAGCCTAGTAATCATTCTAGGGCAATCCAATACTTCATGGTCCATAGCTTTGCAACAAATACAACTAGGTCTTCTCCCAGGGCATTCCCTAGCAAGATGTCCTAGTTTTTTGCAATTGTAACAAAGGTTTAATCCTCTCTTTCTTTTAAATGATTCCCAGGTATTTTTGTACTACGTGCTAGGATCATGGTAGCTAACTTGCAAACATTTCTTTCTAGGATGCTTCATCCACTTGTTAGGAAAAACATTATTTCTATGCATAGGTATAACATATCTTTCACTATTCTTATCAAATCTACGCATGTCAAACCTTCTTTCATCTATTAGTGCCCTATTTTTCAAGCTAGGACATAATCTATCAAACATACCTAGATCCATACCATTGAAACAAAAATTTCCACTTATCTTACTTCTACAGAGCACAAAGCTTTCAGATCTAGAACTTTTCACTATTCTTACCTTTATCAGAGCACAAAGCGTTCAGATCTTACCTCTTTTCTTCAGATCAGACTTCTTTTGTTTAGCACAGAGCTTCTCAAACTAAGTAGAGTACTGTGGACTAGGGAGACAAATCTATGCACTGAGCTTTCACAATTTTAGGTCAGATCTTTCCACAAAGCTTCTTCTTCCTTAGTTCCTAGAAATCACAGTTTCGGTCCAGCAACGGAACTATTTTTTGGCACAGGGGTAGACCTAGGGTTGAATGCTACAACAATGCACAAACAAAACCCTAACTACCGACCCTTTCAGCAACACCTGTGAAGCAGATGAAGTCTCACCCGAGGTAGAGGCAGGGGTGGTTGCAGGACTCAGGTGTCTGCAGCCTTAGCCGGGACACTGATCTATGATTGTAACACTTAACAGAGCACTTAGAAACTACAATTCATCAACATTCAACTTAGTATCTACTCCACAGTTAAAACAGATCATCGCAACATTAATTTAGACCTAACTTATCTAAGAAATTAGCATAAAGAGATAGAGTATATCTAGCAGATTCAAGCACTAAGCAAGTTCACATAGTTCATATCTAACATCCATATACATCGTTAGCACAAAGCATAAATAGATCTATCCATCTATGTCAAAGAACTTAGCAATTAAAGACATAAACACATCAACACATCGCAAAAGCATAGCAAGACAACATGTACATGGTTCACCCCCACCCTGGGGCTACGTCCACCAACTCTTCTTCTTTATTATCTTCAGTCAAGATTCTTACGAACACATATCATAAAAATCCTACTCCATAGAAGATAGGAGATCTGCGTGCACTCTGGCAGATCCTCCTTCTTCGAGTTAGGGTACAACACCAAGCCTTCTTACAATTACTTCCATGTAGCTCTGCAAGTCTCACACAATATGCACAAATAATATACAATCCATACTTAACACTTAGCCCAATATCACATAGATATCTATATATGCGCCTCTCCTTACATTGCCTAGACATCTATTTATACTTTACAAAATAGGCCTAAACATGGGTAAACCCATGGGTTGACATCCCCATACTCATTACATAATCCCAAATCCCAAAAAGGACCCAAAAAGGGTCCGAGATCCCGTGATCTCTTCTTTGTCTTGCGCTCCTCCTTCGACAGGATATCGAAGTCCCAAAATAGGTGAAACTTGACCAAGGATCTCCCAAAACTTTGTCAAGGGCCAACACCAGCTAGACAAACAAGTATGGTTATGGATACAGGTTCAGATACAATGACGAGAAGTATGGAGGATAGCTGACTACGTGAGTGAATTCTCATGGTATGGATCAATGGATGACTCCATGATGGAAGGAATGATGGAAATAATAATGGGAAATGAACTAAGTCCAAACAATATGTGTGCATGTCCCCAACTTGGCACTTGTCATGTTGGGAGCTACTTTGGCCCACTTGTCCCCGTCTTTAGAACTTAGGATAAAATAATTATCCATACTTTATGATTTAATAAATATTAATATAATATTCCTTTTTGGCTTAAGATCCCTAACTTATCCCCTTTTCCTTAAATTTTATTCCCCAACCTTTCCCTAACTAGTGGGGTTTAGTCCCCTGTACTCTTTTATCGCGGTAGATCTATGCGCAACGATGTATTTTATATTAATTATTTGACATATACAAAAATAAGCGCACTAGCCTTTAACATCTAGGCTCTTCAGCCTAATTCAAAACATAAGCATCCTAGCTTATAATAACTGGCTCACTAGCGTATAAAACACCTCATATACACAAAGGCTTCCTGGCATCAAAATCACATGCTCTTAAGTTGTTGCGCGCGATATCCTGGAATGTGCACACTTCATCATCTTAATGTGCAGTACATGCACGCACCATGCCATGAAAGGTGCATACAAATTGATATCTAACAACTCACTAGCTTAAGTACACTTGCATTTACATTTACAATTTGGTTTGGCCTAGGGATATTACACAGACATTAAACCATTGTTTCAATTCCTTTAGAGGGTGCCCATCTTCACAAGGGTAATTGCACCAGTATGGGATATTACATGTGTATTACCATAACTCTCTTTCATTTTCACTGGCTAGGTCTTGGGGATTTAATCTCTCTCAAGGGTTGGTTTTCCAAAGTCCCCTTTGTCTGATAGTTGGTTTTCCTATTGAATCCTAGATTTTTTAGGGGCATGCACTGTGTTGGAATTTGTAGACATTTTGGTGATTCATTCTCATTTTTTTTTGCAATCGTCATAAAATGTCGGGTTGAGTGGTTTATCCAATATGGGAGGAACTATTCTATCATCATCTAGTGTTATAGGATGAGTGTCTTTGAATTCCTCCTTACCATCCATTAGTGGGATAGTTCCTTCCACTACCATGCCTAGTACATCTAGTTATTCCGTTTTGGATATGCCACCAATTATATCATTTCCTTCCATGAATATACCCAACATTAGTACATTTGTTTCATCATATTAAGTTCCCACATCCAGATTTGTATTTGGTGGGGTGAAAGGCCTTGGTTTTACTATTGGAAGTGGGTTTCCTCATATTTCTGACATTCCACATTATGTTTGTTTTCTATTCAAAAGGTCAGTTTTTTTTTTATTGTTTAATATCTAATAAGGAACTAAATCCCAATTATGGTTTGAACTACTCCAAATGTCAAAAAATCATGCATAAAAAATATCCAACGTAAAAAACTATGCATAAAAGAGTTTCAATGTCAATATAATTAAAATCCCAATATCATTAAAATTAAATATCATAATATTAGTGAAAATAATAGGAAATCGTTAATAATTTAAGGTATATTCCATTGGATTCAAGTGATCAATAGAATTTTTAACTTGAATTTCTCCACTTTGAATCATTCATCGGTGAATTACTCACTCACCTACACTTCTACCATTGAAATTCTCACTCAACTATACCTAGAGGAGAACTCACTCAGACAATCACCTAGAAGTAAAAAGGACCAAACATTCTTCAATTGAGATTGTTATTAGATGTGTCTACTAAATATTATACAATTATTTGTTTGATTTTAGTTTTTTCCTTTTAGTCTGATCAAACATAGTCACCATTTGAACCCTGGTCATAGGAGTGAAACCATATCCACCATTTGAAACCCTCACTATAGGAGTGAAACCTTATCCATCCTTTGAAACCCTAACCAATGAAGTGAAACCCTTGCCAATGTATGAAGAAAAATAACCCTTTCAAGGCATTCCCTTGAACCCATATTGATTCTTGGTAATTGGATTGTTTTGTAAATTGTATTTATCAGGAATCATTGTTTCTTATTCAAAAAGTAGTTACCATGAGTTCTAGTACAATGTCACTTATTTGGAGACATATTGCGCTTGTATCCAAATGAGGATGTTTTTGTTTACAATGCTTGTTAAAATTCATTCATAGTAAATACATCAAATTATAAAGGTATTATATGGATTGTTAGAATTCGATTGAATGTCATGATACCTCTTTCTTAAACACATTAATGCAATATGTGACCATATCTCTTTTTGGGTTTCTCTTTAAAAATTTATGTTCTTCACTCAAATATTATGGTTTTTTTCCTAGCTACAAACCATAACTAGTTTAGTGTAGTATTCATGAGAAGTGAAAATGCTCCAGTGTGTAGAATTCATAATTTTATCTATAGATATTATGGAGACCATAGAAGTATTAATTTTATAATAATCAAATATATCTTCTTGATGGTTACAATATGATTGTGCTGATATGGTTGAATGAACCTATGTAATCCATAGGTAGTTATTCTCCTCAATGATAGTTCCTAGTTAGAACTTACACTATTTGGAATAGGGAATTGATCTAATTTATGGCCCAAACATTGTTAGATAGTGTTTTTTTGGGGTTTTACTAATTTGGGGTTTTACTAATTTCGGCCTTGTCCACCATATATAAGATTTTTAAATGAAATAAAATGAAATGAAACTAATATAATATGTAGAATGAAAGATAATGGTTAAGATAACAAACAAAAATGATGGGATAAATATTACACATAATATATTACTTGTAATACCCCTAGGTTGATCCATAGATTATACATGTGTTTATGTACATATACTTTTATAGGCTAGTGTGCCAATATGGTTTTTGTTCTAGAGTGCCTATGTGATATAAAGGATCATGAGCATAGAATTGTAAATTGTAATCACACTCTAATATATTAATAAAAAACATCACTACTGCATCCCAAGTTAGAGAAGGGAGTAGGGTGGGATAGGACTCCATGAGAGGGAAAGAGGGATAAGGGATTAGGAAAGGGGCTTAAGATAAGGGGGCTATGTCAAATATTAAATTAATGCTAAGTCATAGTCTAAGTCCACATGTCATGCTTTTATCCTAGGTTCTCAAGTGGGAGGGGGTGTTACACATTATTTTCGTCATCCCTATGACCGTTAATTATGTAAACCTATATGTTGTCTTCAGAGAGATCAGTGGCCTGAATTCCTGAAGAAAGAAGGGAGAAGAAATTTCCCTGAGAGAAGAAGTTGTATTTTCCTTTGTAAAAACCCTATTTTGGAGGTTTTCCGTGGGTTTCTATATACACAGGGTGTGGAAATGCCTGATTTCCATAGGTTTCTATATAGTTAGGGTGCGAAATTTCCACAGGCTGCATTATAGGTAGGTTGCGGAGGCCTTCGTACGTGGGAAAAAATGAGCATTTTCTCGATGCTTCTAGAAGGAGAAGCTTCTATGGTGATGTGTCCTCTGAATGGTTTGGATCTTACTCGCTTTCATGATTTAATGGGATCATCCTAACCTCCTCACCTTATCCTCTTCATCTTATAAAAGGAGAGGAGCTCTCATGGAAAGGGATAGGAGTGGAATTTGGCTTGAGATTGTTATCTTGGTTAGATTGGCTTTGATCTTTGCTTTTCCAATATGGATTGTGAGTAGCTATCAGATCCATGGTCTCAGAATCCTTGGAGCAAGAAGTTTGTGGGAAGCAAGGAACTGTTGGAAGGAACTTGACGACATCAAGGCATCTGGTTGTATCTTTCTTCCACATTATATAATACAATGGCATGGTTCTTTCCCATAGAATTATCTTTATTTTATTGCATAATTCCTTGATCATATGCATAGGTTGTCATTGAATATACTTCTACTTCTTTCACTTTGGTTGGTTTGTGTCTCATTGCAGGATCAATATTACAAGAGCACCGAAGACAAATAGGAACAACAAATACATAAGGAAGCGACACATAAAGATATATCTCTTGTCTTTTTTCTGGTAGTAAATTCGATGATTAGAGCCTAGGGAAAGTGCCATGTCCTGTCCTGTTTTGTTCTAGATCCAGGTGGATCTAGGGAGATTAGTTTAGGTCTGCATTTACCAATTTATCCAATAACAAAATTGGCGACTTCATTGGGGATCATATTGTTTTCCTACTTTGTCTTTCTTTCTTGCTTTGATTTCTTGCTTTATATTTTGTGAGTCATTGGAGGATCCATCTTGACTCTCTGACTGGTAAACTTCACTGGAAAACCTTCTTAATTTTTTCATTTTTTCCATTTTTGTTTGATTTTTGCACCCTTCTTTGAGGGAAAGTGCGGCGAATTTGGATTTCCGCACCCAACCTGTTTAGACCAGTGTAGAAAATCCACAACCTACCCACTTATGGACTGCGGCGATCAAGGATTTCTGCACTGTGCTAGTCTTCCAGCCTGCGAAAATTGTGAAAAATTTTGTTTTTTGGTGGTTTTCCCTGCCCAGATCTATGATATGGTTATGGGGTGATTTATTGAGTCTGATTACAGTCTTCTTGACAAAATTTGAATCTTCTTTCAACCATATTTACCTTATTTTTTCTTTGTTTGTTTTTGAAATATTTAGTCTCTTGCTTTGAGTGTCTTTCAGTTAAAAAGCATTGTCTTTTCTTTAGAATTGCTTAGTGAAAGAATACTTCTTTTTCTTTTTCTGGATGAATCGTGTTAAAAAAGAAACTTAGTTTGTGTTGTTTTTGTTTTGAGGTGATTTTCTATTGGTTTTAGTGTCCCTTTGAAACAAAAAATTGTAATTTCTTGCTTTATATTAGATTGGGGGCATCCTTGCATTTGAAGTAGAGAAATTGCATGATTCTTGGCATTTTTGGTCTTAAATTCTGAAAATTTTTCCCCCTCATGGCCGAGGGGGGGGGCATGAATCGTGCATTGGTGTACAATATATTTTTCTCATTTCTTGAGAATCTTGATATTGATGAGTTTAATAGATTTTGGGACGTTTTTCATCTGGGAATGATAAATGTTTTCTCCTTCTCATAGCATAGCTTTCATCAAAATGAAAAGATTGCATCTTCATCTCTTTGCATAACTTTTGAGTCGGTCAAAACACCATATTGTCCACACCATTTTCCTCTTGAGTAACAATAGCCATAAAATAAAGCGCTTATAAAAATTGATTAGACATTTTTATATTTTCTGGTAGAAAACCTACATTAGATTAGTTGTAGGGCTTTGGAATAGGTGTGAAAGATAACTTTCCAAAGCTACAAACAAACATAGAATCTTGAGTTAGGGAGAGATAAATCCACTTGTTTCATTTTTTCCTAGGAAGCGCTTGTAACACAAGGGTCAATCATGAGGTCGCATTGAGACTAGCAGAGTTAATCACCCTGCTTTGTTGGTGTTGGTGTAGCGATTGTGCGTATTATGGGGGTCTCTTGAAAGGTATACCCACAATGATGAGTGGAAGCCTTTCGAGTTGATTTCAGGCTAGATACCTTGCCTTTGCACGTGGATCGAATTGTCGATTGTTTCCCCAGGAAAAATTGTAGTAATTGGTAACCTTAGTGGCCTATCTCTTTAGGGTATTTACATGAGGTGACTATGGAGGGGAAAGTCTTCATGGTACCTAGAATCGACGTTGACCAAAATCATTCGGGCTCCTTGGAGGGTATACCCACGATTATGTGTGGGAGCTTGCACCAAGGTGTAAGTCTGTTAAGCAGGTCGTCAATGTAACTTTTCCACCTGCTCTATCTCATTCCCTTCTTACTTTGTTCCTGCGATGTTGGATTTCATCACCAAATAGTGCGTTCATTGTAAGAAGGTTTTGTTTGCTTGTTTGCTTCCTAGATTTTTTGCGTGTGTTGTTTGTTTTCCTTAGCGAAATCGATTGGGTGTTTTTTTTTTTATGGTGTTGGTCCTTGAAATAACCAATGAAGGAACCCCTTCTCTAGGGGAACCTTTTGTTTTTCCTTCTTATGGAAACATTGGTCCTCCTCACATCGCTACTTTGAGCCTTCCAGGTCTCACTTTTGGATTGTCGGTGTGGTTGTTTTCCACCTAGGTAATCCCAAATGCAGTAAGTGATTCGATTGTAAGAACTTACCCCCAAGAGCATCAACCTCATGTGGATCCTTCACCTTCTTCACCAATAAAATCTTCTTCACCTTCTTCACTTTCAAGGTCTTCTTCCCCGAGTGAAATCTCTCAAGCTAGTAACTCGATGAATAAGAAGAAGAAGAAAAGGAAGAATAATAACAAGAAAAATAAGCAAGGATCCACACTTCCAACCACTGCCAGACATGTTGGAAAGAAACCAATTACTGTTGATCATGCTGGGAGTGTTGATGTTGCCAAGAACACCCAAACAACCCATAAACCCAAGTACCCTTGGAGGCTTTGTAAGGGTAGCCATATTCTTAAGGCTTGACCTAGTCTATCCAAGGTTATACAAGCATGGTCTACACACCCTCACCAACCCATGTCATTATCCTCTGAACAAAATGATGATGACCTCCCGTCAACTAGTCATGATATAGCTGGGAATAAAAAAAGTAGAGCCAAGTTCCCATGTATGTTACGCAAAGGGCGTCATCTAACTCATCTTTGCCCTCATATGGAAGAATCCTAGAAATTCTTGGAAGACATGACTATTTCACGGCCTCAACTTCCAGCTGTTTATCGCAAGCTTACTCTCGACCCACCTCTAGTTGATGGAATGATCAATCCGGCCCCTTCATCGGTCAATCTGGTTGATCATGTAATCAATATGGTCACATCCTTAGTTGAACCAATTGACAAAGTGGTTGATCCGATCCCATCCTCAATCAATCCCAGTCTCCCATTAGAGAGTGAAACCCAAGTGGTCAATTCGATACCATCATCGGTCGATCCCACTCTCCCACTAGAGAGTGCAACCCAAGTGGTCGATTCGTTTCCACCTGTCGTCCCCATTCTCCCCTTGGTGAATGAAACCCAAGTGGTCGATCTGATCTCGTCATCAGTCGATCCTACTCTCTCGCTCGAGATTAAACCTAATGTTGCCCATGTTTTTCTCGTTGATACAGACTCTACCGTGTCAGGGGGTATTCCTCCTTCTCTCGTGGAACCCCCTCCCAGTAATGAGGCCATCCTTTTTAATTGGGGTGTGCTAACTGGACCACATCTTCCCTCTCACATTCCTTTCCAGATTACAGTGCAGGTTTGTGGTCGGGACGTTCCTCAAACATTGATAGATGAAGGTGAATCCATTAGTATTTTGTCCTCTATTGCTTGGAAGGCTTTGGGTTGTGCTCAGCTTGCGCCGATTACATAGAATATGTTATCTTTTAATAGAAGAACTAGTCAACCTTTAGGGACCCTTCCTCGTTTTCTTGTAACTTTGGGAGGGAAAACTATCTTTATTGACGTCATGGTAGTCCAAGACCCCTTATATTTCACTTTACTCCTTGGGTGGGATTATGTCTATACCATAAAAGATATTGTGTCCACTCTTTTTCGTGTGATATCTTTCCCTCATGATGGAAGAATTGTGACTATTGATCAACTTTTATTCATCGGTCCTGATTGGATTACCTCCTTTAGTGGTTCTTATATGCAGATGGTATCACCCCTGCCATAGGTAAATTATGTGGAGTTGTCTCCCATGCCTTCCACTATCGATGACAATCACTTGGATTTGTTAGTTGACATGGTGACCTCTTTGGTAGGGATATTGGAGCCTAACCTCCTTACCCCTCTTACGAACCTCAACATGTGTTCCTTCTAGAGTGTGTTTCTTCCATCAAATGAAGATCTCTTGGAAGCCATGACTGAGTTTTGTCCCTTGACATGGTGTCCTTCTAGAGCATTGTCCTCTTGGAAGTCGTGATCAAGAAGAGCCTTGAGCATGGTTTTCTGATTTCAAGCTCATTTTAAAATGAAACCAGCTATGAGCATATTTCTTATCCTGTGTCAAGCTCGTTAAAAAATCAAACAACTTCCCTCTCTCTGTTTGAGTCATGTGCTTTGTCTAGTATTTGAAGATTTGTTTCCTCCTCCTATGTTGTTGGATGAATCGAAGCTTGGGGGGGAATGTTTTCATCCTCTCAACTTCATGCTGAAGTTAATGTCACTAGTTTCTTAAGCTGGGGGCTAAGTACCAACCATCCATGTGTTATGTGTTGGGAAGTTCAAGCATAGTTTTATATGGTTCAAGCTTGTGTAAAAATGAAACCACCAACTCCAAGCATAGTTTTCCTCTGGTTCAAGCTTGTGTAAAAATGAAGCCAGGTCCAAGCATAGTTTTCCTCTGGTTCAAGCTTGTGTAAAAATGAAGCCAGGTCCAAGCATAGTTTTGTTTAGTTTTTAAGCTTGTGTAAAAAATAAATCTATCCCAAGCATAGTTTTTCTTTGTTTTAAATCTTCCATAAAAATGAAAACAATCCCGAGCTTACTCTTTGTTCTTTCTCATGCTCATAAATACATGAGAATAAGTTACCAAGCTTAGTATTTGTTCTTTCTCATGCTCGTAAATACGTGAGAATGTAACTGAGTATACTTTTATCACTTTTTCGGAATCGTAAAGGTTATACGAAAAGGGAACCCCCTGGAGTTCCCTTTAAGCTCTTTTCAGACTCTCTAAAACATGAAAAGATTGCCGAGCGACCTTGTTTTTTTCATGCTTATTAAAGTATTTGAAGAAAACATTTGTTGAGTGATAGTTTATCTCTTTTTCAGTCTCATCAAACTACTTTACAAAAAAGGAACTGAGAGAGTTCTCTTTAAGTGTTTTTTCAGACTCTCTAAACATGAAAAACCCCCGAGTTTTGTCTCTTTGAACTCGTTTAAAAAACATTGACAGACCCATATGGGATCGAACCACTCCTTCTTAGGGTTCATTAAACATACTCCGAGGAACTTGTTGGAAGGATGAGATTACATCAACAAGCATATGTTATCCTCCTCAAGCTTGCGTAAAAATAAAGAGGTACTTGCCAAAAATGGTGGGGGAAAAATTGGTAAAGAAATGTGTCTAAACCTGTATTCTATGGAAGATTCATCTTTAAACATGACACCGTTTCACTTGTTTTGTGTCTAGGTTGGAAAATCTGCTTGTCTCTTGATCATACTCCTTTATAAAATTACAAATTGGTCTGTGATCCCTGTTGTTGATTCAGTGTTTCCAAGACAGTTGCCGTGTCATCAATATGTTCAAAATAAGTCTAAACTATAAAGCCTTCTATTGTGTCGGCCATGTTTGCAGTCTTTAATTCTTCTATTGCATCGGCCATCCCTGAGTCAATACTAAATCATTTGTTACTCTGATCTACTTCAAATATTGTTACCCGTTTTGTGTCATTGATGTGGGATACATTAAGGCCCTCCTGTGACGAGTCTTTTCCTGTCGACTTCAACTCATTATCCAGGAATTAGACTTAGAAGCTAATTGGTACCATGGAACTTGCATGCCTCAATGGAAGGTTTCCTCGCTTTTGACAGTGGGTTTTCATTATTGACCCCTGATCGAAAGATTCCACTGAGTGTTCGACCTCAGCTCATTATTCACACCCGTTGGATTGTACTAGAGTACCTTAGGAGTCATTGACATTAATGGTGATTTCCCTCACACCTGTTAATGGTATACACTAATGACCAGTAATCAGGTGGTTTCTACCATGTTCGACTTCAACACATGTATTCGCATGGTTAGATTTATACTATAGAGTGGTGAAGATGAAGACCCTGAATCTTTTCTCATAGATTCAGGTTGTGTTGGAGTATATTCAGTTTGTACTATTGCATAGATCCACATTGTATGTCTCATGGCTATGTTCAAATTTGAGTCTTTAACACATAGATCCACAGTGTATTTTTGGTGGCTATGTTCAGATTTGATTCATAATGGCATGGATCCACAATGTATGTTTGGTGGCCATGACCCGTATTACTTGAAATGGATCTTCACATGTCGTCATTTATGCTTTGAGTCATTTGTATTATGGGTATGGGAATGCCTACCTCAGTGATGATATATTATTGTACTGTATTTCCTTGTTTGTTGGTAGGTTTTCGACCAATTGTTCCTTGTTCCCTACACACACTCGACAAAGTATTTCAGCTATCACTCTGTTCTAACTTCATACTTTGGGGGGATCTCTATTACACATTATTTTCATCATCCCTATGACCCTTAATTATGTAAACCTATTTGTTTCCTGCAGAGAGGTTAGTGGCCTGGATTCCTAAAGAAAGAAGGGAAAAGAACTTTCCCTGAGAGAAGAAGTTGTATTTTCCTTTGTACAAACCCTATTTTGGAGGATTTTTGCAGGTTTCTATATACATAGTGTGCAGAAATGCCTGATTTCTGTAGGTTTCTATATAGTTAGGGTGAAATTTTTTTGTAGGCTACACTATAGCTAGGTTGTTGCGACCTTCATACGTGGGAAAAAACGAGCATTTTCTCGATGCTTCTAGAAGGAGAAGCTTCTATGGTGAGGTGGCCTCCGAATGGTTTGGATCTTACTCGCTTTCATGATTTAGTGGGGTCATCCTAATCTCCTCACCTTATCCTCTTCAGCTTATAAAAGGAGAGGAGCTCTCATGGAAAGGGTTAGGAGTGGAATTTGGCTTGAGATTGCTAGCTTGGTTAGATTAGCTTTGAGCTTTTATTTGTCAAGATAGGTTGTGAGTAGCTATTAGATCCATGGTCTCACAATCCTTGGAGCAAGAAGTGTGTGGGAAGAAAGGAACTATTGGAAGGAACCTAACAACATCAAGGCATCTGGTTGTATCTTTCTTCCACATTATATAATACAATGGCATGTTTCTTTCCCATATAATTATCTTTATTTTATTGCATAATTCCTTGATCATATGCATAGGTTGTCATTGAATATACTTCTACTTCTTTCACTTTGGTTGGTTTGTGTCTCATTGCAGGATCAATATTACAAGAGCACCGGAGAAAAATAGGAACAACAAATACATAAAGAAGCGACACTTAAAGATATGTCTCTCATCCTTTGTCTGGTAGTAAATTCGATGATTAGAGCCTAGAGAAATCGTCATGTCTTGTCTTTTTTTGTTCTAGATCCAGGTGGATCTAGGGAGATTAGTTTATGTCCGCATTTACTGATTTATCCAATAACAGGGGGGGGGGGATTTCTCAAGTGGTGGGGAAAGTAATTCCTTGGATGCTAGTTCTAAAAAAGGGAACATGAATATATAAAATTTGGATTTAGTTGAAAAATCCATTAATTCCATTCGTTCTTTCCATTTTTTCTTTGGGATATTGGATGTTAGATAGTGAGCCATTGTAACCCTATGAATCCTAGGTGGATTTGGGTGAACAATTCTCCTTAAGATTTATTAGGGGAGGATAGTGTTGGCAGGAATTGCAGCTTGCACAGTTTGCATAGGACTTGTTTTTGTCATTAATGTCAAACTTTAAAATGCCAAAGGGGGAGTTTGTTGGTCATTTTTCATAGGCACCATGGATCAGTTTGCACAGGAACAACTTGAATTTCAGATATTTTCACTCCGGGAGTTTCTATTTCGGGATTTCAAGAGTTTATATTTCGGGATTTTTGCATGGTAAGAAAAAACTCCAACATCACAAAGTCCCGAATGCCGAAATACTGAAACCACAACAACCATACATCTCAATGAATGATTAAGTCATATATGTTGGATTAAGCACTAGAGGAGTAATATAAGAGTTGTATATGACCCCTGATTTTCCCTCGAGAAGTTAACGAGAACCGTTTGATCTATGTCCACCAGATCAAATGTGAAGTCGTTAGATAATTACGGGGTTCGTTATTTGGAGTGTCGAAACAATTCATAACAGAAATGCCGAAACGCCGAAATGTGAAATGCGAAACACCGAAAATTTTGGGGTTCGTGACTTGGAGTGTTGAAACACTTCATCACAAGAAATGCTGAAACACCAAAATGTGAAATGCCAAAATTCGTTTTTGGTGTTGTAATGTCCCCCACCTCTTATAGAGGTGATGAGGAGACTCAGTGGCCTGGGCACCCCCACTAGGTCATAGTCTCACACTGAGGGGGGAAAATTCAAGAAGTTAAAAGTTATATTTTTAAGTTGACTTAAGAAAGGAAAAGGATAAAGGAGTAAAAGATAACTCAATAGAAAAATAGAAGATTAACCCTGGGAGTTAACCTAACTCAACAGAGAATTAGAAGGAAAAGTATAAGTAAGAGGCTGGGGTGCACCTATTATTCATTCTGGTTTTGAATTAGCATTTTCTATTGCTCTTGAGCATTCAGTTCGGGGTTTTTTTGTACAAACCCTTGTGAGCAACTCAGTGGTGAAATATCCACTCACCTTGTTCTGCAGCTTGGTCTCGGGGATGAAAGACTCCTCCACACCATTCTAGTCTCAACCCATCTCCATATAGTTCTTTAGAAGGGGCAGGACCATCAGTTTGAGGGATTTTCTGGAGGGTTATCATCATTCTACATTTTTCTGCAGATTGGGACGTCTTGGAGCCATAGGGGACGTTCTGTAATTCAGTAAAACTCAGATCTAGGGAGATCTGCTTGAGATCTGAGTCCGAAACTTCTCCCATGGGATTCTCATATCCTGATCTACATTCTTGGAGAGTTTCATAGCATTTGGAGGCCTCCTTCATCAGGGCCGAACCAGCTAGGGTTTCAGTCATCCAGTGGGGCACCCCATTCAGTGGGAAATTCAGATCTACGGAGATTGAGAGGGATCTTGAAGATTCAGGCACCTGGGTTATTCTTACCATCGCCCGATATATATTCTTGGAGAGTTTCAGAGCATTTGGAGGCCTCCTTCATCAGGGCCAAACCAGCTAGGGTTTTAGTCATCCAGTGGGGCACCCCATTCAGTGGGAAATTCAGATCTACAGAGATTGAAAGGGATCTTGGAGATTCAGGCACCTGGGTTATTCTTACCATCACCCGATCTATCAATTAGCATATTTCCTAGGGTGATTGGACACTTTTGGCAGCAGGGTCGAGTTATTGAGGGTTTCAGCCTTCTATTGGAGAGTGGCATTCTTCAGCTAGAGAGTTTGGCATTCAGATCTGCTTGTATTGATCTTCATTTCCGATTCAGCCTTTGGAGGCATTATTTTGTATTAGCAGGAGCATTTTGTAGCAGCTCATATCTATTGCTTGTACGACCATCTGAGGTTTATGCCAGATCGACCATCTATTGTATTGATCTTACATTGCTCATAATAAAAAGGTCAGATCTTTGCTTGTGCTTCTACATCTTGAATATATTGTGATCTCCATGTGTTGATGAATCTTGTATGCACTTACCAACTCAATAAATTAGTAGTAGTTAGTGATTCCAAGAAAGAATTTGGCTTGGGATCATTACAGTGGTATTAGAGCCTCGATCCTCAAAACCTGTGGATAGATCGGTGCATGCAGAAGTACAGGGGAATTGTTATGGGTCCAAGGAAGAAAAACAACATTGAAACAGAGGCAGAAATGGAAGGGTTAGGAGACGACCATGAGCCTTAGGGCTTGGCTCTCTTAGTAGTCGAATTTGGTAAGTTCCAGAAAAACATGAACCACACAGAAAGCACATTGGTCCGGTAGTTGGATGAGTATCAGGAAGCCAACAAAAGGGGGCAGAACAAAATCTCTGAAACCTTGAAGAAAGTTGATGAGAATCTA
>ML776740.1:2481528-2546677 GCA_009831015.1 Picea engelmannii
AGTGATGATAATAGGCTCAGTAAACAGTTTGTTGAAAGTATGCAGAAAGAGTTTGAGATGTCCATGCTAGGAGAAATGAAGTTTTTCTTAGGCTTGCAAATTACTCAATATGATAAAGGTATTTCCATTTCTCAAACCAAGTACATCAATGAAATGCTTAAGAAATTTCAAATGGAATATTCTAAACCAGTTGGCACTCCCATGGTTACTCGTTGTAAATTAAGTAAGTTTGATGATACTAAAGATGTTGATCAGACAATATATAGATCTATGATTGGTAGTCTTATTTATGCTACAGCTACAAGACCTGATATTATGCATGCAGTTTGTCAAGTTGGCAGGTTTCAGGCTTCACCAAAAACTTCTCATCTACTTGTTGTCAAAAGAATTTTCAGATATCTTAAGGGGAAAATATAGTATGGTTTATGGTATCCTACAGGTAATCAACTTGATTTATATGCTTTCACTGATGCTGATTGGGCATGTTGTGTTGATGACAGGAAGAGTACTAGTGGAGCAACATTTTTTCTTGGAGGATGTCTTGTAAGTTGGTCAAGTAAAAAACAATCAGCAGTTTCTCTGTCTAATGCTGAAGCAGAATACATTGCAGCTGCAACTTGTTGCACTTAGTTTCTATGGATGAAACAGATGCCGGAAGATATACATATTCATTATAATGAACCTATAACTATCTTCTATGATAATACCAGTGCAATTAGTATTTCTAAAAATCCTATTATGCATTCCAAAACAAAGCACATTCCCATTAAATTTCATTTTCTAAGAGAGCAGGTTATGTCTAAAGTTATTAAAGTGGAATATGTTGGCACAAAGGATCAGATAGTAGATGTATTTATTAAACCTTTATATAAAATGCAATTTGAAAGTCTTAAGGATCAGTTGGGGGTTTACTCTCTGTAATTTCATTTCATTCTCAAAGATTGCACGGGCTTCATTATAAAATCAGACTACACAGGGTTATTGACTATTATTGATAGGGGGAGTTGCTGCTGAAATGATACATCTTTGCAAGTAATTTTCTTTGATCAGGGGGAGTATGGTTGATTCCTTTTCCATAGATGTCAAAAGGGGGAGAAGATATTTAAAGTTTTCCATCAATGCCAAAGGGGGACTTTGTTGGCAGGAATTGTAGCTTGCACAGTTTTCACAGGACTTGTTTTTGTCATTAATGTCAAACTTTAAAATTCCAAAGGGGGAGTTTGTTGGTTAGTTTACACGGGCACCGTGGATCAGTTTTCACAGGCACAACTTGAATTTCAGAGATCGTCAATTTCAAAGATCGTCACTCCGAGAGTTTTTATTTCGGTTTTTCGGGAGTTTCTATTTTTGGGACTTTTGCATGGTAAGTAAAAACTCCAACATCACGAAGTCTCGAATGCCGAAATACTGAAAGGGACATATGTCACATGATTTTGAGAGTTTCTATTTTGATATTTTTGCATGGTAAGAAAAAACTTCAACATCACGAAGTCCCAAATGTCGAAATACCAAAACCACAAAAGCCATCCATCTCGATGAATGATTAAGTCATGTCCATTGGATTAAGCATTCGAGGAGTAATATAAGAGTTGTATATGACCATTGATGTGTCCTCGAGAAGTTAACGAGAACCGTTCGATCTATGTCCAACAGATCAAATGTGAAGCCATCAGATCATTTCAGGGTTCATGACTTGGAGTGTCGAAACACTTCATCATAGAAATGTTGAAATGCCGAAATGCAAAATGGCAAAACACCGAAATGCGAAACGTCGAAAATTTCGAGGTTTGTGATTTGGAGTGTTGAAACACTTCATCACAAGAAATGTCGAAATGCCGAAATGTGAAACGCAAAAATACTTTTTTGCTGTAGGGATTGGTTACCACCGATGGTCATGTGAGAGGGAGGAGCTAGCACAAAGCTAAGCTCTATTTTGGGGTTTCGTAACTTGAAGTGTCAAGACTCTTCGACACAGGATTACCAAATTGCCGAAATGGGAAATGCAAACTGCATTTCGATTAACCTGTGGTCACGGCCAATGGACATATGGGTTAGCATAAGTGGTTTGCGAAAGCGCTCAAGGGTTATTCCATGCTGAAAAATTAAAATAGATGTATGTTCATAGAACAGTGCTGGTTAAATGTTTAAACTAATCATGTGGATATTGTTCATCTTGATGCCTTGGACAATAATAATCACTGTAAGGTAGTTATTTAGTTATTGTAACTGAATCTTCGAAGCCTGAGGGTTCGAGTGTATGCTCTGAATGAATAGGGTAGAAATAAGTGAAATTTGATGAGATGAATGTTGGTGCGCATGGAATTGATGGTACAGCCATAGCTCTAATGTAAAATGAATTTCTATAAATGAATATAAAACCGAAATAAAATCATACAAGAATAGTGAGAAGAAATGATGAAGATATAGCAGAGATCAAGGGGAGAAGAATGTATTTTTATATGATTATATAAATAGAGAGGACTTGAATGATGAATCCTTTGCTGGAGAAGATAAAGAGTTGGTTTGCAGGTTCTTAGTGACAGAGAAGGATTCCAGGGTGGTAGGGAGGAGCAAGGGGAGACTGTAAAAGTCGCATGTACAAGTTGGTGCTTGTACATCTAGGAGTTGTAGCTTCCATTCAGTAGGTGTTGAAGAAACAGAGGTAGCAGCCTCATTTGGGTTGTATCTCAGATAAAATAATAATGTAAAAAGGAGTTGGATCTTGTCTTTCATTCATAAGAAGAAAAGGTTTTTCCCTTTTGGGTTTCCTCATGAAAAATCACTGTGTCACTATTTCATTTATTTGATTGTATATTTATTGGTTAAATGTATTACTATAAGTTAAATGTTAAAGACATGATTTATTGATTAATGAGTAATCTTCTTTTAAAATGAAAGAAATTTTATACAATTGATTCCCCCCCCCCCCCTCTTAGTTGACTTATCCTGTACAACAGATAGAGCCCTGGAGAGAGAATTTTTTGGGATACATTTCCTTGGGTGTGAGGACTAGAGGGTTCCTAGAGACTCCATTATAGCATTCAAAGTTGTTGGAGCCACATAGATCCAAGAGTTCCTGACCAACGTGTGTCAGATACATCAAAGGGTTTAGCATGGTGATAATTGGTTCTTTTAAGTGTTGAATTTGGAAAGGGAAGAGAAATTATAGAGTTTCATGGCAACTTGTGCATCAAATTTGGAATTTAATCATTATTGGACAAATTGAAAAAAAATCACAATTTTTCCATATATGGTGACATAGAGCCCAGTTGTCAGGTGATGTGGGATTCCATTGTGGAAGGTCCAATGTGGTAGAATTATGGGCCAAGTTAAAATTTTACAGAATCCACGAAGGTAGAATTTAGATGGTCAAGGTGCATGGTGGTAGGTCTGTAGGTGACGTTGATGCAGCGAACCATAGGCGGTTTGTGGGACTTTCGAATTTCAATATTGGATTCCAATACCAAACATTTGCAACCAATCCATATTTAACGCATACAAGGAAGGAGATACATGTTAGTGAGACATTGGGATCCACCCACGTGTCATGCTATTCAAACTCCTGTAATGCATGGTGGTCATCAATCTTCCTTCATATTCCACCATTTGATCAAGTGAGCAAGAAAGTTGTTCACCAAGAGAAAATGTGTGGAATGGGACCCACCCATTATTGCAATCAATGGATGGGTGCTAAGTGGAGGAATGGAAGAGGAGGTGGTATCCCTATCCCATCACCACAACCAATTACATGGTTCCAGGTAAGCCCATAAATAAAATGGATAAAATAAAAAGAAAAGAAAAGAGAAAGGAAGAAAGAGGAAAGGCAAGAAAGGGTGACGAAGAAAGAGAAAGAGGACAGAAGAGAGATAAAGAGAGAGAGAGGAAGGTGATGGAGAATGATGGGATATGTCTAGGGTGGCTAGGGAGGTTACATGACATCACCTCAAGGTGTTATGTCTATGTGAGGTGTGACATAAACAACCATGTTGATAGATTTCCACATTAGCAAAGAATATCCTATGTTTAAAAAAAATTTGGATCCAAAATCATATTTTGGACATAGCATGAGAATAATGAACCATATTGATATGAAATTTTCTAGATATGTCCATAGTGAGGGGGATACAAAAGTTTCGATGAGATCCATTTCCTAATTATGCACCAATTTGCCAGAAATTGAAAATTAGAGTTTTTTGAAGAGCAGGGTGGTGCTTAGTGATATGGGGCAATCTACTAATCAAATTTTTATAGGGTGTCAAAAAATGAGGAATCAAAATACCTAGTGAAGGAATCAGATATATTACAATTATTTTGGAGTGGAAATGCCAAAACAAGGAAAAATATGCTATTGTAGGACACTTTTTGGAGAATTTTGGGATTTTCAGAGGACAAAAAGTGACCCTAGATGAAAAAAGTTAATTTTTTTGTTTACTCAACATTTTATCTACTCATCAAGACATATAAATTTTTCGTAGTGAATCTTTTCCAAAATTGCTTAGTTTGATAGATAGTCAATTTGACTAAAAATTCTAAGTTTGGAAAAAAGTGCAAGGTTGTCATTTCCATATTTTTGCACATTTTTAGATAAATATTTAGATAAAAAATATGAGAATTGTTATGAATTCATTGTCATCATTGTTATAAATGTCTCCTACAATATTTTTTCTGCTACGTTCCATATTTTCCTCCACAAGTGACAAAGATTGGTGTCTAAGTTTAATTGCACTAGAGAGAAAGTTTCATAAAAAGGGTTTAATATGATAAAACGATCATATAGTTTATGTATTTTAACACAATGGGAATAATTAATTAAATTATAGTAGTATGTGTTATATTATTTGTGTGATTAGTTGTAGTGTCTTCTACATTGTGCCAAGGGGGAATAGCCTCCCTGCGTGGGGGTTCAGGGGATATTCTTGTGGGATATTAGTGTCTTAAGTTTACTGTGCTATTTACCAGACTCGTGATATATTATGGTTGTGGCCATATGTAGTAATACAACTGAATCGAAGTTTGATAAAGTGGTCTCATCCTTGTTGTCGGAGGAGATGAGACAGAAGAACATAGAAGGACACACCACCTATGCATTATTTGCAAGAGGACGCTCCCAAGAAAGAAATAGGTCTACGTCTTCAAGTGAGAGATGTAAGTCTAAGGTTAGATATAAATGTATCGAAAATTTTGTAAAGATATGCGGGAGATGTGGAAAAGAAGGGAACTACAAGAAGCAGTGTAGATCAAAAATTGAGAAAAAGAAGGGATATAAAGAAGCTCCTTTTACAAAAGAAAATACCTCCAAGGAAGAAGGAGGGGATGTGTCCTTGGATTCTTCAAGCACACATGCACATAATGAGGCATGGTTGGTTGACTCAGCTGCATACTTTCATATGAATCCCCACAGGGAGTGGTTCTAGGGATATGAAAAGTATGATGGAGGTAATATTTTCCTAGGTGATGACTCAACAACTAGAATCATAGGATGAGGAAAATTCATGTTGAGGCTCATAGATGGAAGGATTAGAACACTACCTAGTGTTCTGCACATCACAGGTTTGGCTAGAAATTTGATTTTTGTAAGAAAAATAGACAATGTAGGGGTAAAAACAATATTTGAAAAGGAAACCAGGAGGATGGTTCGAGGAGAAATGGTGTTGCTTAAGGGAGTTCGACTTGGAAATATGTATAATATGAATAAGTGAAGTATATCAAGGAAGAAGAATACTCCATATACACCTCAGCTAAATGGAGTTTCATAAATTATGAACAGGACCCTGATGGAAAAAACAAGGTGCATGCTTAGTGGTACCAGGTTAGGGAAAGAATTCTGGGCACAGGCAGTGGGTACTTCATGTTACCTGTTCAACATATCACCCTCATCAGTGCTGGATGAAAAGACTCCAAAAGAGATATGGAATGGTAAGAAAAATTATCTCACAAATCTTAAGGTATTTGACTATGAGGCTTATGTTCATGTTCCAAAGGAAAAATAAGAATAAGCTAGATAAGAAGGATGAAAAGTGTATCTTTATTGGGTATAAAGATGGTATCAAAAGTTATAATATTTGGAACCCAGAAACCAAGAAGGTTATGTATAGCCTATATGTGGTATTTAGAGAAATGAAGGATGTTGTTAAACAGGAAGTCCTACCTAGTAAGGAAGATCCACAAAAAATAGAGTTTGATTTAAAGGATGATGAATAAGAATCTACAGAAGAACACGAATAATAAGAAGAAGATATCCACACTCCAATATTGAGAAGATCGATTTGATAAAGAAGGCTACTAGAAAGGTATACTCCATATGATTTCCATTCAAATTTTCCTTTGTCTATTACTGATGGTGATCCTAGAACAATCAGGGAGGCAGTGGATTTAGAGGATGGAAATATCTAGAAAAAGGCCATAGATGAAGACATGAAAACCTTGGATAAAAATGAGGCTTGGGATCTAGTGGATTTTTTGACTAGAAGAAATCCCATTGGCAACAAATGGGTATTTAAAAACAAGCTGAATACAAAAGGAAAAGTGGAGAAATACAAAGCTCGGTTAGTAGCAAAGGGTTATTCCCAAGTTGAGGGAATTGATTTGGTGATATTTTTTCTCCTATTTCCAAGTTAACTTCTATAAGATTTATGTTATTTGTTGCTACTGAATTTGATTTTGATGTAGAACATATGGATGTGAAGACATCATTCCTACACGGGGATATGGAAGAATAAATCAATATGAAGTAGCCAAAAGGATTTGTTGTGAAGGGAAAGAAGGAGATGGTATGAAAGCTAAAAAATTCCCTGTATGGTTGAAAACAATCACCAAGGATGTGGTATAAAAAATTTGATACTTATATGCTGGAACTTGGATTCACAAGAAGAAAAGAGGATTATTGTGTGTATTTTAAATTAATTGGTGATCATTTGATTTATTTGGTCTTGTATGTGGATGACATGTTTCTAATAGGAAACAACAAGGAGATTATCTAGGATGTGAAAACTCAGTTGTCCTCTAAATTTGACATGAAGGATATCGATGCTTCAAATTTAATTTTGGACATGTAAATTAAAAGAGATCGGAAAAAGAGGAAACTCTAGTTAAATCAGAGAAACTATGTTCAGACAATATTGCAGAGGTTTAATATGTAGGAATGTAAATCAGTCAAGGTCCCTATTCTTGTTGGTGTAAATTTATCTACGAACCAGTGTCCCAAGATACAGGAAGAGGAACAGAACATGTCTCGTGTTCCATATGCAAGTGAAGTTGGAAATTTTATGTATGCAATAGTATGTACTAGACGAGACATTTCAGATGCAATGGAAGTTTTGAGCAGGTATATGTCAAAACCAGGGAAGGAGCATTGGACAATAATAAAACGGGTTTTCAATTATTTGTGTGGCACTTCTAGATATGGATTGTGCTACCAAGGAAGACTAGTATTGGAAAAAGTGTTGGACATACATGGATTTGTGGATGTAGACTGGGCTGGAGATATGGATCATAGGATATCTACAAGTGAGTATGTGGAGGAGAAATCAATTGGATGAGAAAAAGATAGGTTGTAGTGGAAATTTCAACTACAGAAGTTGAATACATGGTATCCACTCATGAAAGTAAGGAAGAAGTATGGTTAGAAAGATTGTGTTCAAGTATTGGGTTGGTACAACAAGTTGCAAGGATAGATTGTGACAATCAGAGTGTAATTTTTCTGGCGAAGAACCTGACTTATCATTCAAAGAAAAAGCATATTGATATTCAATATCACTTTGTGAGAGATATGGTTGAAGAAAATAAAGTGTTGTTGATGAAGGTGGAAACTTTGAAGAATGTTGTAGATTCATTAAAAAAATATGTGATAACTGAGAAGTTATCTTGGTGTAGAGTATCCATGGGCATTGCTGCCCTATATTGTTGACTATGTAACCCTGTAACCCATTGTATGAAAAGAAAACAATAAGTGGGAGAATGTTGGGTATGTGTTATATTCTTTGCATGATTAGTTGTAGTGTATGCTATGTTGTAGCAGGTGTGGAGGGGGGAAATAACCCTCCTCTACGGGGGTTCGAGGGAAGAGCCCCCAAGATTTTTTTTTTCTTCGGGAAACTTGTCTTGATTTTTGCATCCATTATTTGGCAGTTTTTCGACACATGATTTTTTCTGATGGTTTTCTATTTCTGGTTAATGAATTAGGGTTGTTGACTAATATAGTTCACTGTGTTAGGGGTTTGGATGTCTCTTTATCCTATATGTATATTTTATTATAAACAATGTATCACTATGAATGAATATAGAATATGCCTATTTTTCTGGTTTGGGTTTCCAGGCAAAAAATATCTGTGTAATGTGTGTATTTTCCATTGTATATTTTCTATTCTTTTATTGAACATTTGCTTGCAGTAAAATATTGTACAAGTTTAAAATCTACAGTATGCATGAGCATATATATTATTTAGTATCTCATAAAAGAGATAAATGATTTAATTAATGAAAATATATTAAGAAAAATAATATATTCTAGGAATGTGCATGAAATGAAAATAAAGTAATTAGTAATGACCTAAAATGATTTACTAGTGCACCCACAAGTCAAGGAGAAGAAATATGAACACGAATTCAAATTCAATAGAAGTGTGGGAAAACAAAAGTGGGTTGGGAGAAGTTAAAGAGAGTTTATAAATAACTAAAGTAGTAACTCCATGTGCACCCAATCAATTAGGAAATGAGGAGGAGATAAACAAGACAATGAAGAGTGAAAATAGGAAGTGAAAATAGGAAATGTGGGATTTGATTGAGGAAAATTCATTATTTTATATTTTAAAATAAGTAATTACTTTTTCATGGGAGTGACACATGGGTGGGTGAATAATAGGTAATTAGTAATTTAGAATTTACTTTTTTTCATGAGTTGGACAAGTGGTTTGAGCCACAAAACCTATAAAAGAAAAGACTAAGCTAAAAGAAAAATACTTTTTACACCCTAATATTATGTACCAAATTCTTAAAATATCAGAATAAACTAGAAGTACACACCATGTACACCAATATGAGCATGTAGCACAAATCCAAGATATATAAGAGATATAAGTTACAAACTAACTTCTTAGAGAATATGAGAACCTCCTCCAAATATCCAATACATTCATAGATCATAATTCACATCCCCTCAATAATGAATACATGATCTTTATATATACCTATTCACACACTACACATGAGGCCCCTTTACTATTAGGCCAATCCTAATACTTATACATTTACATATTGCACATACATTTATCTCCATATATTCCCCCCCTTTGGGTAATATCATATATATTTAACCCCATATATGTTTCCTTTAGGTCATAACATAGTACCCTCCAAAAATATTTTTCCTCAAAGATTTGCAATGAAAGGCTTGACATGTGATGAAACCAGGTAATACAATTTTGTTATGTTCTCACCTTCTTCATTCCATTTATGATGATTCATCCATCTAAAATCAATTGTTTTAGTTCTTAATCCTTGGTGGCTAGTTGTTGCATAAGTTTCTTTCTTTTGATTCCATGTATTGTTGTTGTAACTTCTCCAATTTGTAGTGGTTGTTAGTATCGAATAATATCTTGTTGAAGAGTGATTTTATGATGCCTTGTTCCATGAATATTGATAATTATTCCATCTTCTTCCTTGATAATGTTGATATCGACCTTCTTGTCTTCCTTGAAATATTTACTGGTAATGAAGGTCTCGATATGGTTTTACACTTGATGGTTTTCCTTCACTCTGCATATGCATTTCATTTATATTTGGTTCAAAGACAATGACATCCTCTATCCTCTTTTATGTGTATTTGATTACTCTAGCCTTAGAGATAATACCATCATATTTTTCATGTACATCCTACAAATGATGTTCAACTTCTTCAAGTATCATTTGGTGACCTTCTTGAATCTTTTCTTCTTTCTCATTTTGAAGCTTCAATGTCACCCCATTAATCAAATTATGATGTTTTTCAATTCTAGATTTCATTTCTGATTTAATGTCATTAGTATTTAGGGATTCCTCAACCTTATTTCAAATTTCCTCTTCTATTCTTTTGGTATACTCTTCATCTAGGATCCTCTTTTCTCCTTGATTTTGATAATTCTTCTTTCCTTCTTGCAATCTCTTAACCTCATCCAATATCATATTACTATGGTTTCATAATATACATATCTCTTCATCTTTATTTTTCAAATATTCCCTTGAATCATCATTTTCCCACTTTCATTTCCTACTCTTTTCTTTAAGTTATTAACCTCCTCGATGATTGATTCATTAAAGGATTGCATCTTAGCGAACTCATTGTTTTTATTTGGAATATATTTTCTTAGATCTTCATTATCCTTTTGAAATTTGGAGACATTTTCTTTTGATTCCTTTAATTCCACTTGAATTTTATGCATCTCCACCATTTTTTATTCCTTGATCCATTTATTTGAGAAGAGTTCTTCAAAATTTTCCCATGTGAAGTAAACTTTAGCATCTTCATCAAATCTATTCTGCCACTTATAATCTCCCCGCAGAAATGAAAAATATTCCATAAAAGGACTCAAATCAGTTTTCTTTATCATCCTCAACCATTCCTTGAGATTAATTCCATATTTATCTTCATTTCCACTAAATTTAGGTATTTTCATTGATTTTTAATTAATGCATAACCTAAACATTCAACTTACTATTGGAATATTCACCAGTTCTGAGAAGGGGGTGAATCAACATTGAACACTTTTTACCATTTTTAATCACAACATGTAAATATTAACTTCTCAACAATTCAATTAAGTTATGATTGCATTTAACATATCATTAACATATAGCCATAACTGGTACCATTCAACAATCCATCACATCATAAACATTGCACAAGATATTTTTATGTGGAAACCCAAATGGGAGAAAACCATGAAATGATTTCTTATATATTCAAAAGATTGAATTCATAGGAAGCACCAAATTCCAAAATTATCCATCACCAATTGGAAGGAGGAACCAACCCCCTATTTATAGTCTCCAACTTAAAGGAAGCTACAACTCCCTTAATTCTCCATCTCCGATTGGAAGGAGGCTCCAACCCCCTAGTTTTATGAAAACTAAATCAAAGGAAGCTATGACTCCTTGTATTATCCAACACCAACTAGAAGGAGGTTGTAAACCTCTAGTTTATAGGCTCCAACCTGTAGGAAGATACAACTCCCTGAATTATCTAGCACCAACTGGAAGTAGGCTACAACCCAATTTCTTTGGCCCTTTATTCCTCTATGAAATATAAATGGAGACTCAAACTATCACTCGAACTGTCATTGATAATCAACCTGTCACTATCATTGATAATCAACCTAGCACTATCGCTGATAATCAACATGTCACCATCACTAATAATCAACTTGTCACTGACATTGATACATTATCATCATAACAATAATTTTTTACTGTAACTGTCATTGATACTGATATCTCATCATCAACATCATCATCAACAAGTCCAGATCCAATCACATAAATTTTATGCCAATATCACCAAGAAAATCTCTCAAACATATTCCCATCATCATCAAGATATGCATCCAAACCATGTGCCATAACCTCCATAAACCATGTACCAAGGATATGCCCCAAACATATTCCATATCATTCATGATATGCCTCAACCATGTACCAAAATATGTGCCTCAACCATATTTCATCTCATTCATGAGATGCCTCAACCACATTCCATCTCATTCATGAGATTCCTCAACCATGTACCAAAGTATATGTTTCAAACATATGCCATATCATTCATTATATTCCTCAACCATGTACCAAAATGTATGTCGTAAAACATGTACCATAATTTCCAAGATATGCCTTAAGAATATACTAGTACCTTCAAGATACAAGCCACAAAATATATAGAATAACATACCTTTTCATTCAGTAAAACATGGTACATCAGATTTCATACTTCCCTCAACTTCAACATCAAGAGAGTGGCACCTTCTTCAAGAATTTTGCACACATCCATGATTCATATGTTGTCAACCCGCAGAAATCCATTATTTTCTTCACTATGAAGCTTGTACATCCACTCCTTGCTTCACTGCAACCCATGAATAACCTCATAAATCTAGTTCAGACACTTTTGTACTCCTTTCTCTCCTCTACCTCCTTTCTCCTAGGCCATATTTTCTTTGCTCAGATTGCTAATCCTACTAGCATAAGTGCATACCCACTTATGTTAGTTTGATTCACAAAAGCTCACTCACTTGGATGATCAAATGAGAGGTTCTTGATGTGTATTTATATGTTTCCATGTGCCTCCTTTACTTGACTTTAGGGCCAACCTGTAACTTCTTGTTGCAACAACTTTGTATCCTTTAATTTTTTTGGGGCTGGCTTGCAATTTGTCATCCTTAGATCCAAGGATTCTTGACCATACTTTAAGGTTTCAACTTTAATAGGGAATAACTTCTCAACCTTGAGGAACCATGTGGTGTACCACCTTCTGTTAGAAATGGAATGATGAATACTATCCATCTATGATGGTTTTTCATGCATTTGCAATGTCCTTCATCTTCTTTTTCCTTAAAAAAATTTGGGCTTCATGACCACAACTCTAGGAATTCTTGTAGAATTATTCAAAATTTCTTCCCACGAGGGCCATGATTAAAGATACACCATAAGGGGACCACTTTGGAGACTTCTTCAAATACACCCATCACTTCTAAGAGGCTTATATTTTTCTTGTAGGGTTGACATCACCCATTTCTTCTATGGGCTTCTGGGGATTCTGGACTTCTTCTAAGGTTGACATCAATGACAACTAACTTTCCAACAATATCCTCCTTTGGCATTGATGGAAACACTCATGATTCCCCTATGACCATTTCTTCCCATGACTTCATGCGCTTTGAGTTTTCTCTCCCCCCTTTGACATAAATGGAAAAGGGTAATTACCTTTGATAGTATACATTCTTTTAACAAACTTTCTCCTCTTGTCTTCATGCTTCTTATCTTTCTTTCCTTCTTTTGTTCTTTCTCTTCTCCTTTGACATTAAGGGTAAATCCCTATGATGATTTCTCCCCCCCTATATTCTTCTACAAGATGTCATGTAGATCAATGTGGGGATTCTTGTTATGAATTCTTCTCTGTCTTTTGATGCTCATTTTCCATTGGTGCTTCATTTTATTGTAATCACTGGCGTATATTAAAATAATTCATGTTTGACTTAAATTATTCATAGATTGATTTGTCTTCATTGAGCTGATTTCAATGACATAATCATTCAACAATTTTCCCTTGACATTATAACTCCCCTTGATTTTTTATCTTCTCATGTATTGTTGTGCCTTTCATGGATTTCCATTCTATGACTAGCCGGTTCCACCTATTAATATGCTTCTCTTATTGAGTCATATGATTTACTGAACATCTCTCTTGATGGTTAATAATAATGAGTATTTCTTCCTTTATGCAATTCCTCTTGAGCTCATGATTTCATCCACTATCATGCATCTTCTCTGGTTCATGTCAAGTATTGTATTCTATACCTACTACATATCTCATGAATTCAGCTCTATCCATATGTCACAAACTATCCATGAATATTATACTCAACTACACACAATGCTAACCCATTTGTCACTTTACTATTCCAAGGAATTCTTTGAATATTACTACTTCTCAAGATGAATCAAAATTTTTCACTAGTCTTTTCAATTTGGAAATCAAACTCTACATGTCTGCAACAAGTACACATTCTCAAATTTGTATTGAATGTATCTCTACTTGAATACCTTCTTGAAATCCTCTATAAAATCATGAATCTCTCCTCAAAAGTGTATCGATGATATTATTCTATATGACCTCTTCATACATACATGGGCATGTGTTCTGAAGACTACTTCTTAATCTGTCACGAGACATTTTTCACTTCTTCCATAAGATCATTCTGAATCTGAATTCTCAAAATATGCAAACACTTCATACTACCTGAAATATAGTTCTCTAATATGTAATAATTGTTACTTAGACTACCCCTATTCAACATTCACATTTTTTGGGGGTATCCAAGACGAATGGCTTAGAATAATATATAATCCTGTTCTTCTATAGGATCATGATTTTGAATCATGACATCTGCCTATTTACTTGTAGATTCATCATGATCTCGCAACTCTGTAAATCCTATGAGTATGATCTCTGGGTGTGTTTCATTTACTTGTTCTTCTTGTTTTTCTTTCCTTCTCCAATTTTTATTGTATCTGATATCAATGTTTTATTTCATGGAATGCTCCATCATGCCTCTAAAATCATGAGCTATGTGTCCATGGTTGTGTAAATTGTAACATTTAATATTGTAGGGGGGCACATAAAAATCTCTTGGTTGAACATTTCTTCTATACGCTCTGCAATATGCAACTTTATGTCCAAAGTTATTACAGGTAAAACAATAACCATAAAATAAACTTTGATACCTATAAGTGAATGATGTAGTCCTTATGAATTCATTCCTTAGCTAATCATGATATTCTCTTCAATTGTTTCCTTCACAATGATTGAAGCTTCTTTGATACCTGGAAAAAGAAGGTCTTCTTTAATCTTCTTCTTGAATCTTCTCCATTTCTAGAATTTTCTTCTTTGAGGGCTCACCTTATTCCTTCTTGATAGGGCCTATGATGACTTCCACATAACTCTTAGCCTTCTCTTTATCATTTCTTTCCAACAACCTGTAATATTTCTCTTCAATTTTCTTTAATAGAAGTGTGGAGATTTCTCTCTCTTCAATGTTCTTGATGAGCTTGACAACTTTAACCCTTAATGTGATGACTTCTTCTTCAAGATTCTAAAAATATTCTTCCTTCCTCATAATATATATCTTAATTACTTCTTCCATCCTCTTTTCTTCTTCAAGTTGATTATTTAAGGAGATGATTTATTCTTCAAGTCTTTTTTCTTGTTGACTAAATCTTGCTTCCAGCTTTCTTAAGTCCATACATATTTCCTTAAGATGACTTGTCAAAAATTATTCTCTCTTCTCTTCTTAGTTTATTAGTGATATTATTTCAACTTCTAAATATTGATATTCTATTGGAAAGTTGGTTTGGATAGTTGGTTTTCATTGATGTCAACCCTTAGATATTGAAGTCGACTCTTGGATATGTATGGAAGCCCTAGAGATGTGGTTGATATTGATGGTGATTTAGTTGTCATTGATTACATGGTTGATGTCAGTAGATGTGTTGGGTGCATTTGATGAATTCTACATGATTCCCTGGAGGTGTGGTTATGGGACACGAAATTGGTTGAGTAATATGGATATGAGGGACAATGTAAGTGCATGTAAGACACTCATAGATGGATAATCCCTTCCATATTGTTTCTAGTGATAGGTGGTATTCCACATGGTTCTTCATGGCTAGTGATTTATGGCCTTATGAAGTTGAAAGCCTTGAATAATGGTCACGAAGACCCTAAGCAATTACAAGTCATTGATTAAATGGGTAAAGTGGTTGTAACAAGAAATTCAAGAAGCCCTAACAATAAGGAAAGAGGTTACCTAACAAAAGTGTAAATATACATCATGAGACATTCATTTTATACACACACTTACATTGAATATATATCCTATGAGAATGTTATGGTCTAGTATTTTGGTATATTGGAGAATCTGATAACAAGTTTGAGGCAGCGGAGAAAGTGCGAGGAAAGAGAAAAAATTTCAGAGACGCAAAGTGTAAGATTTTTTTTGTAAAACCCTAATTTGGATGGCCCTCACAAGTTAGGCATAGGGTGTCCCATGAGGCAACCCCACAGGTTGCCTAGGGCAAGTCACGGGAGGCCTCGCATGAAAGGTGGTCTTCCTCTTGCGAGGAAAAGAAAAAGGTGAAGGAGGATGCTTGTTCCTAGTTGTTGAGGTCTGAGGTGAAGCTACAAGATTGTGTATCAGGTTCAAAGGCACCAGGTATGTTACATATGTAAAAGGTATGTTATTCTATGTGTTATGAGGTTGAATCTTAGTGATATTGAGGAGCATGCTTGAGGCATGTGTTTGTGAGATTTGGTATATGACTTGAGATACATCTTGGATATATGGTACATGTCAGTTGAGGTATATATGATAAGGAACATTGTTGGTTCATATATTGGTTATATTGGTATATGGTGTATGGCATGATATGGTATATGGTTGATGTGCATGGTTGGCACATGGTATGGTATGGTACATGGTTGATACATGGTATAATGTTGATGTAAATTATTGATTTGAATAGATGATACATGGTATGGTACAGGATTGGTACTTGGTTTTCATGTTCATGGTTGATGGTTGAGGCATATGATATAGGTAATGATGCATGGTTGATGCATAATTTGGTACAGGTGTTGGCGCATGGTTGATGCACTTGTTGTGGTATAGATTGTGGTACATGGTTGATGTTTGGTATGGCACAATTTGATGGTTTGGTAGATGCTTTGGTACATGGTTGATACAAATATATTGTGATGGTATGTTGGTGATCTTGGTACATGCTTGGTAGAGGCACGTGTTCATTGTGTTGGTAATGGTGGAAATCTAGTTAAATTTTTTCCTTGGTATATGATACATGTGAGAGGATCTGGTTGAGTATCAATGAAAATAATAGTTGGACAGATTGATCAGTGATAGTGACAGTGGCAGTGATTGTAGTAGTGACAATTGGTCTACACTTATATTTCAGGGAAACAATATGGGGTAAGGAAAGGGGGTTGTAGCCTCATTCCAGTTGGAGATGGAGAATCAAGGATTTAGAGTTTCCTTCAAGTTGGAGCCTAAGAATAAGGGGGTTGTATCCTCCTTCTGGTTGGATCCAAAGAATTCAGGGAATTGTAGATTCTTTCAGGTTGGAGCCTAAGAATCAAGGGGTTGTAGCCTCCTTCTGGTTGGAGCTAGAGAATTCAGGGAGTTGTATCCTTCTTCATGTTGATCCTATAAATAGGGGTTTGTATCCTCCTTCAAGTTTCAACTAGAGAATTGGGAATTTGTTGCTTCCAATGAATGTATTCTTTGATATATAAGACAACATTATGTGGTTTTCTCCCGTGTGGGTTTCATGGTTTACTGTACACTTATGTGATGTCAATTATGTTTATATGCTCATGATACATTGATGATATATTGATGTTATACTGAAGATATATTTTTTATTAAGTTTAATTTTATATATTATGGTTAAAAGTGGTAAAAGTGGTCATACTGATTCACCCCCCCTCTCAATATTCTAACATTTTCTTCCAACTGATTTTTTATTGTTTCTTCAATCCTTTTGGCTTCTTCTACTTGGAACTTTAGATTTATAATCATATATTGTACTTCTTCAAATTTTATGTTCGGATTATGAGAACACTCCTTTAGGTTGATCACTTCTTCCTTAAGAGACTTGTTTTTCTTCCTTTCTCTTTTTAGCTCACTCAAAGTATCGATTAATTATGCCTCAAGATCTACTTCTCCTTCTTCATACTTTTCTTCTAGATTTGTATGATATGATGAGGTTCCTTCTTATTGTTCTATATCAACATATTGTTCATCTTGATCAACATTATCTAGATCCGGGATAAGACTAGATTCCTCAAAGTAGAGATTATGTAGCTTATCCTAAGGCTCTTTGGCTGATGAACATAGCCCCACTTTGACTTTTATCGAATTAGGTAATCCATATAGGATGGAATCCATTGTTATTTTGTTGTTTCTTTTTAATTCCTTCTTGGTTGTAGTCTTCATAGGTTTTTTTGAAGCGGTTCATCCTATAAAAACTGATTTAAAAACGTCAAACCCCTCTTCCTGTAAAAATACTCTCATCCTACTACTCCATATCTCATAGTTATGACCATCAAACACCTGAGTTCCATTATTTGTGCACTCCTTAATAATATGATCTAAATTCCAGTGGTTAGACTGATTCTAAAGGACCTACTCTGATACCAATTATTGGAATATTCACCAATGGTTAGAGGGGGGGTGTGGATCAATATTGAGCACTTTTTACCAATTTTAATCACAATATGTAAATATTAACTTGTCAACAATTCCATTCATTTATGATTGGATTTAACATATCATAAACATATAGCCATAAGTGGTACCATTCAACAATCCATCACATCATACACATTTCAAAACATATTTTTACGTGGAAACCCAAATGGGAAAAAACCACATAATGATTTCTTATATATTTAGAAGATTGCATTCATAGGAAGCACCAACTTACAAAATTATCTAGCACCAAATGGAAGGAGGAACCAACCTGAAGGAAGCTACAACTTCCTAAATTCTCCATATCCAACTAGAAGGAGGCTCCAACCCGCTAGTTTTATGAGGACCAAATTAAAGGAAGCAACGACTCCCAGTATTCTCTAGAACCAACTCAAAGGAGGATCCAACCCCCTAGTTTACAGGATCCTACTTGAAGGAATCTATGACTCCCTGAATTATCCAACACCAACTGGAATGAAGCTACAAATCCCTTTCCTTTCCCCTTCCTTCCCCCCTAAAAAATAAATGGAGGCTCAACCTATCACTGAAACCATCTCTGATAATCAACCTGTCTCTGTCATTGATAATCAACCTGTCACTATCACCGATAATCAACCTGTCACTAATACTGATACATCATCAACATAAAAAATAATCTATCATTGTAAATGTCACTAGTATTGTTGATATCTCATCATCAACATCATCATCAACAAATCTAGATCCACTCACATAAATGATTAAATCTTATGCCAAGATCACCAAGAACATCTCTCAAACATATTCTTAACATCATCAAGATATGCGTCCAAACCATGTGCCAAGATATACCTCAAGCATGTGCCATAACCTCCATAAACCATGTACCAAGGATATGCCTCAAACATATGCCATATCATTCATGATATTCATCAACCATGTACCACAAAATGTTCCTACAAAACATACCATATCATTCATGATTTTCCTCAAACATGTACCAAAAGATGTTCCTCAAACATATTCCATATAATTCATGATATGCCTCAACCATTTACTAAAATATATTCCATAAACCATGTACCATAACCTCCAATATATGCCTTAAGAATATAACATGACCTTCAAGATACAAGCCTCAAAATATATAGAATAATATACCTTTTCATTATGTAAAACCTGGTACATCAGATATCAAACTTTCCTCAACTTCAACATCAAGAGAGTGGCACCTTCTTCAATACATTTTTCTAGATATGTGATTCAAACATTTTCAACCCATGGACATTCACACCTTCCTTCACTATGACCTGCGTACATCCATGCCTTGCTCCACTGCAACCTGTGGGTATTATCATAAATCTAGTTCAGTCACTTATGTTGTCCTTTCTCTCCTCGACCTCCTTTATCCTATTCCAAATTTTCTTTGTTGAGATCGCCTATCCTCGTAGCACAAGTGTAAATCCACTTGTGCTAGCTCCATTCACAAAAATGCACTTTCTTGGATGATAAAATGAGAGGTTATTGATGTGTATTTATACTTTTTCAAGTGCCTTCTTTATTTGTATTTAGGGCCGAACTGCAACTTCTTGTTGCAAGAATGTTTTCTAGTTTAATTAATTTGGGGCCAACTTGAAACTTCTCATCCTTAGATCCGAGGATTTTTTACCATACTTTGGGGTTTCAACTTTAAGAGGGCATAACTTCTCAACCATGAGGAACCATGTGGACTACCACCTACCATTGGAAATGGCTTGACAAAGAACATCCATCTACAATGGTTTTGCATGCATTTTCAATGTCCTTCATATTATTTTTCCTCAAACAATTTTTGGATTCATGACCACACCTCTAGGGTTCTTTTTGATTTCTTCAAAGAATCTTTCCATGAGGGCCATGCTTAAAGATACACCATAATGGGATCACTTTGGAGACTTCTTGAAATACACCCATCACTTCTATAAGCTTATAGACTTCTTCTAGGGTTGGCATCACCCATTACTTCTAGGGGATTCTGGGGCGTTTGGACTTCATCTAGGGTTGACATCAGTGATAACGAAATTTACAACACTTACAACTTCAATATATTAATAATAATAATAATTTAAATAGTTATAATCCTTGTTTCAATACATTATTCTATATTTTCTCTTTTCAATGGATTTTGAACCAGCTCAATCATACATCCCAATCAAAAGATATGATAGTTTTATGTGAACATACCTTTGAAAAAGTGATTCGGAGTATGTCCTTCTAGCTAACCTATTAGCACTAGAAGTCACCTCTGGATTGCAAAAGAGGTAATCCCAATACCCATAAATTTGTATGTCATGGTTAATGGATTTAAAGAGGTCAAATGGGGAAGACTCAAGAGAATATCGTTTTAACTCAGAAAACTGGGGCAGTATGCAGAGGCAAATGAGGTCTTGATAAAATTCAGCCAGTAAGTTGTAGTAAAGGTGAGTAGGAGGAATAAATTGAGGAGGAGATGTAAAGGTCTTCTCTGGACATCTGATCTTCTAGTAGCCTAAGAAGGAAACACTCTGAAAACAAGATCTTATTGAATTCAAAGTTTCAGGAAACTGAAAATGCTATAACCACACTACAATCAAACATCCATTACAACACAATCACCACAATTCATGCGAATCCTTCACTCATGAACATTCAGTATCAGATGCAGATAAGATGGAAATAGAAGCTGGATTTCATTAAAAAATAAATCTCATATCAAGTTACATAACCAAAGAAACAGAGCTTCATTAAAACATTACAATATGGGAGCTTAGCTCAACCATCGACCTTAACAAAATATCTTAACTGAGTATTTTTACTCAGAATAACTTTCCACCACAAGGAATGTGACCTGGCTACTGTAATCAAAGCTTTAAGTCTTCCTCTCTTCTTCCAGTCTACACCTACATTCTTCTATTAGACATAATCTCAGACCAGTATGGGCTTTGCAGGAGAATTCGTTGACATGGGGACTTTGTGCTGACACTCTACCTCCACGACCAACTTTTCCATGCTTTCCATTTATGGGGTGAAATGAGGTTTCAACCACTTCCCCCATTTTCATTAACTACTTTCATCGGGATCAGGATGAAACTTGACACCCATTAATGTTCCAGGAGATGTTTACGACTCTTTCAAGTCAATCTCGATGCCTTGAGACCATGTAGATCTGCCTATGTGAAAACACGGGTGCCCTCGGCTTTTGGAGTGGCTCCTCTCCATCGCTTCGTTTGACTTAGGGTCATGACTTGAGGCTTCTTTCTTGAAATTTAGGGACTTCGCATTTTGGGAATCTTCACTCCACTTGCTTCCAAATATCCCAATGCTCGAACTTGCGAAATGGCCCATCCAGATCGGCGATCAGACTTACTTTGAATTTGACAGCCATGATCATCTTCCCAAATAACCTTAGTCACGAGCCATACAATAGGTGAAATCCCTTCTTTATGTCCCCTCTTTCCATATGACTGTGGGTTGTGACCATGGGCCCAATTCCGAGGCACTTCATGATTTTTCATTTCACAACTTTGCATTTCGCGAAACTACACTGTGCTCCATGCTAAAACCTTTGAGTTGTAAAATCATGATTTCTCGGATCAAGTGCCATGCACCCCTTTGAATTAGACGACCCAGATGAATATCAACATTTAGGGACTTTGGGTCTTCAGTATTTCAGGACACAGGAAATATGAGCATCCCTCACTTCAAATTTCCCAAAATGACCTTCTCCATGATTCAAATTTGGTGCCACGTGTCTTGCTAGATCGGATGACTCCTGCTGATTTCCTATTTCGGGGGTTCAAATCCTTTACAAATAATTTCAACAACGTTCTGAACTCCTGATTCCCACACTTATTATTCGTCGTCGATCTCTAATATTTGACATGAAAATTCCTTCGCCAAACTGAACTTGCTCGTTTGCTTGATTTGAGTCTATATCATACCACTCTGAGTGTTTCACTTTGCGATTACGGCTGCGACCTCTGTAAACAAACATTTGGATGACCGACTGAGGTCTTGGAAAAGAAAAAGGATTAGTGAAAGAGGAAAATATGAAGCGATTAGCCTTAGAGAAAACATCAATGTAGAGGACCGAGACTTCTCAGGTAAGACGACATGGAAAATAGGTTGTTCAAATGAACAAAGGAAAATAGAAGAAAAATCCACAAGACGAAAAGGAAAAATAAAGATTGGGTCTGCGAAAAGGAGAGAGACAGGGAAAAACTACAGACTTAGGTAGAAACTACAAACCCACAAGACCCTAACAAGTTTATGTGATAAAATTTGGCTCCACAGGGGATGGCATGCTCCGTGTGAGCTTCCAAGAAAAGCAGTTCCAGTGCCTTAGTATTGGGTTATGGAGTCTATCTATTTAAAACAAAATAAAAAAAACAAGAGGAACGATATTTACAATGGTGGGACGTTGACTGCGTCTTTAAACAAATTTTTTTTTTATAAAGTGCCCATTAACAAGGCCACCAAAAACTTCATCACCTTCCAAATTCTACAACCTGTAAGTATTATTAGGGAATATCTCAGAGATTATGAAGGGTTCGATCCATAAGGCATCAAATTTACCATGCTTTCCTTTGTCCTTCTTAGGTGCATCCAATTTTAGCACTAGATCTCCCAGCTGAAAATCCTCCTTTCTTACTTTCCTGTCAAAAGACTGCTTAATATTCTGTTGATGTTCATGTGCTTTGTCCAATATGTGCTCCCTAGTCTGTTGCACTTCTACTAGCTACAGTACCCTCCTGACCATGTCATCAAGTTCTTCTTGGTATTCCTCGAAGAATTTTTCCACTTGCAAGGAAAGCCGAGAAAAAAAGATGGCCTCAAATCCATACACAAGATGAAAAGGAGAGACCCCAAGAGATCTTTTTGTTTTCACTCTATCAACCCATAGAGAAAACTTGAGCTTTGAATCCCATGCTTTCTTATTGTCCTCTAACAATCTTTTGATGATCTTTATAAGGCTCTTGTTAAAAGACTCTGCCATTCCATTCCTTTGGGGGTAGTAAGGAGTTGAGTGAATCAATGTAGTCCCAAACTGCTCACAGAATTGAATCAATGGTTTGGCCTTAAAGGATTCATCATTATCAATGACAATTCTTTTCGGACAACCAAACCTTGCTATAATATCCTCAAGAAAACCAATTATTACCTTGTGAGAAGCGCTCCTTATGGGGATAGATTCTATCCACTTGGTAAAGTAATCTGTGGCAGTCAAGATCCACATGTGTTGACCACTAGAAGCCAGATGAATTTCCCCAATAAAATCTAGGCCCCACTGTTGAAAAGTTCCTAAAGCCACCACATTCTTCAAAGGCAAGGACTTGAGTTGTTGTTTTCCTGAGAATTTCTGACACTTGACACAAGCCCTAATTTTAGCACAAACATGAGTGAATAGGCTAGGCCAGAAATAGTCGTCTCTAAGAATCTTATAGGATATGGTTTTTCAGAAGTGATGTCCCCCACACAAGCTATCATGAAAGTCAAACATGATTTTTTGGGCTTCCTGCGGGTCTAAACATCTCACTAGCACCTCTAGAGGATCTTTCCAATATAAAAATGATCAATGAGGAATTATTTCATTGATCTGAGCTTTAAATCTCTTACTTTTATTTTTTCCATGTCATCAGGAGGCTGCAACTTCTGTAGAAAGAAAATTATGTCCCTGTACCAAGCACATTCTGCCAATGGAGGGTAGGATTGAGAACTCGTATTAGACAACTCACCCTATTGATTTTCTGAGCAAGCGTTGATGAAATTTACCCCCAAGGATTTGAAATTAGATTTAGCTAGACACCTAGCTAAACCTTGGCCTTTAACGAATATGGTGGGTCTTATCTCCAAGTCAAATTCAATGATTTTAGCAATCCATTTTCTCCTTCTCCCATCCATGTCGAGCTAAATGAGGATCTCCTTCGCGGAATATGCAGGGACATATGCAATGAACTTTGAATGAAAAACATAGACCCTGAAGGATTTGAGAGCCTTAACCAAGGAATAGGGCTATTTTTCCATGATGTCATATTTTATCTCTGCATCTCTCAATGCACTATTGAAAAAGGCAATGGGCTGCTTGAACCCTTCGTCATTCTTTTGCAACAAAATGACTGGCACAATGTCGAATGAAGAAAAGGAGAAGATAATAAAATATTTGGAATAATTAGGAATAATGAGCACCGGTGCTTCGGTCACAACCTTCTTTATTTGATCGAAGGAACTATGAAATTTAGCAGTCCATTTGATTTTGTTTCCTTTCTTCAGCATGACTATAATGTCCTTCACTAGTTCAACAAAATTAGAAACAAACCTTCTCAGAAATTTAATCTTCCCCAAGAAAGACTGAACTTCTTTCTTGGATCTAGGGAGTGTTAAGGTTTGGATGGCTTCCACCCTGCTGGGATCAATGTTTACTCCCTTAGTTGATACTATGTGCCCCAATAATTTTCCCTCTTTCATAGAAAACAATGAATTCTTGGGATTCAGGGAGAGACCAAATTTTCTGCATTTTTGGAATACATTTCTCAGGTGATGACAATGTTCTTTATCAGTCCTAGAGAAAAATGTAATGTCATCCATATAAATGACTATAAATTTATCCTTTTCCCCGATAAAGGAGATGTCCATAGCGTGCTGGAAAGTTTCTCCTGCGTTCATCGATCCAAAGGGCATCTTGGCATACATGAATGTACCCCATGGAGTGGTGAATTTTGTCTTCTCTTTTTCCTCAGGTAAGACATAAATATGATTGTAGCCAAAAAATCTATCAGTCATGGACATCCTAGATGCACCTGTCACCCTCTGCAATATGTGCTCCATTTTTGGCAATGGGTAATTATCTTTATTGGAGCTTCTGTTTAGGTTCCTGAAATCAACACAAAGTCTGATTTCTCCATTCTTCTTTCTGACTGGGACCAAGTTTCCCACCCATTCAGAATACCTCAAAGGAACGATAATCTAGGCATCCAAAATCTTCTTTACCTCTTTCTCCATGATAGGCAATTACATAGGGCTGATCTATCTCAGTTTCTTCCTAAATGACTTGGCCTCTTACTTTAGTGGGATATTATGCTCGATGATACTTGTGTTGTATGTTCTGAGTGTTGATATTATGGTAGTTGTGGGAGGTATTTACCTCCACGTGTAAACCTGATGAAAATAGAATACTCCAAGAAGAAAGAAGAAACCCTAATGAGTTGGCTAATAACCCTAGAATACTTTTCGGCTCAAGAAGATAACTTGTATTAGGTTATTAGCCTCCAAGATAAGAAGTAGGCTAGAAGAAATAATAATATACTGAATAGATAGTTACCCAGAATGAAAAGTCGGCCCAGGTAGTTATCCAGAATTACTATAAATATAGGAGGCCAATCTTCATTTTGGCAGACAGTCTCAGAATTGCAGATCAACACTTGTGCGCACTGCAGTGCCCAATTTTGTGTGCAGGCTTGAGGAGAGCTTCCGGTGTAGCTGCTGCAGCTAGAAGTTACATTTTATCTTGGAATATCTCTTGGCTAGGTTTTGGACTATCTGATTAGTTGTTGTTGGTATGCTATTCTTGGGGAAAGGTGTGCTACCCTTTGTTTATCTATCTAGCCTAAGGTTTTCTTCAGGAGTGATTCTCTGTCAAGGTTAAGGTGCTCGGAGGGTGGCTTCAGCCTATGGTTGGGTGACAATAGTGATATTGTCAATGGTAAAATGAGCACATCCATTATATTCTAACAGGTTATGGGCCCACACCTCCTTCATTCAGTCTAACCACTGGAAGGAAACATAACCGTAAGGATACTAAGCTCGTTGAAGAAATGTCACTAGGGTTTCTAGCAGGAGCAGTCACCATAGCATTGCCACTAGGGTTACTAGAAGGTGTAGTTGTAGAAACCCTAATCCTCTCATTGAGGCACCTTAAGTGAAGGGATTGACCTAATCTCTGGATAGATCAGTGTGCCCTAGCCTAGCACATCTCCTGATACTCTCAGCAAGCCAAGACATCAAGTTTGAGTTTCTGGTCAAATCTAGGGTTGACCAAGTCAAAGAAGCCATGACTTACTCTATGAAGTCATAGAACAAGTTAGATGGAACTTCGAACTTCAGAGTGTGGAAGACAAGGATCGACCTCATCCTTTCCAAGAATAAAGTGTTGAATATCATGAAAGGAAAGATCGTGGAACTACTGTTTGAAGAAGAAAAAGAGAAGGAACCACATAACGTTGCAATTATGGAGAAGTTAAAATATGGTGACATCAATGCTATGATTATCATAGTGGAATATATAAAATACAACTTGATACCCTACATCTCCCATATTGACTCATCGAAGAAGATGTACGATGCCCTAACAAATCACTTCTTGGTCAGAAACATTGGACAAGTTATGAGTCTGAAAAATGAGCTCCGTGACATGAAGATGAATGTTGAGGACAACATAACATCATATTTTGTGAGAATATCTCAGTTAAGAGATCAACTACAAGGTATTGAAGAGATCATCACAGAGAAGTAATTGGTAAACATAGTACTCAATGGCCTTCCCAAGACATGGGATACATTTGTTGCAAGCATGAACACAAGAAAGTAGTATCCGACATTTGAAGAAATTTGGACTTGTTGTGCTCAAGAAGAATCAAGGATCAGTGCAAAATAAAAAACCCAAAAGAAGTACGATGATCAAGCATTCACAGTAAGATTCAAGAACTTCAGGAACAAAAGGAAATTTGGTTCAAAGAGGAATACAAATCAGGAGAAAGATATTTCAGAAATACAATGCTTAAACTGTCGAGAGTATGGTCACTACAAGAATCATTGTACTGAGCTAAAGAAAAGTAAGGAGAAAAACAAAGCATCAATTGTCGAAGAAAAGGAACCTACAAAGAAGACTAAGCAGGATGAAAGAGACTTCTTCTTCTAAAGGTAACAATACTCTTCTTATTTCTTGTACATATCTTGTTTGCATCGTCTCTGTACATATCTTGTACATCTATCTCTTGGAAAATAATGTGTTCCAAGAAGAATTATACCTATGGAAGAACAACAAGATAAGGATTTATATCATTATATAATACACATGAAAGGATGAAATACATCAAACAAATCATGTGGAAGCTATTACAGGATAAGCCGAATCAATCACGGAGAGACTTAGAAGAAACAAAGACAGAAAGAAGTCAAAAATCAAGAAGAAATTAGAGAAAGACTGATGACGTTTTGTAGAAGACAACAAGATGGAAGCATGAATCTATTAGACAAAGAGAGCCAATTATATATTGCAGAAGACAATAAGGATGCAGACGAAAGAGTGGACTCTGTTAGACGGAGGGAGCCAATTATATGCACTCATACATGAAACAAGGATTAGGAGGGAGATAATCCTATGATCCATTGAATATGATAAAGTATATATCCATGGTAGCATCCATGAAAGACAGTACGTGTCCAGTTCAACCTCAGAAGAAGTCTTCTTTGAAGAGAAGCCTTAAAGTATCCTTGGTTATCCATCCACATCCGTGATCCTATGATGAAAGAAAGAAATGGAATCTTTAGGGCATGGAATCTATAAGAAATTCCATGAACCTGAGAACTAAAGAAACACATCAGGAAGAACATGAAGATTCCAAGAAAGAAATAGAAGCCAGAGCAACCAGTCATTGTATTAAGAATCACAAGATTATCAGCCTGATATGAACTCACTAAAAGAAACCAACTGAAAGTTGTGGTGAAGAAAAGTGTATATATAAAAGCATTGCAAGATCCAAAACTAAGGGTTCTCCTAGATGGAGGGAGAAGACTAAGATGATTACTTGTTCTAGTAAATCAGACATGCCTCTACATGAGTCATTATATCATCCACAATATACATGGGCTAGAGTTCTACATCAGATGAATGTAAATAATGTTCTCTAGAAAAATTGAATAAAGAGCGTATGAAGAGCAACCTCAAGACTTTGAGGCATATACCCTTGTATGCATATGGAAGAATATAACTTGGTATAGAACCTTCAGTGCACAACAAAAGCATGGTGAAGATTCTCTATAACAGATATATTATATCATAATGATTACTTAGAAGATTAGGATGATGGATTGCCAATCCATGACAAAGATCTCATGATGACAAAATAAGTGCCACATGGATATGTTCCAGTTTGAATCTTGCCACGATATTGTGAGCTAGCAAGAGGAATCCAACAATGATATACCTTATTAACCAGAGCTACATGAAGCCTTCAGAAGAAAATCAATGTTCCAGATCGAAGTACATTTGAAATCAAGCATTCCATTATCCATGATGAAGTCCAGAAAGAAGAAAGTGGTTCTCCAATACATATCTCCATATATGATTAGATAAGCAAACATTTTGGTAAAATCTTTTGTTCAAAATGAAAGAGTTTGTGTACTCAAGTTGGAGATCATGGAGATGACTTACTTATTGAAAAAGGAAGAGATGAGTCCCAGGTTGGGAGGGAGCACTAATGTATTATTAATTAATGGACAATCATTTTTCAGTTCAAAGAATGGTCTGGGATTGGCATATTCTTTCTTGTTCAGAAAGTGGATTGAGACTTATGATGGACAACGATTTCCCATTGTTGTTAACATGGGAAGTGGTCCAGATTGCTGATGTACCATAGAAAATGACTTCCCATTGTGGTTAACATGGGAAGTGGTCCAGATTGTTGATGTACCATAGACAATGACTTCCCATTGTGGTTAACATGGGGAGTGGTCTAGGTCAATCTCTCTTCTTGAGGGTTACTCAAGAAGACTATCCCGCCTTGCCGGACAACAATTTCTCATTGTGGTTAACATGAGGAATGGTCTATTTTGGAGGTTGGTACAGGACAGTATTTTCCTCTTGTGGTTAACAGAGAAAATGGTCTGGACAGTCAGTCCTTAGGGGGTATTCATTCTTTCCAGGTTGCACTTTGTTTAGTGCCAGAGGAATGGCCCAGGGTGGGCAATGGTCTAAGCTTAGCAATCAGGGGCAAACATTCCTTAGGGAAGATTCATTCTCTCTAGGTTACACTTTGTTTAGTGTCAGAGGAATGGCCCAGGGTGAGGAATGGTCCAGACTATCTGATCAACTCTTGTTTGTGCACTATCCTTGGGGAAAGGTGAGCTACCCTTTGTTTGGCTATCTAGCCTAGGGATTGCTTCCAGAGTGATTCTCTGTCAAGGTTAAGGTACTAGAAGGGTGGCTTCGGCCTATGGTTGGGTGAAAATAGTGATATTGTCAATGGTAAAACGAGCACATCCATTATATTCTAACACTGAGATCCTCATAAGTCCAGGATAACATATCAACAAACTCCTTTAATAACTTGGCATATTCAACCCTTTTTTCTCTTGATGGGTTGTTTGACAATTTGACAAATTTTGGGTCCTTCTCTATACCAATATTACACTTGGACACATTGGCATCATGAGTTGATCCTTTAAACTTTACTGCCACATCATTCATGTCGAACAATCTTTCTAAAGGAACTAGTCCCTTTGGAATGTGGTTACTAGGCAGCTGAACAATATGGTGATTAGCAATTTTATTTTAAGGTACATCAGAATGAGGGTTACTTTTGGAATTGTGATCCCGATCAATGTGTAATGCAGAGAACTCATCAACAGACTCAAGAAACTTTTTGATCTCAATATAATCCTTAAACACCTTCCAATGCTTGATATGTTTAGGTACAAAAGGCCTATATTTCACCTCAACATCATACCTGAGTTTAGGTGGAAGTGGGACTCTGAAATGGCTCACTAAGACAACCAAGGAATCAACCCTGGTATTCTTCTCTCTTGAAATAAATGAAATGTTGAAAGCTAATAATAAATTGTCTATTAGGTCCCACACCTCATTTCTATAGGCCCTTAACCTTGGGTGCTTATCTTGATAAATATTTTCGACCTGATGAAAAATTAGTTCTGCATCCCCAAATACTACTAGCTCTTCAATCCCCATGTCCTTTGCATCCCTTAAACCCAAAACAAGAGCCACATACTCTACCACATTGTTAGTAGTTTTGAATTCTAGTTTGTAGGACAAAGGTATATCTTCTTGACAAGGTGAAACAAGGACCACTCCAACACCAACACCTTCCTTAGAAGAGGCTCTGTCAAATAACATCTTTTCCTACAGAGGTAGTTGGGGAAGGGATTTCACAAAAGTTAATGGGTTGATTTCTAATTTCAAGAGGAGTTTCAAGAGCATCAATGAGCTGCAATATGTTGAATCCCAAATTAGTGTCAAAAGAAAAAATAGGATGGTTGGTGGGGTTTTCTTCATCACTGATGATGTACGTGAGTTGTGCTTCCCTGTAAAGTCTCATATGAAAGGTCCATTTGCAAGGTTCCCCCCAGTGTCTTTATCCAAGATCTAGATAAGCGCATCACAAATTTAGGGGGAACATCAGCCACTACGATATCCATGACTACGCACTTCATTGGTAGCTAGAACAAAGACATGACCAGGTCTTTGATAACCACAAGGCACTTCACCTTCCTGAAGTCAAAAGAATCCAAGTCATGGTAGGTTTTGGTAACTTCCAACCCAAGTTCTTCCATGACAATATTGGGCATAAGATTGTGAGATGACCTTGAATTCATCAAGTAGTTATGCAACAACTTATCATGGATGTTTAATGAAGTGTAGAAGGGAGGGGATGAATCATCTCTATATTGTACCAAAGGTCCTAATATGATAGTTGGTTTTTCATCTTGCAAATTCACTAAGTCTATGGAATGAGACATAGGTTCATACTGCAATAGTTTAAAGAGGCTCCTTTTGAAATTTTCAAGATTGACTAGTTCAGAAAGGGGTAAAGGGATTCTAATCTTTTTAATTTCATGGTCAAAATTCAAAAAGGGAGCGGGCTTTAGAATTTCCTTCACTTTCGGGATGAGACCTTTGATCACTGGTGGGGGTTTTTGTACCTGCTTTTATTTTCTTCTATCTGCCATATATTTAGTAGGCTTCTCTGCTCTGGTAGGCTAACCAGGAACATCAGGATTTCCTTCTTTCTTATTGGAACTAAGGCTATATATGTTTGGGTTGTTGTTGGCCTTTTCCCCTTTGCTCAGCTCATTTAATTAACTATCCATGAGTGACTCTTCATATGCAGCTTGGGTTAAATGAGGAAATGAGGAGGTGTCCCCCAGACAATGGATTTCAGGGTCAAGCTCTTCTTCCTCTCCTTCTTCGTCAGTAACAAGGTTATTTTGGAGAGGAGCTTGAATTTTTATATCATCTCTATCTCTGTTTCTCTGATCTCTTTGGATGATTTGAGGGGCATTAGTTAGTATTTTGAAACTACCCCTGTTATTAGTATTTGGGGGATTCCTATAGCTCTTCTTTCCTTCCAATTCATTCTTTCCATTCTAATAAAAAGAGACTTTAGTAACTTGGTTACTTCATCCATTTGAGGGGGGGCAACAAAAGAACTAGAAGTCGAACCTTCAGACTTACCTTTTCTTTTATCCCTATCAACATTACTCCTAAGCTTATCAACTACCAATATATTAGACTCTACTTCAATGGTTGCATCTTGCATATGAGCCAAGGAGGTATCTCTTCTTTCTCTCAACAAAAGGAAAAAATCAGGATCAAAAGCACTAGAATAAGTCATTTTGGTAGAGGTTTATGTGGGTTTAACCTCAACAGGAATATTTTTATACATCTTATTAAATATCTTCGAGAAGTCTAAAACAGATCCCCCTTATTCTCTCTTAAGTGCCCCAAATTATGTAATATAATAAAGGAGATCTTTTTTATTCCCAAATTTCTTAAGAATGAATCATCCAGAGTGGCAATCCCATCAATAGATCTAGGAGGAAATTCCTTAAACCAATCCCTAGCATCACCATCAAGGCTTTGTACAAAAACTCTCATCCACACATCTTCATTTTCGATGGCCTGAATTTGTGAAAATATATAAAAGGATGCAAGGTGGTCTTCTGTAGTCACGTCTCCCTCTCTTGTGAACTGGGGCATGTGCTTAAGGTAGTATGTGGCTGGGAGAGAATTTATAGGCTGAGGTAAAACAAGAGGGGCATATCTAGTAGCCAATATCTAAACCATCGTGTTCCTAAGAGGATTATCACCTGCCATTTGGACGTTAGGTGGAGGAGAAGCAGGTGGAGATGGAGTTTAGACAGGTGAGACTGGAACTGTGCTTTTGGGGGAAAAGGGAAACGACTGAGTGTTTCAGAAAAAGGTTCCAGAGCTGACAGGAACAAAGGTTTCTACTGCAACAACTCTAATAGGAGGAGGAGTAGTAAAGCTAGGGGTGGGGAAGTGTCCTAAGGTACTGGGTGTAATATCCCCAAGGACGAGCCCTATTGTAATCATGTTTATGAATTGTAAATCATGTTTTGTAGGCTGGTGAGCCAAGTATTGATAAGTTGGTGGGCTTATGTATTTATTAGGTTGGAGAGCCTAAGTGTTAAAGGCTAGGAGCCTATTTTTGTATATGTGATATGCATAACATTAACAAAGATTAAACCTCATTGCATGCAGACTAACCATGAATAAAGAGTGATGGGGGACTAAGCTTCCATAGGGTGGGTGAGGGAAAAAGGGGTTGAAAGGTTGGAAAGAGGGGATAAGCTTAGGGGCTTAAGTCCTTGAGAATAATATTTTATTATTATTCTAAAGTTGTGTGACAAAACATGTTTTTATCCTAAGTCCTTGGAGAGGAAACATATGAAGCTCACCTAAATGGAGCAAACGATAATCACGTCTACACCTGTCTAACCCTTTACAATCATATACATCTTCTATATATAAGCTAATTGGGATTTTTAGGTTTGAGACTTCGCATGATTTCTTGTTCTTGTTTTATTGTAACTTGTTTCTCCTTGTTGGTGTTGCGATGTCCTTCTAACCAATTTTTGTTTCTTTCTCCATTCCCCTATCCATATTTCTTGTGACTTGTGCAACTTGCTAAGAAAAATTGGGATTGTAGTATTGCTTGCGTAGATTCTTTTAATAAAAAATGAAGGGCCCAACAGGATCCAACCACAATCCTTGACTCGCCCTCGAGTTAAGTCCGTGGCTCTTTCATGGGTTCTAGGAGTGCCTGTTTCTTTCCTTTATCTTCTATCTTTGTTCTGCTTTCTTCTTTTTGTGGAACACATTCTTCTTCTGCCACTTCAAATGAAGGGCCCAACTCTGGAACCAATTCCAAGGCTCTCTTCCTTATATCTTGGAAGTATTCATCTTTATCCTACCATTTTCTCGCCAACATCGAAGCTTTGGCCATGAACTTATGTGTTGTGTCCATAATGCATCCCTTGGGTTTAGATGCAACCAGATAGTTCCACTCTGAATCCGATGTAGTGCCCACCTAGTGCATATGCAAGTAGGATTTCTGTATGACTGGTCAAAAATCATGTGTCTCTCTCTTAGCCACTGACTGGGATTCATATAAAGTGTTTAGCTCATTATCAGTTTGTTAGATCTGGTCAAACTTTTCTTATTGTTCTATTGAATCTAGTGTAGTGGTGGCCTCTTTGCTAAGTGATTGTACCTTAACGTGCAAGTCCTCTAGAGTCTGGTTGCATCATGCTATAATGCCCATCCAGTCACTAATCTCTTTGAAAATATTTGTACACTCTGCATTCCTTCAGTGCAAAGTTACTCTGGCCTTGTTCCCTTAAATTGCAACGATTTTCATTTGCTCTTTAACCTTCCAAGGTTGTTTCTCTACTTCACATGGACTCTCTCGCAGCTATGCTTCCAGGTTCTCTACGCAAATGGCCAGCTCTAAACATGCTCCATGGAGTAGCTCAATCTTCTTCTTAGGCTCACCTGCTACAGTGGATTCAGGCAGTTGTGGTGCTTCCTTTCTTATCTCTGGCCAGGCTTCTGCAAGCTTCTCCTGGACTCTTTCTAGTTTCTGCTCCACCTAGATCTTTGCATATTCTTCTTGCATTCGATGTGTTTGGGTGAGGAGTGATTCCTCCTTTGAGAAATATATGTCCCATTCGACTTGTTGTAGCCTCTCTGCCAATTGATCAGTTGAATCTCTAATCATGCCAATTAGATGTCTTGATGGCCACTGAGTGAGGTCAACAGAATAAGTGGTGGGATCCTTGGATACTCTGACCTACAATGGGAGTCCACTGGTCATCAAATTCTCTAAAGGTGTCTCCATCTCTTCCTCATCTATAGATGTACCTTGCGACGGATGTGCAAGTCTCATCCTCAATGTTGATGGAAGGAATGGTAGCACTTTTGTTTTTCCCAAGCAGAGTTGCATTATCTCTGCACACTGCTGTGGATTTTGGAGTACTAGCTCGAGTTGTTCTTCCAATGAGGTTGCACTCTGTTATTATTTTGAATCAGGTTCCTTCTGAACCTCTGGTACTTCTGCTTATTTACGAGCCTCGAATTATGGGGTTCCACTCCTTTGGATAACACCCTCAACATTGATCATTGAGGGAGTGCGTTGAGGACTGGGGACTTGCGGCATTGGTACTGTTTAAATATTCGTTGAAGGTAGAGTGTCCTGAATTGGTACAAAAGGAACAATTTGTTAGCTCAGGACTTGTTGGCCCTTGAACAAGTTTTGGAGATCTTTGGTCATGTTTTACCATTTTTGGGACTTTGATAGGCTGGTCGAAGGCGGAGTGCAAGGCGAAGCGGAGATCGTGGGATCTCGACCCCTTTTTAGGGAATTTTGGGTTTAGGGTTTATGTAACAGGTATGGGATGTCGGCCCATGGGATTACCCGTGTTTAGGCCCCATTTTCAATGTATAAATAGATATCTAGGTGATGTAAGAAAGTAGTAGTAGTGAATGTTTGTGGCTTAGTGCAGAGCTAGAGGCTTTGTGCATACTATGTGTTAAGACTTGCAGAGCTAAGTTCAAGTGATTGTAAGAAGCTGGTTTGCATGATGTGTAAGAAGGCTTTGTGCTGTGACCTAACTAGGGGAAGGAGGATCTAGCAAGGTGCACACATATATCATGTCTTATGCAGAGTGGGTCTTGTGGCTCTTTGCATTGAACAAAGATAATAAAGAGAAGAAGAGTTAGTGGACGTAGCCCCACACTGGGGGTGAACCACGTATATCATGTGTGGTGGTTGCTTTGTGCATTATGGTTGTTATGTGAGTTATGCTTAGTGTAGAAATATACGTTAGATGCATCTGATATAGTAGCTTAGTGGTTAGTGATGTGAATGAATTCTAGATCTGATCTATTTCTATATGCTAAGTTCTTGGATATGGTAGATCTTGTTCAATACTACGTTGTTCTTTAATTAGGGTTTTCTCCTGTGAAGTGGATAAGAGTTAAATATTAATTAATGTTAAGTACTAAGTGATATATTAAGTACTGTGATCACAGATCTATGTCCCATATAGGTTGTAGACACCTGAGTCCTACAACTACCCATGCCTCTACCTTGTGTGAGACTTCATCTGCTTCCCAGGTGTTGCCAAAAGGGTCGATAGTTAGGGTTTTGTTGGTGCGTTGTTGAAGCATTGAACCTTGGGTCTACCCGTGTGCCAACAAATGGTTCTATTGCCGGGACCTGAAACTGTGATTGCTGGGAACTGAAGAAAAGAAGAAATCTTTGTACGTAGATCTATTGTTGTGGTGCACAGTACTCTACTTGACTTGTGAGGCTTTGTGCTAAGAAAATAAGCCTGATCTAAAGAAAAGAGGTAAGATCTTAAATCTTTATGCTCTGATAAAGGTAAGATAAGTGAAAATGCGTGTTTCAAAAGAATGGATCAATGTATGTTTGATAGATTTTGTCCTTGTCTGAAAACTAGGGCACAACTAGAAGAAAGAATATATGATATGAATAGATCTAATAGAACTAGTGAAAGATATGTTATTCCTATGCATAGAAAGAACTGCTGGACTAACAAGTGGATGCAGGATCCTAGAAAGAATTTTTTGCAGATCCACCACTGTGATCCTAGTGCGCAGTACAGGAAAAGGTTGGGGATCATTCAAGAGAAAGAGAGGATTGACTCTTTGTTATAATTCCAGAAGACCCAAACATCTTGCTAAGGAATGCCCTGGTCGAGGTTTTATTTTCCTTTGTTGTAAGGCTACTGGACATGAAGTTTTATATTTCCCTAGAATGATTGCTAAAGTTGAAAATATGAACATGAGACGAGAAGACCATGAGGAAGGTCAAGAGATGAAGAATATGCTCAAGAACCAGAAAGAATCAGATATTGTATTATTACAGATGAGAGAAACCCTTAATGATCATAGAGACATCAAATTATCATAGGTCTTAAAAGAGAAAGAGTGCATAGAAACAAGAATAGGATACTTCTACATTGACTATGTCTTGGATGAGCAAACACAGGTGAATATCATGACAGAAAGAACTTGGGAAATGTTGGGAAAGCCTGCTATGGTTCCTTCACTGGGAGGAATAGGATTGATTAAAGGGAAGATGATAACCCTATGTATAAGACTTACCCAAATACCTGTAATGTCTCATGGAAATTCGACAAAAGAAAAAATTGAGGTCGTTAAGTTTGTTGAGAACAATGCCCCATTTTCTATTTTTCTAGGAAAAACTTGGGTTGAGAAAGATCAGATATGAAGGAAACAAGAAGAGGAAGCTCTAGAACAAAAAAATAAATATCTAAGAGATTGCACAACTAGGAGAATAGTGTACTTACTAGAAGAACAAGAGGACCAGTCAAAGCTAATAAGAACTAGAGACCTAGTTTTCGAAGTTGAAAGAACACAGGAAGACTTGAAACACTTGTCCATACATGAGAGTTGAGCACCTACCCCAGAAAGAGACAAAGTATTACCCTTGAACCCTATGAAAGACCCTCCATAGTGCGAAGTTACTATGCCAATAGGAGATAAGAACAAAATGGAAAGATGAAACCATTGACTCAAATCATAGGAAAGAAAGCCAGAAAGATCAGCAAGAAGAAAGAAAAGCTAGAAAAATTGTAGGAAGTTCCAGAGAGGACTTCACAAAAGGAAGGCTTGCAAAACTAGAACTTCGCTAGAATAGTAGAATAACGTAGACTGGAATTTCACCATGACAAAGAAATATGATCGTTGGAGGTGTCTTGACCATTAGAATGATGCTCCAGAACGGCTAGAAATGCAGTTATTGCCGGAACCTTCGCCATTGGATCGTTGGGACCGCGCCATAACGAATGGAATTGTATTGATTGAGGTGTTCCTACCCAGTGGAAGAGTCCGTTATGACATTGTCTATTTATCCTGTCGAGCATTGCACCAAGAACACTTTTTCCAATTGTTATTATCTGAGCCCACATAGAACTAGTTGATTTCGTGCAGGGCTTATTGAGAGCTCGCCACCCGTTCTGTTACATTGATTGTTTTCTCACCTAGCTGAGAAATATGATCTCGAGCGTACATGTAGAATGACATTAGCGCAGTATAAAATTCCATCGAAGAGATCCTAATAGAACTCATGGCTAAAAAGGTGATGTCCGCAGGCATATAGGCTTCATCGACGCAAGGATTGGAAGCATCCTCGTCGACTGCACAACATCAATCTAGCCAACCCGCTGCTGAGAAACATAGCAAGAATCATGATGAATTGGAGAATGCGAAGCTCATCCCATCTATCCTGCCTAACTATATCCCTCCTCTGGTTGGCAAAATCTATCCCTCCTTTGATAGATTTTGTCCTTKTCTAAAAACTAGGGCACAACTAGAAGAAAGAATATATGATATGAATAGATCTAATAGAACTAGTGAAAGATATGTTATTCCTATGCATAGAAAGAACTGCTGGACTAACAAGTGGATGCAGGATCCTAGAAAGAATTTTTTGCAGATCCACCACTGTGATCCTAGTGCGCAGTACAGGAAAAGGTTGGGGATCATTCAAGAGAAAGAGAGGATTGACTCTTTGTTATAATTCCAGAAGACCCAAACATCTTGCTAAGGAATGCCCTGGTCGAGGTTTTATTTTCCTTTGTTGTAAGGCTACTGGACATGAAGTTTTATATTTCCCTAGAATGATTGCTAAAGTTGAAAATATGAACATGAGACGAGAAGACCATGAGGAAGGTCAAGAGATGAAGAATATGCTCAAGAACCAGAAAGAATCAGATATTGTATTATTACAGATGAGAGAAACCCTTAATGATCATAGAGACATCAAATTATCATAGGTCTTAAAAGAGAAAGAGTGCATAGAAACAAGAATAGGATACTTCTACATTGACTATGTCTTGGATGAGCAAACACAGGTGAATATCATGACAGAAAGAACTTGGGAAATGTTGGGAAAGCCTGCTATGGTTCCTTCACTGGGAGGAATAGGATTGATTAAAGGGAAGATGATAACCCTATGTATAAGACTTACCCAAATACCTGTAATGTCTCATGGAAATTCGACAAAAGAAAAAATTGAGGTCGTTAAGTTTGTTGAGAACAATGCCCCATTTTCTATTTTTCTAGGAAAAACTTGGGTTGAGAAAGATCAGATATGAAGGAAACAAGAAGAGGAAGCTCTAGAACAGAAAAATAAATAACTAAGAGATTGCACAACTAGGAGAATAGTGTACTTACTAGAAGAACAAGAGGACAAGTCAAAGCTAATAACAACTAGAGACCTAGTTTTCGAAGTTGAAAGAACACAGGAAGACTTGAAACACTTGTCCATACATGAGAGTTGAGCACCTACCCCAAAAAGAGACAAAGTATTACCCTTGAACCCTATGAAAGACCCTCCACAGTGCGAATTTACTATGCCAATAGGAGATAAGAACAAAATGGAAAGATGAAACCATTGACTCAAGTCATAGGAAAGAAAGCCAGAAATCTCAGCAAGAAGAAAGAAAAGATAGAAAAATTGTAGGAAGTTCCAGAGAGGACTTCACAGAAGGAAGGCTTGCAGAACTAGAACTTCGCTAGAATAGTAGAATAACGTAGATTGGAATTTCACCATGACAAAGAAATATGATCATTGGAGGTGTCCTGACCATTAGAACGATGCTCCAGAATGGTTAGAAATGCAGTTATTGCCGGAACGTTCTCCATTGGATCGTTGGGACCGCGCCATAACGAATGGAATTGTATTGATTGAGGTGTTCCTGCCCAGTGGAAGAGTCCGTTATGGCATTGTCTATTTATCCTGTCGAGCATTGCACCAAGAACACTTTTTCCAATTGTTATTATCTGAGCCCACATAGAACTAGTTGATTTCGTGCAAGGCTTATTGAGAGCTCGCCACCTGTTCTATTACATTGAGGGTTTTCTCACCTAGCTGAGAAATATGATCTCGAACGTACATGTCGAATGACATTAGCGCAGTATAAAATTCCATCGAAGAGATCCTAATAGAACTCATGGCTAAAAAGGTGATGTCCGCAGGAATATAGGCTTCATCGACACGAGGATTGGAAGCATCCTCGTCGACTGCACAACATCAATCTAGCCAACCCACTGCTGAGAAACATAGCAAGAATCATGATGAATTGGAGAATGTGAAGCTCATCCCATCTATCCTGCCTGACTATATCCCTCCTCTGGTTGGCGCAGTTAGTTGTGACAGTGTCCCAATGGACTTTGAATACACTTTGATCACTTCATACCTCCCGAAGTGGATACGCATAGTTGGACTGCAGTTAGGAAAGATTATGATGTTGAATATCAGTGAATTCAACTTGGGATATCACAAGAACTATGGCATGCTCGCCCCACATAAGTATTTCACCAAGACAAAGGGGACGAAGTCAAAGATCATCCCCCAACCATGGACCATGGACATCGCGAGGTCCACCATCCTGAATGTAATAAAGATACCCCACTTTGGAAGGCATCAGGAGGTTAACGCGTGCATTAAAATCCTATTGTATTGCTTCCATGGAGGTTATTTGTGGCTAGATAGATGCATCACTGTAGATCTAGTGTTGATACATCGGATCACCAGATTAGGCATGCAAGGAATAGACCCACAAGACTTTTATCCAGGGAAGGCTACAGATCACGCCCTGGCGTAGAGAGTCAAGGACACCTATGGAGATGTGGAAAATGGGAAGTGAGGATACAAGGTAGATTCCATCCAGAATGACATAGTACGCCTAGCCTACCAGTTGATCGATGTTAATATAGTAAGGAAGAACAGACCCACACAGGTCATGGGGTTTGTTGTTTACCTTGTGGGAAAATGTATTGAAGGAATACAAATGAACTGGGTGAGCTACCTTGTCAACCAATTAGAGAAAGTCTTCCACAAAGCTCAGGATCAGGGCTATGAGTTCCATTTCAGACGAATGTTGATCCTCATCACCTTCATTTCTTGGGAGATACTGAAAGGAGAGACCTTCCCTGAGATTGAGCCGTCCAAACCCCTAGCTATGAATTTCACTACACTCTAGTACTCAAGTGACATGGCTAAGAAATGGAAATCAAATGTGGTGTTACACACTGTTATAACCCTAATTTTCACCAGACATGCTTACCTGACATCAGCCCATCCTATATGCCTTCTTTTCCAAGACAATACTGAACAAATCTTCTTAAAAACACCCTTTTTAAAGGCCCACGCTCCCTGCTCAACTATAGCCTGCATGTACACTCTAGCTGACTCACTACAACCCATGTGTACCTACAAAAGCACAAAAAAAGGAAAGTTGCTGATGCAAAACACAACTTTGGGTAAGTTAACTAAACCTTTCGGCCATGCATGGCCGGTCATTCAACCAAATACCTAGCTCCTTATAGCCTATAAAAGAAGGGGTAAGGGTCCCATTTAAAAGGAGGAAAATCATAGTAAAGAAACTATACCCAATTGAGCACTCCCCTTGTCCCAACCTTTACCCTTCCTTGTGCAAAGATAAATATAGAGAAAAGCAGTTGGAGGACAGTTGAAGAGGAGCCCAGGACCAATTTCAAGGAGCAGTTCTGACCACATATTGTAAGTTTACTCTTGTGAATATTAATACAAAAAGGAATACTTTTCCCATCCCGCCATATCATGTGTTCAAGTTGAATGTTTATTTTATGATATTGTCACGATTAACACAACAATTAGTATATGAAATGCATGTCCGCAGTTTTTTGTTTGTTCATGTGTGAATGCAGGTCAGATTTGGGAGGAGGCTTTCAATCAAAGAGTGAGTGAAAGCAAGGGGATCGACATCAAATGAAGGACTTAAGGTAGAGTTACTGAACCTCATTTACACCTTTGTATTGCATGAATGTGGGGTTTTTTGTTGGGAGAATAGGAAAGAGTAGAGGCCTTTGAAATGGTCATTTTCTGCATGCATGATTAGAGACCTTAAATGCTAAGTCTGTAGGAGGGATTCCCACCCACAAAATAATTGGCGACCATACTGGGGATCTCTAGGGATTTCTGGGAGTCTTTTTTGGGTATTTTTAAAAATTTGTTTCATTACTTGTTTTTAGAGTTTCTGCAAAAGTCTGAGCTAGTAGGGATTCTAGTATTCCATACCAGTTCTTCCTACTTTCTTTGCTTAGCTGCATTTTTTTTATAGGAGTCACAGAGGTACACGCGGCCTGAACAAGGCCTTCATGCGTGTACCCATGCCCTACCTTCACACTACCCGCATGCACATGCTAGCTGATGAAGTGTCAGTCTCGTGTATGATTTTAGAAAATTTCTTTTAGAGAGGTAGTCATCCTCTCCCCTGTCAGAAGTGATTCTTCTCAAGGGTTTTCTAGAACTCATTCCAGTCTTTGTTTTTTGCAGTTCATAGCTTAGGTTTCACCTCATATTGGTTTTGATCTAGGAAATTTTCGTCGAATTGTTTCCTTTTTCGTGTTAAAGTAAGTTTGTGAGTCTTCAAGAGATTCTGGTTCTCAATACCAGTAGTCTCTGGTAGTGTTTGATTGCTTGTTTTTTCATTTTTGAAAAGTTGCAGAGGTACATGTGGCCTGCATAAGGTCTACATGTGTGTACACATGTCCTAACCTTTTACAGCTCGCATGCACACGCTAGCTGTTGAACTATTAGTTGTGTGTCTGTTGATAATTTTTTTTTTAAGGAGAGGCAGTCATTCTTTTCCTTGTCAAGAGTTTCCTTTTTATTGGTCTCTGTCATAGCAGTCGACAACTTAGGTCTGATCACAACAATAGCTTTCTTTTTCAGTAAAAAGTTTTCCTGAATTATTTTTTCTTTTATATGGTTTTTAGACAAGTGGGAGAGTCTGATTTCATCACCTTATGTGTTATTGTCAATAACTCTTTGCGATCTATGCTTAGACCAAAATATTTTCTTGATCTTTACTTATTGTCATTTTTCATTTTTGCTTTGCGAGCATTAAATAATTTTTTTTTTCTTTTCTTGATTTGGTTAAGAAGTTGTTGGTTTGCATAAATAACCAAGAAATTTTTTTCTTTCATAAGTTATTGGTTGTTTACTTAGGACAATAAGTAGCTCGTAGTCGAGTGAAACACTATGATCTTAGAGAAAAAAATTTAGTTTGAAAAGTTGATTAAGAATTGTGTCAAGAAGAAGTTATTTTGTTTCCAGCTTTATGTTTATCTTTTCTTTCGTCTCTCAAAACATCACTAGTTTCGTTTTCATAACCTTTGACTTAAGGCAAGCCATAAAAATTAACAATTAATTAAAATCAACTAGACTTTATGTTTGTAGGGTCCATCAACTATTCTAGGCTAGAGCCTTGATTTAGGTTGGAGAGGAAACTCTTCAAGGCTGCAAAACATACATAAGAGTTTCTGCTAGGGAGTGTTAAAATTCCAGTATCGTGAAAGTTATCCGAGACCCCCATCTAACACATGGGCTAAACGTGAGGTCACGTGCAGAAAGGTAGCAGAGATAACCCCTCCAAAGCCAGACCAATCGTAGTGGAGAACACATATAGAGGGCTTCTCTTGGGATTCTGTCAATTGCATTTGCCACAGAGCTTCGTGGGGTTTGAATCCGTTTGAGATCCTCAATTGTCTTCTAGACCACTTTCTTTCGATACCCTTGATAGGTTTTGGGCTCGATACCTTGGTCATTGTGGTCTGCCCGACTGTCAATTGTACCCGCCTGGTGACTATTCGCACGCTGGCAACCTAGTTGCCTATCTTTTTAGAGACATACATAGGTGACTGCAGGGGTATACCGCAGTACCTAGGATAGGCATCGGCCCACACTTTGTAGAGTATACCTAGAGGGTGCTTCCATTTTCAAGTTTCACTTACACTGATAAGTTTCTCTAGTGTTGGTTGTTGTAATTATTCTTTCAACTAGTTTAGTGTTTGCTTGTTTTATCTTGTAGGGACTTTTTCTAGTGTGTGTTGTTTTTGAACGAATAGAAATCCCTAGTGTGTCTTTGATCTTCTGACACAGTGGAGGATCACAAGCTCCGCCAGTCATGAAGGCTTCTTAGGCTACCACCAGTTACACTGGAGCCACCTCTGCCACTACTAAGGCGAAATCTAGACCAACAAGGGTCTTTTGAAGTGGTCGGGTCACAAGAAACTGTGCCCAACCAACATCCGGAGGAAACAACCATTTTAGACCTTGAAGCGAAAGATCTTCGTCCATCCAAAACTCCAACCACTGATCTTTTGGCACCCATCATTGTACATATTTATCCTTACGAGTGCTATATAGTGTGGCATGCAGCAATGGAAAAAAACGCTACCAATTCTTCCGGGAATTCTCCTATTCCCACTAAGACTGTCACCACAGGGGGTGTTCCACATCCTAGCCCATCATTGCCAATCCAATCCACCATGGTATCGATTGCTTCTACCTCGGGTAGTGATCCGATCCTGTCTTTGGTGACGACCACTGCTCCTTTCACACATAGTGCAATAGGCCCTCCATTCACATACGAGATTCCTAACTCAGGTACAAGCCCTGTACTCTCCTACTCCACTTTACATACTTTAGGTCTAGGGGTAGGGAGCTCTAACGCTCCTATGAAAGGACCCATTGGGGGCACTTCAACTCCTTTTAATTCTTTCCCTTACGAGGGAGGTCATATACCCCCTTCGTCCCCTTCGCTCGGCGGTGCCCACCAACAATCTGTTGGGCCACACACACACCATAGTTCATTTGGAGCAGGGATTCAAGGACCGCCTTCTCATAATATGTTGGTAGATTCGACACCATTTTGTTTGTTCGATGCGTTTGGTAACAACGCTTTCTTTTCAGTTTCTTTCCCAACAGGGGGAAACCCCGATTACGGACAACCTAATCCTATGTAGGGTACTATTTCTGCATAGGGGGAAAACCCAGGAACTTCTTCTACATCAGGACCTTGGAATTCTTGACAGGGATCAGTTCCCTTGTCAGGAATGTCGATCGGGGAAAACTCTTTTCACGACCAATGGAACCCCCGGCAAGGTGCAGTAACTATGCCCATGGGATCGGCATGGGGAAACCCTTCCCAAAGTCCTCTGAATATAATGCACACCTAACCATATACATCCTATTTTGGGAATCAGTCGATGATGTCTCCTCAAACATAGAATCCATACACTGGTCATGGCCATGGTTTTTACCATAACCCGGGCCAGCAACCCAACTTTTCCTGGCAACCTAGTTCTAGTCAAACTCCAGGCCCCTTTTTCCATGTTTATCACCAACAACCCAAACTACCTTTCCTGGCAACCTTGCACTTGCTAGAATTAACAAGGTTGTTGAATGAACCTATCTATCATGATCCGCATTGGCCCCCTATGTCGACGAAGTTGCCTTCGAACATACTAAAGTTCGAAGCCAAGCCTAACAAATATCCAAGAGATCATGTGACTACTTTTCACCTTTGGTGCTCGTCTAATTTGTTGAAAGACGACTTCATATGGTTGTGATTGTTTCAATGTACTCTCATTGGGAGTGTTGCGAAATGGTACATTGACATCGACTACTCAAGATACTCTTCCTTCAATGAATTGGCTATGGATTTCCTAAACCATTTCCAATTACCTGTGAGATACGACGCTAACACAAAATTGCTGGCCAATTTCGAACATTCAAAGGAGGACCATATATCTGATCACATTTGAGAATGGAGACGCCGGAAGAGTTTGACTAAGGTGCCAGTCCCACCAACATTCCTTCTTGAGTGGTTCCTTAAGTCTTTGGTCCCACAGTTATCCAAAGACGTCACGACGTTGGGAGTGTTTTCCAAAGAATATGCAATCATGAGATCTCAACAACTTGAGCTAATCTATTCTTAGTTCGGTCTACTGTACTAGATCTTTCCAGATGTTCCATGATCAATACTTGATAAAACTAGATAGAAACCAAGCAAATCCCATTGAACAACTGACAAAACAATTACAACAATTGTCCATACAACACACAGTGGCCAGCCAGACAACTATTCCAATTGCTCCCCCTACCCAAATGTCAGATGTACACAATGTGAAATCAACAAATCCAAAGGCCACCCAGAAGCCTGAAACAACGTAAGAATGGTAAGGGGGATAAGAAACCCACTAATAATGCTGGCAGGGGTAACACCGAGAAAAGGAAGTCGAGGGGAAAACCTGACTCATCAATGCCCTCGTCTTGCAGAGGCCCAAAATTTATTGTCATAGCAACAATGTGTCATGTTAACGAACGCATTTCAACCTGGGAAAAATCTAACCCAAGCCTCTACAAGAATAGATGGGGGCAGTCAAGGATCCCCTCCACCTGTGAATAATCCTGCATTCACGAATGTGTATATGATGAAAGGTTATTCCTATATATCGATTAGAGCACGTGACTAGAATAAGCCAGGTACCTCTGAGAAAGGTAAAGAAGATGAAATCCCATATCTTCCCCTTCAGATCGAGAATACATTGGTTGAAACCATGACATGCATCCCAAAAGGTGTGTTCAAAAAAGCTTCTCATAACCCAAACGCAAGGGCCACCCATAACTACTCTATGGTGGAGGATTTGTCTCAAATGCCTTGTGTGATGTTGGCTTTGGAGGTCCTCCGGAGCTACCCTTCCTAGAGAAAGGCTCTGTTATCTACCTTAGGATCTGCCGAGACTTGTAACCCGGGTACAATCATGCTTGATACGACTAACTTAAAACCTTGTCTTCCTTACCACGTAGCGTTCCAAATAGTAGTGGCTTATTCCACGAAAAATTTCACACAAAACATTTTTTGTACGGTGGTTGATGAGGGCGCCTCGACATGCATAATGTATTTGGCATGTTGGAAGGCCATTGGCTAGCCCGATTTGTCTCTGTCACCTACTCTTCTCACCGCATTCAACGGTCATTCATTCTGACCACATGGCATCATCCCTTCTTTCCGCATGCAGTTAGGGGGGAAATCGTGTGTGTCAAGGTTGAAGTAGTTGATCCGTCACTCAACTACAATCTCTTGTTAGGAAGGAGCTGGACCTATTCCATGAAAGCAGTGGTCGCGACGGTTTTCCGAGTCTTGTTGTTTCCACATGAGGGTTGGGTCATGACCATTGATCAATTGTCTTTCTCCTATTCTGACCCTTCATTGGGGGAATTTGCAGTCCCAATGATTGATAACCCTCAGCCTGACATCGTCAACATAGGGGTTGGCTTGTGCCCACCTTTGATGGGTATGTTTGATTACCCAACTCCTCAGGGCGATGTTAAGTTCATATCAGACCACCATAAGGTTGAGGTTTTCCATGGATTCTTCCTTCCCCATCGGCCACGATGGAAAGGACAGGGCACCATGGTATGGCCATGCACTTGTTTGAGGCATAAGTTGCATACTCTTTAGTTCAGCAAGATTTCATCGACCCTAGTATAACTCCCGCACAAGAGTTAGATCTGATTATGGAGGCTATTTGGGCTCAAGGTTCCCTCGCTGATATAGATTATTTAGACTTAGTATTGCCATCAGACGAAGCAATTATAGAAGAAATGACTAGTCTAGACAAACCCTGGGATGATCTCCATCACAGATCTTACTTCCTCCCAGAGCTAAGTAAAATCGAAGTAGAGGAACTCACTTTGACTATGACTGGAGATAGGTCTTGTCCTATCAATCCTTTGGCTACGCATGTTGTTTATGTCGAAGGTAATATGGCCACCATTGATGAAACCATACCCATAAATATCTCCAGAACCCCTGGCATCGTGGAGAATGTTTTCTTCAGAGTTGACTGTTCCCCGAAAGATATTCGAATCTACACAGATTTATTTAAAGAATTCCACGATGTCTTTTCCTGGTCTTACAGGGAAATGCCAAGAATCGATCCAAAAATTGTCAAAAACGAAATCACGACTTATCTTGAAGCTAAGCTTGTTCGACAGAAGCTTCATTTAGTCAATCCTAGGAAAGAAACAACCATTAAGGTTGAAGTAGAAAAACTTCTCAAGGCAGGTTTTATCTACCCCATCCATTTGACCCAATGGGTGTCAAACCCCGTGCCGGTTAAAAAAAGATAGGGTACGATTTGCGTGTGTATAGACTTCCATGATTTGAACAAGGCCTGTCCAAAAGATAATTTCCCCACACCATTTATTAACCAGATAGTTCATGGATGTGTAGGTTGCGAGGCCTTTTCTTTCATGGATGGTTTTTCGGGATATAATTAGATACAAATCAAACCTAAATACCAACACAAACGTCATTCATTTGTCCATGGGGTACATTCGTGTATCGTAAGATGCCTTTTGGTATGAAAAACGATGGAGCTACCTTTCAGCAGGCCATGACTTATTCTTTCTGTTGGGTCCAACATATGATCATCTTCATGACATTATTATACACATTTTTCCATATGTACATATGCATTTTTTTTCTTTCAAATGAGATTTTTGACGAATTTTATGGTAAAATGATACAACTAGCATAAGGTACATATAATTCATGTTTCGTGATTCAATCAAGTTTAATTTATCATATTTTATGGTTTCCAAGAGTTAATTCATGATTTTTTGTTGTTACAGGGAAAAACACACTATGTTTCTTGACCCGACACTCGTTCTGGCACCCAGTATTGCACAAAAACGCAAGGCAAGTTGGTGGTTATGGTATTGGTGGCCAGTGGTGGACAAATCGAGCACATGGGTTTTGTTTTTCATCGCCTCCTCCAGATATTAAGCTCAATGCAACTTGATTTCAATTGTCCAAAGAGGGTGCTTATTGGGTTCCTCTGTTTTGTTTGTTATGGATGCATTTATTGTAATTTGCCGAATTTAGAGGTGGTTCGACCCTCTTGTGGTCGACCACTTGGTTTGTAAATGTTATAAATACCACTGAGGTGGTTAGATGATTGTTAATTAGAAGAACCAAGTAGCATAAGCATCATAATTTCCAGAAAATTGATTTTCCTCTGTTTCTAGTTTTACATTGCCAGAATAGTGCCAAAACTGTGTTTTTGGATTTTTTTGGTGAATTTGGCCTGTTGAGGTCATGGTGTGATTTTAGAGAGTGACCATGACTTGCTGGGGGGCCCACCAGCAGTCTGGTAACTATCTTCATGTTTATTTTTCATTTCCTAATTTAAATTGCTCTCTTTTTATTTTCTGTACATGTATATTTTTATTGTGCTAATTAGTTTGTTGTAGCTTACTGTTTACTTCTTTTTGCAGGTTAGATGATGATATGTGTTAGTATGTGTTGATTTCATAGAATAGAAAAGGCTTGCAAGTGTCTCTCTCACTATACTAACCCTGTGTGCAACGTAGATGTCAAATTGTGTTTTCTTTTATATTTTTACAGTCAAGCTTAGAACATATTTTTAATTAGAATAGAGCATAGTTTTAATTTGAGTTTCTTCTGACAAAGATTGATGGATAGATAGATTTGCTTCCAGTTTTTTAATCATAGCTTGCTTACTTCAGCTTTAGATAGATTTCACTTGCTTAGTTATTGGTTAAATGTAATTGTCAATTCAATTTTTAATATCATGTTTTTAATTTCTGTTTTCAACCATTTTCTTTATCATAGCTTAAATGATTAAAATAGACATAGTATAGTTTCCTTTCACACAATTTCCTTTCATAGATTAAGATGCAATTGAATTTCTTAGTTAGATAATGATGATCGCATTATGATGTTGATGGTTTATACATGAATATGCAGGGTATTTAACATTACTTTTATCATGGCTAAGTTTTCATTGGATTGTTTACTTCACACCTTTCCTTTTGCCATTGAAATTAGTATTGAGCTTATACCATTAGAACTGTCCTTTGTTGTCAAGTGTCATCGAGATATCATCCATCACCACTGAAGGAATTCACACAACCAACAACATTACATTTGAGTGTTTCATAGGTTAAAGTTAGTTTCTTGCTTTCATAGATTAGAAAAGGTAGTTTCTTGTTTTCATAAGTTTAGTTGGTAGTCTTTCTTGCTTTCAATAGAATAGATTTCCTTTCATGCATTGCATTGAGCATTTAAATTTCCTTTCACGCAAGAGAAATAGTTTTGCATTAGGCATTTAGTTCACTCGCCTCTTAGGCTAGGTAGTTGTTCAATGAGAAGTCTTTTCTTACTTGTCTTTTTCTTTATGCTTTTGCTTGCTTGTCTATTTGCTTTAATAGGTTAGTTAGGTGTTTTTTCTTTCTTGTTTATTTTCTTTAATAGGTTAGATAGGTGCTTTTGCTTACTTTCTTATTTATTTGATTTCATAGGGCATTTTCTCATTGAATGTAGGTTGGCAAGTTAAAGGTAGTTTTCTTTCATCATTTTCTTAGTATGCTTAGTAGTTTACCTTTGCTTACTGTCATGAACTAGTTTTCTTTACATAGAGTTTTCATTCACTTTCTTAGGAGCTATCCATCAGTCCTTGCCCCAAAAGTACTTAGGTTACCTAGTTTCATTTTTCTTAGTAGGGTTTGCTTATTAGATAGTTTTACTTGAGTAGATTAGGCTTAGATAGTTGCCTTCCTTAGTTAGACTGCACTCCTACCATCCCTTCTAGCTTTGGCATATATTTTTCTACAACTCTAAGTTTACTTACCCCGGGTTGAAAATTTAATTGAGGGTAGTTTAGTGTCTTTTTTAGTACATATAAAACACCTAACATTTTGGCATCATTGTTGGGGAGTTGTCTCAAGGTAAGAAGTAGTTAGGAAATAGATCATCCTTAGACCTTGGCATTAGTTTGGTGGCAGGGGAACTTTAGGACGAGAGGTAAGAACCTGCGCATCTTCTATAGTAGGTTCCCCCAAACCCAATAGTAGTTTTTTCTTTTTTTTCTTTCATGAATAGACTTAGGAATCAAATGGTAGATTTTTCTTTTTGTTTTTTCTTTCTTTCATGAATAGGCCTAGAGACCCACAAGGTAGATACATTAAATCAAAATCATACCTTTCAACCAAGGTTCCTTCTGATCTCTTTGGGGGAAGGAATGTTTCGCTTATAAAATCCGTAGACTGATATCGAAAAATAGGAGCTAGCTCAACCCAAAGAGTTAAACTAGTCTCTGAAGGGAATACAATAGGGAGCACTATAGAACAAGAAATTGAAGCATCAATCGTACCAAGACAAGAGGCAATACCACTCAAGTCTTCCACAAAACCAAACAATACAACCTTTTCTTTACACCACCACTAGGGGACTCTAATTTTAAAGATATCATAGACCCTGAACAGGTGAATCTTTTGTTTGGTGGCTCACCCAATGTAATTATCTCTCAGATTAACACAAAAACTTTGGCACCAATAATCTCAATCGGCTCGAGTAGAGTCCCATACATCCAATTAGTAGGAAGACCTTTTCATCAAAGGGAAACCTTGTTCTCTTCAAAGATAAAACCACTTAGGTACTCTCTTTTTGGAAACCAAGCAAATATGGGTGATCAGGAGGACCATAACAATGCCAGACATAGAGAGGAAGAAGAATCTGGAAACCAAACCGAAACTACCTTCAGGTTTCTGATTTTAGACACCACTCCAAATCTCAACATGAAGAATATTCCTCTCTCAGCACTACTGACCTTTTATGGTAAAAAGGTGAAGATCCAGACACCTTCCTATTTGAATTTGACATCTTATGAAGGAGCTACAACTATGTGCAAGATGCCCAGAAATTAAAACTCTTTCCTACCACCCTCAAAGACTCTGCACTAAGATGGTTCATGGGGTTGGGAGAATCCAGTATTAGGTCTTTGGAAAGCATGAAAGACATATTTATCAAGAAGTACCAAAACTACTGCAAGACCAAAGAGTCTCGTAATGACATTTTTAAAATCCAACAATTAGAAGACAAGAACCTTGAAGACTATGTGGAAAGATTTTGTTATATCTTCCATATGTCAAAATACCATGACCTCCCAGAGGATGCAGTTAGGGCTCTTTTCCTTAAGGGAATTTTAGAAGAATATTTAGAGATGATTAACCTAATGGCATCAGGTGATATTTCTCATAAACCATTTGCTGAAATATGTGAAACGTGTAAAAACTACTCAAGGAGTAGAGCCAAAATAGGGAAGAATGTTCGGGACCCTTACAATAGAAGCTTAAAACCAATTAGTTGATCCGAAATTGGATCCAGAAGCTTGATAGGGCTTGAAAAATGCTCAAAAATGAAAGTGCTCGGAATGCGACGAAACCTATGTCATTGTGTCTGTCTCGTCTTCCTTATTCCAGTGGTATATTTACTTTGTCAAACGAGCTCCGTATGGAGAAGATATCGCGTTCTGTCCGAAAAGTCAAACAGGTAAAAAAGGGGATGACTGTATAGTCCGTATAGTCCACGTGTCATGCTGACTGTGCAGACTGTACGGTCTGTACAACTGACGTGGAAGCTTCAGCAGATGACATGTGGCATTCTCAGGTGATGACACATGGCAGAGTGTGATTGGTTGGTTTGGCATACGGTTGAACCTATCCCAGGTGACATGTGTCACCACTGAAAGGGTGACATGTGGCATGGGTGACGTCATCAGGTGACGTGGCAGGCTGATAGGGCAGGCTGACCAGGTAGCACGACAGTTGACGTGGGAGAATCATCATTTGACGCGTGGAAATCATCGGTTGGTGGTTAAGGTGCCACGTCGCCCAGTCAAGGGATACCATGTGGCACCATATGATTGGTTATTGGTTTATTGTAAAATTGGCATGGACGGGGGTCGAACCCACGACCTCCCGGTAGGTTGTGGACTAGCAGGGCTGGGCTAACCGCCCGCCCCCACAGTGGTACTTGTTATAACAATGGAAAAATATACATTTGAATTTGATTGAAGGTTTCATCGACGGGAAAAGGGCCGAGGCCTATCCCCAACCCTTGGTGGTATGGCTATCACATATGACCGGGCGAGCGGTAGTAACGGCGGGTATATGCGGATAGGACTAGCCCACGGTTTGGGTGGTTCCATACAACCCGGAGCTGATTTGTTTTGTGCACAGGGTGTTATAATAGTGAGGCTCGTGGCCTATATAAATGCCAACAAACAAGCCCCGTGGCCATATGTTTGCGCCACAAGACCGGGGGCTGGTGCGAGGAAAGGGGGGCCAGCGCATAGCGCGTGGCCACATGGCCCCCCATACAACCGAGAAAAAGGCGCGCGCATGGGGAATCAAGGGCTTGCACCCAATATAATAGTATAAAGTGGGTTTTTAATGCTATTTTTGGGTTTTTAATTATTAATATGCCTATTATTAGCTAATTCTCTCCATTTTTGGGGGATATTGGACATTTTTGGAGGCCAAATTCTTGGAGGAAGTTGGAGGTGAGAAACCAACTTCAAGGCTATATAAAGCAGGCCTATTTGAGGCCATGAGAGAGCAGTCAGAGAAGAGTTATGTTGAAGAAAAGACAAGCCAAATCCATGTTGATGTAGAGAAGCTTTTGAGAAGGAGACGCTGTCGGATCATTTCTAGGAGCTCCGGACGTCCGTTTTGCGTGTCGTTTTCTTTGCAGGGTTCTTGAGATCTAGACGAACATGACCAGATCAGTCTTGTAGCCATTTGGCATTGCAGAGATGTACTTTTGAGCATTTGAACAGAAATAAAGAAGCCTCCCCCACAGAGACAAAGGCCCGGAGACGTAGGCAAAGTTGTGTCGAACTCCGTTATCAATCTGCGTGTTATGGTTTGCTGTTTATTCTTTCATTTCAGATCTACAAATGTGTATATGGTTGTTATAATTCCTCTTCTTTCCTCATTCTTTCACTAAGTTTCTCAAATTGTTAATTAACTTATGCAAAATTAAAACTCAACCATAGTCATTTAAAAGATCCTACGGATCAAGTGGTATCAGAGCTAGTTGACATTTGGATTTGAGTTTTGCATGTTAACCAGGGAAAAGCTACAGCATGGTGAAGGTGAGCTTGTTGCAAAGAATCCATTAATTGGATTGAGAAAGAGATCTTCTCACAGTGAGAAGATGGCATCGGAATAAGGGATTTCTCAAAAAGAGAAAGAGTTCCGGAAAACATTCCATGCTATGTCAGAGATGGTGACAGTTTTGTACGAAGATTATTTAGAACGGAAGAGACCAGTTTTGGGTAATTCTTCAAAAGGAAAAAGTGAAGAGGAAGAGGACCATCCTCACATTCCTCCTTCACCTCCATCAACGCCTCCTTCTTCTCCTTCTTCTTCAAGTTCAAGTTCTAAATCTAATGAGAAGAAAAATGTTCATAATCATAAACATGAAATGCCATTGTTAAAAATTGATGTAAAATTTGAGTTTCCCATATATTATGGTGAAGTAAATGTAGAAAAACTTGATAATTAGATCAGGAATATGGAGGTATACTGCAGTGTGCAACAGATCAAGGATGAGGCCACACAAATTAAATTGGCATCTTTGAGACTTGCAGGTACAACTCTTATCTGGTGGCAAAGCAAGCTGCAAAAAGGAACACAAGATGTGGGTAATGTATTTCCATCATGGAAGAATTTCATTTCTGCACTTAGGAAACAATTTTATCCTTTGGGTTATAAAGAAAAAGCAATCATTGAATGGCAATCTTTAAAACTAAGAAAAGGACAAACAGTGCAAGAATACACTGATGGATTTAGAAAAATGGCATTAATGTTAGACATTCCTTTGCAAACACAAGAAACCCTTATGAAGTATATAGGAGGTTTGCCTGCACATATTAGAAACACTATTTTCATTTTTGGATCCACTAACCTTGATGAGGTTTCTATTCAAGCTACATATATTGAAGCAGGGAAAGCAGGTGTGTCAGGGGAATCATCGTTTTCAATGAAAGAAGACAAGAGGAAAAGGCATGGCAAGAATACAAATGTTGTGACAAAGAAGGAAGGAAAACCCTCTTGCAAACATTGCAAGAAAGAGGGACATGATGAGGATAGATGTTGGCAGTTGCATCCCGATAAGAAGACAAAGTGGTTCAAAGAAAAGAAGGGAACGCAAACAGTGGAAAAAACGACATCAAAGCCTACAGACTTGGGATCGGATTCAGGTGATGAATCTAAGATTTCATTGGTTGGTATGACAGGTAAATTTGGTGAAGAGATTGATTGTAGAAGCAAGTTGTTTCATATAAGGGTAATCATGCAGCACACTAAGATAGACACATTAATCGACAGTGGATCTCAATATAATCTAATCTCAGAAGAATTGGTTAAGAAATTGGGATTAAAAACACAAACTCATTATAAGCCTTACACACTTAAATGGATAAGCAATCATCATCAGATGCACATAACAAAGTAGTACACAATCAAATTTGCAATTTCATCTAATTATGTGGATGAAGTAACTTGTGATGTTGTGTCGTTAAAAGAATGTGGAATGGTCTTAGGTAGTCCTTACTTGTATGATCGTAAGGAAATCTTCTACAGGACAAAGAATCAATATCAATTCACTAAAGCAGGTCATGATTATGTGGTTCATGCTCATCATGTTAAAGAAAGTAAAACACTTCAAACAATGGAAAAATTAATGAAGGCGGTGCAAGTAAGCAAAAAACCACTAATTGTTTCAAATGAAGTAATTGATCTTAAGCAAGAACAAGATATGGTTGTTGAATGGAAAATCAATCATAAGTTGCTTCAAGATAAGCTCATGTCGTGCAGATACTTCAAGTATATCAGTTCATTTGCAGTTGTCTTTTTGATGCTGTCATTAGCAATGTTTTCTACATGGATGATAGTGGCTTCAGTAAGATGTAACAAGATTCAAATGGCTAACAATATACTGTCAGTTGTCATGATTGTGTTACAGTTGATCTTGATGAGACAAGTGCACAGGACAGAGTTTAGAGACAGAGAGCAAGCCAGGTGGCCTATCCCGAGCTTGTTGACTGGTCAGTAACCTTTTGGGGACCAAAATGTATTTTTGTGGGGAGGTGTGATCCGAAATTGGATCCAGAAGCCTGATAGGGCTTGAAAAATGCTCAAAAATGAAAGTGCTTGAAATGCGAAGAAACCTATGCCATTGTGTCCGTCTCATCTTCCTGATTCTAGTGGTATATTTACTTTGTCAAACGGGATTTGTATGGAGAATATATCGCGTTCTGTTCAAAAAGTCAAACAGGAAAAAAAGGGGATGACTGTACAGTCCGTACAGTCCACGTGTCATGCTGACTGTGCAGACTGTACGGTCCGTACAACTGACGTGGAAGCTTCAGCAGATGACACATGGCATGCTTAGGTGACAACACGTGGCAGAGTGTGATTGGTTGGTTTGGAGTACGGTTGAACCTATCCTGAGGTGACACGTGTCAGCACTGAAAGGGTGACACGTGGCATGGGTGACGTCATTAGGTGATGTGGCAGGCTGACAGGGTAGGCTGACCGGATAGCACTATAGTTAACATGGGAGAATCATCATTTGACGCGTGGCAATCATTGGTTGGTGGTTAAGGTGCCACGTGGCCCAGTCAAGGGTCTCCACGTGGCACTGTATGATTGGTTATTGGTTTATTGTAAAATTGGCATGGTCGAGGGTCGAACCCGTGACCTCCCGGTAGGTTGTGGACTGGCGGGGCTGGGCTAACCGCCCGCCCCCACGGTGGTACTTGTTATAAAAATGGAAAAATATACATTTGAATTTGGTTGAAGGTTTCGTCGACAAGAAAAGGGTCGGGGCCTAGCCCCAACCCTTGGTGGTATGGCTATCACATATGACCAGGCGAGCGACAGTAACGGAGGGTATATGCAGATAGGACTAGCCCACGGTTCGGGTGGTTTCATATGACCCGGAGCTGATTCATTTTGTGTGCAGGGTGTTATAACAGTGAGGCCCGTGGCCTATATAAATGCCAATAGACAAGCCTCGTGGCCGTATGTTTGCGCCACAAGACCGGGGGTTGGTGCGAGGAAAGGGGGCCCAGTGCATAGCGCGTGGCCACATGGCCCCCCATACGACCGAGAAAAAGGTGCACGCATGGGGAATCGGGGGCTTGCGCCCAATATAATAGTATAAAGTGGGTTTTTAATGCTATTTTTGGGTTTTTAATTATTAATATGCATATTATTAGCTAATTCTCTCCATTTTTGGGGGATATTGGGCATTTTTGGAGGCCAAATTCTTGAAGGAAGTTGGAGGTGAGAAACCAACTTCAAGGCTATATAAACTAGGCCTGTTTGAGGCCATGAGAGGGCAGTTAGAGCAGAGTTACGCTGAAGAAAATCCAAGCCAAAGCCATGTTGATGCAGAGAAGCTTTTGAGAAGGACACGCTATCAGATCATTTCTAGGAGCTCCAGACGTCCATTTTGCGTGCCATTTTCTTTGCAGGGTTCTTGAGATCTAGACGAACATGAATAGATCACTCTTGTAGCCATTTTGCATTGCAGCAATGTACTTTTGAGCATTTGAACAGAAATAAAGAAGCCTCCCCCACAGAGACAAAGGCCCGGAGATGTAGGCAAAGTTGTGTCGAACTCCGTTATCAATCTGCGTGTTATGATTTGTTGTTTATTCTTTCATTTTAGATCTGCAAATGTGTATATGGATGTTATAATTCCTCTTCTTTCCTCATTCTTTCACTGAGTTTCTCAAATGGTTAATTAACACATGCAAAATTAAAACTCAACCATAGTCATTTAAAAGATCCTACGGATCTATAGTTTAGGTGGTATCATGCGAGAAGAGATAGGGAACCTTTTAGAAAACTTTAAGACTAACATATTAAGAACAATAGGTTCCCAGTTGGATACCCTTAAACTCAAAAAGAAATAAGAGGAGGAAAATGCAACAATGAGAATATATTGCCCAAGATGCAGGAGGAAGCATTCCTCAAGGGAGTGCCCATTAGATAACATTTCAGTTTGTGTCTTCTGTACATAAGACCATGTGACTGAAAAATGTACATCATTTCTCGATTTACTAGCCATCTATAGGAGTGAAGATCCTAGGGAGTCTTCTTATGCACCTAGGAGGCGATGTCAGCCTAGGAATCAACCCACATACCCAGATCTACAGTCTCAAGTTCCACTCTATTATCAACAACAATAGTGGAACTCACCAGGTTGGAAAAACTAGTCTACTCAGTACCAACATCCTTGGATTCAAGGGTGGAGGGGAGGACACAACCAAGGAAATCCACAAACTCCACCTATTCCTATGTACAACCATCCTTATTCTCAGTTCTCATCAAACGCTCTGCATCCTTTGCCAGGTTTTGTTCCACCACCTTTACCTCCTATCCCACAACAACAACTGCTCCAATTTCAAAATGCAAGCTCCCCAAAACTGACACTATTACTGGTATAGCTAGTGCCGAATCCCAATAATAAGCCCCCCTCAACCTCTTAAAAATGTTGAGATGCAGGCCTTCCTGACATATGTCATTACTCATGTTTCATTACAAGAAATTCAACTAAGATCGGGAAAAGTTCTATATAGACAGAGACCTTCACTAGTCATCCAGGAAGAAGAAGAAGAAGAAACCACCCAACAACCCATGGATGACACTAGGTGGGAAGATGTTATTATCCCAAAGAATCAAGAACCCAAGATTCCCCAAAATGAACCTTCAAAAATTACGAAGGTCCATCCTTATCCAGACCGATTGGTAATCGAGAAACCTACCACCCGACCAGAATTTGACATTTTGAATGAATTGAAAAATATTTGTGTCAAGATTCCTCTGCTTCAAGCCATTAAAGACATTCCAATCTATAGTAACATAGTCAAATAATTGTGTATCAAGAAGCTAGGTAGGAAGCAAAAGGACCCTCCTATAGTACATTTGGTAGGAGGACTCTTTGAGTACATACCAGAGTAGCCAAATCTAGCAAAGTATGGGAATCCAGGAAACCTTGTAGTGACTATAACCATTAAGGAGGTCTCCATTTTAAACACTCTCATAGACCTAGGGGAAGCCATCAATGTTATGACCGCTACTACGTTGGAACGATTACAGTTACAACCTCTTCTTTAGCCTACCCCAACCACTTTGGAATTAGCAGATAAGACTAGGGTTACACCTGAAGGGATTTTAGATGATATTACAGTTACTTTAGCCTCATCGGAGTACCCTATATATTTTCATGTCATTCATTCAAAGGATCCTGCTCGAGGCCACCCTGTTATTTTGGGAAGACCTTGGCTAGCCACAGCCAATGCATTTATTGGCTATAGAGAAGGAGAAATGACCATCTCAAATGGTCTCTCTATCTAGAAGCTCACCATTTACCCTCCAACTCAACCTATTATGGAGAATCTATGGTGGCTTGAATGTCCATACGAGAACGAAGACTAGGAAGAACCTGTATTGCCAAGTGACCATTTATGGGGACTTCAGGAGCATACACCAGAAAATGTGCTAAACCAATTCATTTATGCTATTACATGTGTGGATTTTCCACAGTATTTTCCCCAATTTGAGTACATGTTTGGGGAAGAATTTCAAGAACAATTAGATCCATTTGTTTTGTCTTTGACATCTTTTATTTTCAAAATAGATGTTTCTGCCATGTCTTATACTATGCCCTATGAGATTAGCCCAGGGAATTTTTTACATCTAAACTCCGGGCTAGATACAGACCAACATAAACAATTAGTAGATATCCTTAAAGAACAAACAAGAGCATTTTCCTGCGAATACACTGACATGAAAGGTATGCATCCTGACACATGCATCCACCATATATCCACCTAGGGGGAAGTGACATCTGTTAGGAAACCCCAGAGAAGGATGAACCCAACACGCAAAGATATAGTCAAGGAGGAGATTCAAAATTTGCTAAATGTCGGATTTATCTATCCCATCTCCGACAGTAAGTGGGTATCCCCGCTAGTAGTGGTTCCAAAGAAAGTGACTGGTAAATGGATAATTTGTGTTGATTTCTAGGAACTCAATAAGGCCACTCTGAAAGACTACTTTCCTCTTCCTTTCATTGACCAAGTTCGAGATACCTTGTCTGGAAAGAAGTATTTCTCCTTTCTAGATGGGTACAATGGGTACAACTAGATTCTTATAGCATCTGAGGACCAGGACAAGACTACCTTTACTTGTCCTTGGGGCACCTATACCTATAGGGTCTTACCATTTGGATTGTGTAATTCTCGTGCCACATTTCAACGAGCAGTATTAGGGATATTTTCCGATATTATTCATGATTGTGTGGAGGTCTACATGGATGACTTCACAGTTTATGGAAACACTTGCCAGGAATCCTTAGACAACTTAGAAAAAGTCCTCATCAGATGCCAGGAAATGAACCTATCTCTAAGTCATCAAATGAAAAAAAAAATTACCTGAAGGAGTGGTTCTAGGACATCATGTTTCATCTGAAGGAATAAAAGTCGATCCTACAAAGATTGAGGTCATTATTAGACTTCCACCCCCAAAGACTTAGAAAGAGGTGAGAGTATTTCTTAGACATGCCAAATATTACCAACAATTTATTGAAAATTTTACAGAGATTGTTGCACCTATGTTTGGAATATTGATAAAAGATGTTGATTTTGTTTGGATTGAGCATTTTCAAACTGCCTTTGAAACCCTGAAAGCCAAGTTGTCTGTGGCACCAATTCTTAGAGGGCCCAATTGGACTCTCCCATTTCATATATCCAATGATGCCTCCGAAACCGCAATAGGAGGGGTATTAGGGAAGAAACAAGACCAGCAATCCTATGCCATTTACTTTATAAGAAATAACTTGTCCCCTACCGAGTTGAACTACACAGTCATGGAGAAAGAGTTCTTGGTAGTTGTTCATGCTATTAAAAAATTTCGTCATTACATTACAAGTTATGAAGTATTTGTACACACTGATCATTCTGCCATTATGTTCCTCATGAATAAACCTATAACTAATGGTCGAGTGACTAGGTGGCTCTTGTTATTGCAAGATGTTAATATTACTGTACTTGACCGACCTGGAAAGGATAATGTAGTAGCTGACTTTCTTTCTCGCATAAAGAATGAGGATGATGATATCCCTGTAGATGATAGTTTCCTAGATGAGCATCTCTTTTCCCTTTCTATCAATACCCCATGGTTTGCAGATATGGAAAACTATATGTCTACTAGGAAATTACCGTCTCATTTGTCACCTCATGAAAAGCAGAAAATTATTACACATAGTGCTAATTACTCTTGGGTTGGTCATGATCTTTTTCACACAGGTCTTGATTTGATTATTCGTATATGTGTCCGAGAGGACAAGGTACCTGAAATACTATGAAGTTGTCATGATGGACCATGTGGTGGCCATTTCTCTGACAAGCGTACAACATATAAGGTGTTACATTCAGGTTACTATTGGCCTAGCATTTTCAAATATGTTGCCAAGTATGTGAGAAGTCGTGATAGTTTCCAAAGGATAGGTAGACCTACATCATCTGACGAAATTCCTTTGTAGGCCCAAGTTATGATAGAACCCTTCGAAAAATGGGCCCTCAACTTTGTAGGACCAATTTCACCCATGTCCTATAGGAAGAACTATATCTTCGTTTGTACAGACTATGTCACTAAATGGGTAGAGGAAAAATCTCTATTCAGGGCCACAGAGAAGTATGTTGTCGAATTCATCTATGAAGACATATTTACCCACTTCAGTGTCCCTCGAGAAATTTGTTGGCAAATGTTTACCAAGTAGCATATGCTTGTCATTGATGGAAAGTACAACAGTGCAGATAGCAGGATAAGAAGGATAATATCCCTTGGGGATTTGGACGTGAAAGCTCAGGAGGAACAACGTTGAGGAAAACACGCGCAACAAAGCTCAAGATACAGGAGTTTGCAGAGGAGAAGGAAGACAGAGATCCACAGCCGTTGGATCCCATCACAAAATCCTGAAAGTAGGAGGATCGTCCATCCCAAGGGGTTATGTGGACTGTTGATCCGACTCCCTGTCGAGGTTTCGAGGATCGCGAGTTGAAGTTGTCAAAGAACATTGACAACAAGAATGTCGATTTCGCAATATGCGATATCGCGATGCAATCGCAACCATTGAACCGAGAAAGAGATATGGACCGTTGATTTTCTTCATGAGGCATCGGGGATCAGAAATTTGAAGTGAAAAAAGCACTTGACATCAGGAATGTCGATTTCGCGATATGCGATATGGTGATTCAATCACAACCATTAAATCAAGTTCATATCTGGACCGTTGGTTCAACTCCATCTCAGAATTTCATTGATCGTGACTTGGAGAGTCGAAATGATTCATCTCTAGATTCACGAGATGTGAGATCGTGATTTAATCATGGACCATTGGATCAAGAGGACACGTGGTGAAAGATCGTCATCTCACTGACTGGAAAGTCAAAGGAACAACGGGATGAAAAATCACGATTTAATCAAGGACCATTGGATCAAGAGGACACGTGGTGAAAGATCATCATATCGCTGACTGGAAAGTCAAAGGAATCGCGAGATGCGAGATTGTGAAAGGATCAGGACCGTCAGATCACCAAGAACGTGGATGGTTGAGTTGAGCTCCATCTCAGAGCCTCGCCTATCGCGACTTGGAGTGACGAGAACCTCCATCACAGGAATCGCGAGATGCGAGATTGCGAGAAGATCAGGACCATAGGATCACCAAGAACGTGGACCATTGATTTGAGCTCCATCTCGGAGCCTCGCCTATCGCGACTTGGAGTGACGAGAACCTCCATCACAGGAATCGTGAGATGTGAGATTGTGAGAAGATCAGGACTGTCGGATCACCAAGAACGTGGACCATTGATCTGAGCTCCATCTCGGAGCTTCGCCTATCGCGACTGGGAGTGACGAGAACCTCCATCTTAGGATCAACGAGATGTGAGATCACGAAATGATCCAGACCGTCAATACATCAAAAGATGTGGACCGTTGATCTAAGAGTCTCGCCTATCGTGACTTGGAGTGACAAAAATCTCCAACGAAGGAACAACGAGATGCGAGATCACGATGAGATCAGGACCGTTGATTCATCAAGATCATGAACCGTCGATTAGGGTCGATGAAGATCAAGAGTTCGACTATCTCAGAGAAGACGAAGAGTCTTAAACTGCCAGAGAGATTGAGGAATCTCAGTATAACATACAGTAATGCTGGACACGCGGGGTGAACCACCAGAGAAGCTGAAGAATCACGATGATGATCAGATAGAGCACTCGAGAGGTGGAGGATAACGACGTGGAGTCAACATGCAGAGGCATTGCGAACACTGCATGCGCAAGGTGCACAGAAGTTATAAATACACAGTACATAGAATATTTGCGGTTGCTATTGTTGTTAGAGGTTGTTGTGAGTGTTGTTGGTAAAGGTGATTCAAGTGTGAAGAAGGAGGAGAGTGCAACAACTGAATAACACAGAAGAGGAACTATGTAGAGAATGAAGATGGCGCACAAAGCATAAAAAGCAGAAGACCAGACAACGCAATTGATGTGAGCAGAAAGGCAATGAGGCCGACATAGCAACAAAATGCAGCAGAACAGTGATAAGTCTGGTAAGCCATTGTTGAACATTATATCAATGTAATAAGTTTCAGAAGCAAAGATTTATATTTCAGGGTGGTTGGGAGGTGCTAGGGAGGACTTTTTTCCTCAGAGTTTCAAGTAGGTGGTGCTTCAACACAAGGAGTTGGTGCTTCCTTCTAGTTGGTGCTAGAGAAACCAGGGAGTTGGTGCTTCCTTCTAGTTGGTGCTAGAAAAACCAGGGAGTTGGTGCTTCCTTCTAGTGGGTGCTAGAGAAAACAGAGAGTTGGTGCTCTCAGCAAGTTGCAGCTTGCTAAACAGAGGTTGTAGCCTCATTATGAGTTGGTKCTCATATGTATGATAATGTAAATATTGTAACCATTACTTATCATATAAAGAAAAAGAGGTTTTTACCCTGTATGGGTTTCCTCAGAAAATATCTGTCTCTGTGTTTCTCATATATGTGACTGATGTTGAATGTGCCATTGTTTATTTCCCTGCATTATTGTGATCATCATTTAGTGTCTCGGCAACGAGTTTAAAATAAGCATAGTTGTTTAAGAACGGTAACAACTGATTCACCCCCCCCCTCTCAGTTGTCCAACAATTGGTATCAAAGTCGACCGCTTTTATCTAAGGGTAGATCCTAGAGCTTAAACATGTCAAGACATGAATGAAATTCAACCAATAGGTCCCCTCTGTTCAATGGAGCAAACTTTGCCTTCTATAAAGTTAGAATGAGAACCTACATAATGGCTTTAGGTGCAGATGTCTGGGATGTGGTAGAGACTGGTTATGTAAAGCCAGTTGTGCTAGCTAATAAGGATGACAAACTAGAATTTAGCTTCAATGCTAAGGCTATGAATGCTATCTTGAGTGGGCTTGCAGAAGCAGAATTCGTGAAAGTTATGCATCTAGGAAATGCCAAATAAATGTGGGACAAACTCATTAATAGTTATGAAGGTAATGAGAAGGTAAAGGAAGCAAAGCTTCAAACCTACAGAATACAGTTTGAACAGCTGAAGATGAAGGAAGATGAAACTATTGGAAAATACTTTCTGAGAATAGAAGAATTGGTAAATGCAATGAAGGCACTTGGTGAAACAATTGGGTAACCTTCTTTAGTTCAGAAAATCTTGAGATCTCTCCCAGATAGGTTCAACCTGAAGGTCTCTGCTATAGAAGAACTTAATGATCTGAAAACCTTACAATTTGACCAACTTCTCAGAACATTGACTGCATATGAAATGAGAATAGTTAAAGATAAACCCACCTCCAGAGAAGCATCATTCAAAGAAGAAAAGAATGAGGATTCTGAGCCCGATGAAATTGAAGAAAAAATTGTGAAGAGACTGAAGAAGGGATGAGGAAAATACAAAGGAAAATTTCCCTTCAAATGTTTTAACTATCGTAGGATAGGTCATTTTGCAAATAAATGTCCCCACAAAGGAAAGGATCAGACTTGTGATGATGAGGAGAAATACAAACACATAAATTTCTTTAAAGAGAATAACTTTAAGAAGAAAAGTCTTTGTGCAAACAATGGTGGTGATCCTTCAGATGAAGAGGATAATGATTCATCTATTGAAGATAAAATAAATGACTTCACACTTATGGCCAAAGAAAATTATGATAATCAAAGCACAGACAGTAATGAGGATGATGAAGAAGTTGTGGTTGACATGGAAGGAGAATTGATCAGTGCATTGGAAGAGATTGACAGACTAAGAATCAAGAACAGAAAGAAAAGACAGTTGTTAAAACAGTTCGAGAAAGATAGTAAAGAACCTGATGAAGACCTTGTCCTACTAAAAGTAGAATTGGAAGAGGAAAAGAAAATCGAAGAGATTCTGAAACAACAACTATCAGAAAAGAAGGCAAGATGTGAATCATTAGAACAAGAAGTAGTGAAAACAAGGAAAGAAATGGAGAAATTTCAAGCCTTGTATAATCAAAATATGTCAAGTATCAAAGCCTCAGAAGGATTAACCACCATTCTGAATCAGCAAAGGAATCCCAAGCTGAAAACTGGTTTGGGGTATGAGGAGGGATCAAGCAGTGGGAAGCCAGGAATTGAAGAACCTATCAAGTTTGTCAAAAGCACAACCAATGACGATAACAAACCTGCAGAAACAAAGGAAGACAATCAGCCACCCAAGATGAGTAAAGGAAAAGGTGCCAGGATTGAATCTGAAGAATGAATAAACAATGTTATTTCTACTAAAAGACGTCATCAACAAGAAAGAAATCAATTTGTTCAAAGAAGACAACCATTTTCCAGGTACAAAGAATTTTTCTACGGCTATTGTTTCTATTGTTCTAACTTCGGTCAGAAAGCTGTAAATTGTTCCTTAAGACCTAGAAATGAGCAATTAAGATTTCAAAGGAACAAATACTTTCCACAACAAAGAATGATACAGTCAGGTAATAATCATTCACATACTGCAAATTGCCAAATTAAGTCTGGACACATACA
>ML776740.1:2549198-2566680 GCA_009831015.1 Picea engelmannii
AAGGAAAATATTTAAGAGAAATGATGAAAAGGTTTCAAATGGAAGATTCTAAACCTGTGGGTACACCTATGGTAACTGGATGTAAATTAAGCAAGGATGATGATTCACCTGATGTTGATCAAAGCTCATATCGATCAATGATATGAAGCCTGCTATACATCACATCATATCGCCCAGACATAATGCATGTTGTAGGAATGGTAGGAAGATATCAGGCTGCTCCTAAACAGAGTCATATGCAAGCTGTCAAAAGGATATTTAGGTACTTAAAAGAAACAATGAATTATGGTCTGTGGTATCCCAGAAATCAAAGTCTTTAGTTGACTGCTTATTCAGATGCAGATTGGGCAAATTGTGTTGATGAGAGAAAAAGCACCAGTGGAGGAGCATTTTTCTTGGGAAACTCCTTAGTAGCCTGGCTTAGTAAAAATCAAGGTTCCATCTCTCTATCAACCACAGAGGCATAGTAAATTGCTTCTGCTACCTGTTGCACACAAGTATTATGGATGATTCAGACACTTGCAGACTTAGAGGTAAAATATACTGCACCGATCCCAATTCATTGTGATAACACGAGTGCCATCAGTGTGTCTAAAAATCCTATCTTCCACTCCAAGACAAAACATATTCCCATAAAATATCATTTTCTGAGAGAACAGGTCACCAATCAGATTGTTCAGGTCCAGTACATTCCCACTACAGAACAAATTGCAAACATCTTTACAAAGCCCCTAGCCAAGACACCGTTTGAATATCTTAGACAGAAGATGGGTGTCATTTCATTTCACACCTAAAAGTTTCCATCTTGTTAGGGGGATATTTGTATTGTTTGAATATATAATGCCTCCTAAAATTACTGCAATAGCTCAGGGGGAGCTTGTTTCTTCTTTGACATTAATGCCAAAGGGGGAGAAATGAATTCGGGTGCCTTAGTTGCCATCAATGCCAAAGGGGGAGATTGTTGGCAAATGTTTACCAAGTAGCGTATGCTTGTCATTGATGGCAAGTACAATAGTGGAGATGGCAGGATAAGAAGGATAATATCCCTTGGGGATTTGGACGTGAAAGCTCAGGAGGAACAACGTTGAGGAAAATGCGTGCAGCAAATCTCAAGATACAGGAGTTTGCAGAGGAGAAGGAAGACAGAGATCCACAGCAATTGGATCCCATCACAAAATCTTGAAAGCAGGAGGACCATCCATCCCAAGGGGTTATGTGGACCGTTGATCCGACTCCCTGTCGGGGTTTCGAGGATCACGAGTTGAATTTGTCAAAGAACATTGACAACAAGAATGTCGATTTCGCGATATACGATATCACGATGCAATCGCAACCATTGAACCAAGAAAGAGATCTGGACCGTTGATTTTCTTCATGAGGCATTGGGGATCGGTACTTTGAAGTGACAAAAACACTTGACATCAGGAATGCCGATTTCGCAATATGCGATATGGCGATTCAATCATAGCCGTTAAATCAAGTTCATATCTGGACTGTTGGTTCAAATCCATCTCGGAGTTTTGCTGATCGCGACTTGGAGAGTCGAAATGATTCATCTCCAGATTCACGAGATGCGAGATCACGATTTAATCGTTGATCGTTGGATCAAGAGGACACGTGGTGAAAGATCGTCATCTCGCTGACTGGAAAGTCAAAGGGACAACGGGATGAGAAATCGCGATTTAATAAAGGACCATTGGATTAAGAGGAAACGTGGTGAAAGATCATCATCTCGCTGACTGGAAATTCAAAGGAATCGTGAGATGTGAGATTGCGAAAGGATTAGGACCGTCGGATCACCAAGAACATGGACCGTTGATCTGAGCTCCATCTCGAAGCCTCGCCTATCGCAACTTGGAGTGACAAGAACCTCCATCAAAGGAATCATGAGATGCGAGATTGCGAGAATATTAGGACCATCGGATCACCAAGAACGTGGACCATTGATTTGAGCTCCATCTCGGAGCCTCGCCTATCGCGACTTGGAGTGACGAGAACCTCCATCACAGGAATCGCGAGATGCGAGATTGCGAGAAGATCAGGACTGTCGGATCACCAAGAACGTGGACGGTTGATTTGAGCTCCATCTCGGAGCTTCGCCTATCGCGACTGGGAGTGACGAGAACCTCCATCTTAGGATCAGCGAGATGCGATATCATGAAATGATCCAGACCGTCAATACATCAAAAGATGTGGACCGTTGATCTAATAGTCTCTCCTATCGCGACTTGGAGTGACAAAAATATCCAACGAAGGAACAACAAGATGCGAGATCACGATGAGATCAGGACCGTTGATTCATCAAGATCATGAACCGTTGATCAGGGTCAATGAAGATCCAGAGTTCGACTGTCTCAGAGAAGATGAAGAGTCTTAAACTTCCATAGAGACTGAGGAATCTCATTATAACATACAGTAATGCTGGACACGCGAGGTGAACCACCAGAGAAGATGAAGAATCATGATGATGATCAAACAGAGCACTCAAGAGGTGGAGGATAATGGTGCGGAGTCAACATGCAGAGGCATTGCGAACACTGCATGTGCAAGGTGCACAGAAGCTATAAATACACGGTACAAAGAAGAGTTGCGGTTGTTGTTGTTGTTAGAGGTTGTTGTGAGTGTTGTTGGTAAAGGTGATTCAAGTGTGAAGAAGGAGGAGAGTGCAGCAGCTGAATAGCACAAAAGAGGAACTGTGCAGAGAATGGAGATGGTGCACAGAGCATAAAAAGAAGAAGACCATACATCGCAAGTGATGTCAGCAGAAAGGCAATGAGGCCGACATAGCAACGAAATGCAGTAGAACAGTGATAAGTTGGGTAAGCCATTATTGAACATTATATCACTGTAATAAGTTTCTGAAGAAAAGATTTATATTTTAGGGTGGTTGGGAGGTGCTAGGGAGGACTGTTGTCCTCAGAGGTTCAAGTGGGTTCTTGAACAGAGGGAGTTGGTACTAGAGAAACCAGGGATTTGGTGCTTCCTTCTAGTTGGTGCTAGAAAAACCAGGGAGTTGGTTCTTCCTTCTAGTGGGTGCTAGAGAAAACAAAGAGTTGGTGCTCTCAGCAAGTTGTAGCTTGCTAAACAGAGGTTGTAGCCTCATTATGAGTTGGTTCTCATATGTATGATAATGTAAAGATTGTAACCATTACTTATCATATAAAGAAAAAGAGGTTTTTACCCTATATGGGTTTCCTCGGGAAATATCTGTCTCTGTGTTTCTCATATATGTGACTGATGTTGAATGTGCCATTTTTTATTTCCCTGCATTATTGTGATCATCATTTAGTGTCTCAGCAACGAGTTTAAAAGAAGCATAATTGTTTAAGCATGGTAACAACTGATTCACCCCCCCCCTCTTAGTTGTCCAACAAAATTGTTATCGACCAAGGCACTCAATTCACTTCCAAGATGATGAAAGAGATAACAAAGAAATATGGGATTAAACATTGTAAATCTTCTCCATACCACCCACAAGCTAATGGTCAGGTAGAATCCACAAACAAAGTTATGGAAGCCATCTTGACCAAGACTATTCAGTTACATCACCGATATTGGGTTGATAGGCTCCCAAAGGATTTGTGGGAATACCAAGTTACCTGGAGAAATACCACTGGGCATACCCCTTATGAGCTAGTGTATAGGAAACACGTACTTTTAACAGTAGAATTACAAGTAAGGACCTTCCATATTGCCATAGAATTAGGATTGAACCTGGATGAGGCTCAGAAGCAACAAGCCCTACAATTGAATGAATTGGATGAGATCAGGCAAGATGCCATCCAATGGAAAGTATTGGTCCAAAACCAGAGGAGCAAGTGGCATGACAAGTTTATTAAAAAGAAACACTTCCAGCTTAGCGATTGGGCCCTGTTGTTTGATTCCCGGTTCAAAAACTTCAAAGAAAAACTTACCACCCATTGGTTGGGCCCTTACGAGGTAGACACTATATATGACAATGGAGCTGTAAAAATTAAAACAATTGATGATGGACAAGTCTCCTTTGTGGTAAATGGACACCGAATTAAGTTTTATCATAAGCCCATTTCCAGAGAACATTTTATATAGGTCATGACAACTGATAAGGAATTGGCCTTAATAGATGGGGAAGTCCCCCCTTGTTCTTGAAAAAATTTCTGAGTTTCCTACTGTATATATGTAAATAGTTTTTGTATTTTGTTAATAAGGCAATTCTAGATATTTGTGTAAGTAATTATTTCACCGGGAGTACATAGTTTCAAGGATATTTCATCAAAACATTGTTATACTTGAATCTTGTGTCTGCTAAAGCATCAAATGAATAATGACTTAGTGTAATTAGCCATTTTTTGCAAAATTATCACTTTTAAGGCATTCTAAAGCAGTTGCTCTTGAAACTCTTCACCACTGTATAAGGAAGTGATACCATAACTATCAATCCTAGAGGTATCTCGTATAGGTTTTCTAAGAAACCTGAGTAAGTAAGTCAAGTGTCTTTATAAAAGAGTAACAAGGTAGTCTAATTAGAAGTTAGTCATGGAAACATCAAAATAATTACAAAAGAAGAAAGCGAGTTGAGCCTAGAGATACCTTTCTGTTCTTTCTCGATGGTACCATCCACTACACACTAAATAGCTTGATTATATCATATCTTTAGATAGGCCATGCCCGCTTAAGTACCCCTTACATCAGGACAACCACTAAACAATATAATGGAAATTCATCCTCTAACATAAATACCATCCCAATTAAAAAGAAAAAGAAAGAAAAAGTTGTTTCAGAGTTGTTCCCCCATATTCATGCATAAGCAATCTTATACTAATATCTTAAAATATGGAGGGCTAGTCTCTGAGGGTTTAAGAAGCTAACCCACCGGGATACTGAACAGGTCGGCTGGTAGTGGGTATCGGCCTGGGGTATGACTAGGTAAACCCACCGGGGTACTGAACAGACTTGCTGGAAGCTGGGCATTCTACCTAGCGAGGATGATGATTTGACAAAATAAATAATAAATCTAAACTTGTCTTGATGTACGACATTACTTGCAGACAAAGCTGACATGAAGTATGTGTGGTTTAGGTAAGGTTAATGAATCTCATAAACTTGCCATCAGAGAATGACTCTAAGACTATCTTGAAACTCTCTTGCCGACCTCTTCTTATCTATATATAGGATCTCTTATCCTATGGGTGCGGCCATATCCTAATTGTCTCGTCGGACCAATCTGTGAAATTTCATCTTTACACTTGACATACTATAAATATCCGTCTATTGGGGGATATTGACTAGTTTCCTATACTTTTGATTGTGAGGTGTCACAATACTTAGGTGTGGGGGAGGGGTTCATGAGCTGACAAATGATCATTGCCTAGAGAAATGAGTCTTTGCAAGAATTTTTGTATTATTACCATGATACAGGTTATTACATTGATAGTCATGTTATTTTTAAATGCTTAACTCTTGTGTGCTATACATTACTGAACTCATGCTTAAAATACCATTATTTATTGGTTATCTTCCATTACAAGATGCATACTGTAGGTTTGACAATACATGTTTTATTCTTTCTATAACCCGTTTATTATAGGTTTTGACACTATATGTCATATACAAGAAGAATGAGTAAGCATGGAGCACTCTTCCTCTGCTCATTAACCACTATGGTCATAAAAAATACTTCAAAATTGCAGGTTGTCCATTAAAAGAGGCAGAAATTCACTTAACATAGGAGTATCAAATGAAGTACCGGATGAGGTTCCGGATGAAGTGATGGATGCGATGTCGTTTAAAGTGTTGTTTGAAGTTCCATTGCATTGCATACTAGTAACTATCCTAGATTCCAGGGAACTAGAATTTAATCACATTTAATTAAATTTGTTACGGGAATTGATTAAAAGATGCTTCATATGGTTATAATCAAATGTCCAAGTCAAAAGACTTGGACATTGATCTAAGTACACACCACTCCATTGCTCTCAAGCTCGCCATCAAATTCGAATCTCCCACACATGCCATCTCATGCGTACATGTGGGCAACGTCCTCCACCATAAGAGCATCCAAAATTGGGTTGGGCACTCTATTGTTTCATTTTCCCTTGCCATTTTCTCTACCCTGCATTAAGAAATCGCGCCCAACCTCTGCCGAATTCGCCCTCTATTCTAATCACACTCAGACTGTGTTAAACCCGTGCCATTTCTTGGCCTGTTTTCACCCATGCTTAGTAAAATTTTCCCTCTATTCCAATTGCACTTAGACCATTCCCAATTCGTGTCTTTGTGTGGCTTGATTTATTCCTTGCTTGGTGAATTCAAACCCTGTCACAATGCCCAAGCAATACGAACCCTCCTCCTATGCAGATTTGTTTTCCATTCCAGAATTCGCACAGTGTAGGGAAGTGTTCTTGCATGCTGGCTTGGGTCCATTTCTATCGAGTTTATAAGGCCATGATGACAATATTTCTATGCAATTTGCAGTTGGTTTTGATGGAAGGATATCACATGTAGGGTCTCTCAATTTTGCAGTCACAGAAGAGTCAATTGTTGCTGCAACAAAACTTCCAAGAATGGGAGATAGGTGGTTCAAGAATCATCAATTGTCGCGCTCAATTTACAACAGGGTGTTTAAGCCCAAATTTGAGAGCATTTCAAGAGAAAAAGGGTATTCTAAGGAGTGGATAAAGCCAAAATTGGTCAATCCCCTCATCGTTATCGCAAGGTTAATTACATGTGAAGGTAGATACTCCACCTTCAAAGCTTGTCACTTTAGATTGCTGGCTCATTTTCTGTTCATTAAACCTTTGAACTTTCCTTTTTATTTTCTCAAAATCTTGGTGAAAATGTCCTCTCAAGGAAGGAAAAATGTGACCAACCCCCAAAATAGTCTCTTCCACCATGGTTTGGTAAAACTCCTTGTTCTTACCAAACTAGAGAAGCAGGGGAAAAGTTGGGATGCCTTTATCTACCAATTTGGAAATCCTCACTTGACAGTTAAGACCGACAAAAAGCCACTTAGCCTAAAACATATCTCTCCATCCAATCCTCACTCTCCAAAAACTCCAAACTCCCTTGCACAAACTCCCTCTTTGTCAGAACAATACCAAAAGCTTGATGATATTCCTACTTCTTCATCGGGAAAAAACACCAAGAACAAAGACCAAAAGAAGCCTATTGTTGACCCCCCAATGCCTTCATTTTCTCTTGATCCTACACCTAAGAATCCCCAAGAAGTAATACAACAAGAATTTCCCATCATTCCCACAAACAAGAGAGGAGCTAACCGATTTGGTAAGGGAAATTTTCAGAAGAGTACCCGGAACATAAAAACCAAGCCTTATGCCAAGCCTCCACCTACTTTGGATCCTAACCAAGTATCCTCCGACCTTGAGAGCCCTCATAAGAAACCTAGAGAAGTCTTTGCAGATGGATTAGAGCCACTAAGGAAAATGAAATCAGAACCTACCTCACCTTTCCGATCTCCCATCACACCTACTTCACCCATGACCACTCTTGATCCTAAATTTGATAAATTGACCACATCTCTCAAAGGGCCTAATCCTTCCTCAGAGATCACTGATTTTGCCCCAACTATAGAGGATCTACAAAGGGAAAACCATCAGCTTCTCTAACAATTAGAAGAGAGGAAGACAATATATGCACACCTTCATCATGACAATGCAGTCCTTCAGGCAAAAGTTAACTCCCTTCAACAGTTGGTCGATGGGATGACCCAATCTAACTGCAACTTAAGAGAAAAATTAAAGCAACATAAGAGGCAAAAGGCTAAGCCTACACAACAAGAAGGAGAGCCTTCTAAAGTCGACCCTCCTCAACAAGCCTAGTTCCAAGGGATGATTTATTTTTGTTTCTAGTGGGACCTGCAAAATCGTCGGTGTGGGGGTATGTTGGGCCCGAGATATGATCATCTTCATGACGTTATTATACACTTTTTTCCATATGTACATATGCGTTTTTTATCTTTTAAAGGATCTTTTTGAAGAATTTTGTGGTAAAATGATACAATCAGCATGAGGTACATATAATTCGTGTTTTTTGATTCAATCAAGTTTAATTTATCATATTTTATGGTTTCCAAGAGTTAATTCATGTATTTTTTCTGTTATAGGGCAAAACACACTATGTTTCTTGATCCAACACTCGTTCCGGCACCCAGTATTGCACAAAAACACAAGGCAAGTTGGAAGTTATGGTATTGGTGAGCAGTGGTGGAGAAATCGAGAACATGTTTTTTGTTTGTCATCGCCCCCTCTAGACAACTTGATTTCAGTTGTCCAAAGAGGGTGCTTATTGGGTTCCTTTGTTTTGTTAGTTATGGATGCATTTAATGTAATTTTCCGAATTTAGAGGTGGTTCGACCCTCCTGTGCTCGGCCACTTGGTTTGTAAATGTTATAAATACCAATGAGGTGGTCAGATGATTGTTAAGTAGAAGAACCAAGTAGCATAAGCATCATAATTCCCAGAAAAATGATTTTGCTATGTTTCTAGTTTTACATTGCCAAAATAGTGTCAAAACTGCATTTTTGAATTTTTTTGGTGAATTTGACCTGCTGAGGTCGTGGTGTGATTTTAGAGAGTGAACATGACTTGATGGAGGGCCCACCAGTAGTCTGGTAACTGTCTTCATGTTTATTTTTCATTTCCTAATTTAAATTGCTCTCTTTTTATTTTTTGTACATGTATATTTTTATTGTGCTAATTAGTTTGTTGTAGCTTATTGTTTTACTTCTTTTTGCAGGTTAGATGATGATATGTGTTAGTATGTGTTGATTTTGTAGATTAGAAAATGATTTCAAGTCTCTCTCTCACTATACCAACCCTATGTGCAATGTAGATGTTAAATTGTTCTTTCTTTTATATTTTTACAGTCAAGCTTAGAACAGATTTTTAATTAGAACATAGCATAGTTTTAATCTGAGTTTCTTTTGACAAAGATTGATGGATGGATAGATTTGCTTCCAGTTTTTGAATCATAGCTTGCTTACTTCAGCTTTAGATATATTTAACTTGCTTAGTTATTGGTTAAATGTAATTGTTAATTCACTTTTTAATATCATGTTTTTAATTTCTATTTTCTGTCATTTTCTTTATCATAGCTTGAATAATTAAAACAGACATAGTATAGTTTCCTTTCATGCAATTTCCTTTCATAGATTAAGATGCAATTGAATTTCTTAGTTAGATAATGATGATCTCATTATGATGTTGATGGTTTATACATGAATATGAAGGGTATTTAACATTAATTTTATCATGGATAAGTTTTCATTGGATTGTTTACTTCACACCTTTCATTTTGCCATTGAAATTAGTATTGAGCATATACCATTAGAACTATCCTTTGTTGTCAAGTTTCATTGAGATATCATCCGTCACCACCGAAGGCATTCACACAACCACCAACATTACATTTGATTGTTTCATAGGTTAAAGTTAGTTTCTTTCTTTCGTAGATTAGAAAAGGTAGTTTCTTGTTTTCATAAGTTTAGTTGGTAGTCTTTCTTGCTTTCAATAGAATAGATTTCCTTTCATGCATTGCATTGAGCATTTAAATTTCCTTTCACACAAGAGAAATAGTTTTTCATTAGGAATTTAGTTCACTTGTCTCTTAGGCTAGGTAGTTGTTCAATGAGAAGTCTTTGCTTACTTGTATTTTTCTTTATTCTTTTGTTTGCTTGTCTATTTGCTTTAATAGGTTAGTTAGGTGTTTTTTCTTGCTTGTCTATTTGCTTTAATAGGTTAGATAGGTGCTTTTTCTTACTTGCTTATTTATTTGCTTTCATAGGGTAGTTTCTCATTGAATGTAGGTTGGGAAGTTAAAGGTAGTTTGCTTTCATCATTTTCTTAGTATGCTTAGTAGTTTACCTTTGCTTACTGCCATGAACTAGTTTGTTTTATATAGAGTTTTCATTCGCTTTCTTAGGAACTATCCATCAGTCCTTGGCCCAAAAGTACTTAGGTTACCTAGTTTCATTTTTCCTAGTAGGGTTTTCTCATTAGATAGTTTTTCTTGAGTAGATTAGCCTTAGATAGCTTCCTTCCTTAGTTAGACTATACTCCTACCAGCCCTTCTACCTTTGGCATATATTTTTCTACAACTCTAAGTTTACTTACCCTGGGTTGACAATTTAATTGAGGGTGGTTTAGTGTATTTTTTAGTACATATAAAACACCTAACACTTTCCACATTCTCAAACATATCGTCGAGGCCTACTTAGATGATTTAGCATCATGATCTTGTAAGAGAACTGATCATCCCACACACCTCCGACTTATTATTGAGCGATGTCGCTACTTCCAGATTCACTTGAATCCCAACAAATGCAGTTTTTGCATGACGTGGGGCTGTCTATTAGGTTTCATAGTTTCCACAACAGGGATCATGGTCAATCCTCTCAAGGTTGAGGAAATAGTTCAGTTGCTTCCCCCAAGTACAATCCTTCAACTTCAGAGTCTGCAGGGAAAAGCGAGCTTTTTGCGACGTTTCATCGCAAACTATGCCGAGATCACAAAGGGATTTATGTGCTTACTGAAGAAATACGTTCTTTTTTATTGGGACGATGCATCTTAACATTCTTTCGATGCATTAAAATGCACCCTCACAACTGCCCCTCTACTTCGACCACCCAATTATAACAAAGATTTCTTATTATACTTGGCTGCAACAAAGTCAACCATCGACATGGTCTTAGTTCAGGAGGATGATTTTCTCTCAGAATATGTGATTTATTGCCTGATCCGAGGCCTGGTTGGACCGGAACTCAATTATTCTCATATCGAAAAACTTGCGTTGGCAAGAGTCCATGCTTTCCAATGGTTCCGTCATTATGTTTTGTTTCACAAGACCACCGCCATTGCCATTGTGAATCTGTTTCAATACGTGTTGACATGATGGGTAATCGGCGGAAAGATCAATAGATGGATCTCCGGGAATTTGACTTAGATTTCATTTCAACAAAATCCAAAAAGTCATTGGTCTTTGCGGAACTCATCTCAGAACTTCTGGTCGAGTCAAGTGATGTTATGCCCAAAGAGTCACCTATTAGAGGAGATATGTTTTTTATCGCATCTTTGGATCCCTGGTACGGAGATATAATTGTGTATCTCCAGAATTTGAAGAGCCCTGCCTCTGCTTCACGTGATTAGCATCACCATATATGCCATCAGGCTAAGAACTATCTCATACTTGAAGACACGTTGTATCGACAAGGTGTAGATTGCATCCTGCGTCGATGTCTCACTCATGAAGAAGCATTTATCGTGCTTAACGATTTCCATACTGGAGCATGTGGTGGTCATTTGTCTGGGTTGGTGACAACCCAAAATATTTTACAAGCCAGTTACTTCTGGCCAACGTTAATCAAATATTGTTTTGAATCGGTCAAGAAGTGCTACCCATGTCAAATCTTCTCTCAGAAGATGAGGTCACATTCCGCTCCCATGTTTCCTATCATCACAGTTGGCCACTTCACCAAGTGGGGGATTGATTATATGACATGAAACCCTCCTTCAACAAGGTGGCACTGTTATATCATTGTAGCCATTGACTACTTCAAGAAGTGGGTCGAAGCTATGCCAACGTTCAAAGATGATGGTGAGATTGCCACCCTCTTTTTGTTTAACCTGATTATAGCAAGGTTCGATGTCCCGAGAGAGATTGTCACTAACCATGACAGTCACTTTCAGAATCAAATGATGACCAAGTTAACATCAAATCTTGGGTTGAGGCAAGAACACTCGTCACCCTACTACCCTCAAGTGAATGGTCAAGTGGAAGCTGCCAATAAATCTCTTAAGACCATCCTACAGTGAAGAACAATCAATTCAGACAAGTCAAATTGGCATTTGATGTTATACTCGACATTATGGGCCTATCAAACATCTATTAATACTGCAACCGGTTTCTCACCTTTTCAACTCGTTTACGGGTTGGAAGTCGTCTTGCCCATAGAATGACAGATCCCATGTTTAAAGTTGGCAGTATAGTTATTTCCATACACTTCACCGCTTGAAGAAAGTTTATTATATGTCGAGCAACTCAATGAACAACATCGTGATGCATCATTAGATAATGAAGCTCACAAACAAAAATTCAAGTGTCAATATGATCGGTCCATTCATCCTCGTATTTTCTCAAAAGGTGACCTTGTCTTGGTCTATGACCAAGATAAGGACCCCCTGGGGGCAGGCAAGTTCAAACCCATGTGGTTTGGACCTTTCATCATAAAAGAGGTTATAAAAAAGGTCACTTATCATCTGGTAGATTTTGAGGGACATGCTTTGGAAGAGCCTAGAAATGGGATCAACCTCAAGAATTATTACTCATAGGTAGGTCACTTTGGGTAAATTTTTGTAACATATGTATATTCTTTGTACTATTATTTTTTGGTTTCTTTTGGTTTTATGGACGTGTCATTTTTTATGTTATATTTTCTCACTGTGGCAGATGTCAAGTGAATCAGAGGTGTTCATATGATACGCAGACGGTGCTAGCCGACACACTCGGAGGCTTACCTCCGCAACTTGGGTAATTTTTACACCTTAGGGCCAGTTATTATCTTCAGGAGGTATATGTTTAGGCGACACCACAAACGATGTCGCCGAATATAGTGCAATTATTGAGTTGCTTCATGATGCTTTTTCATTTGGTATCTCTCACCTCCAGGTCTATTTAGACGCTTAGTTGGTTGTGTCTCAGTTAAATAGAGTCTACCGTATTCATGATCCTAATTTACACTGACGATTCCTTAGGGTACGTCTCTTAGAACGAAACTTTGATTATATTACATATTTTCATGTTCCTAGGAGATTAAATCAAGTCACAGATACTCTAGCTAATCAAATTTTGGATTGGCATCTCGCACACATATAAGAAAGACATACACATGCACATGTAGATACATTTTTAAAAGCAGATATAATCCATACGACATAAAAAGACATAAAAATACATATATAATATCAAAATCATTAGAGTACATAGGTGGGTGCAAGCACCTCAAAAATACGACCAGTAATGAGTCATGGGGCTTATGCCCTCAAAAAATATACAAGTAGTGTTGTCGGCACGTGAAAAGTCCAGCCTAACTAAGGACGAGGCCTGTGGGATCTATTGTAATGATCAACAACGTTTTCCAAACGTCAAAAAAGCCGGACCCACATCCGTGGTGCCCCCACTACATGAGGTTGCATAGATGGTGGTAGATCCTCAATCTTTGCCATGGTGATTGTGTGAGTGAGTGAGGTAAAATTTCACTCTACTCATCTGAGAACTCTCTCAGCCTCACCGACTGGAAGATCTCCTGCTATTGTTGGCCCCCCTATGGCGGAAGGTGCAGCCTCTGGCTGAGGACATTTCCTGTTCCTCGCATAATCCGCTAGTTGCACTGGCCCCACATCTGCACATAATAGACACATATATGTCAAATGCTTTGGTATAAAAAAATGGTATATACAAAATCAACATAGAAACTACATATAACAAAAAAAAATGATGAAAACTTATCCATCTCTCCTCGCTCCTCGCCAGGAGGTACTGGTATCTCAGGATCTCTTGAGAAGTCAATCCCAGCATAGGAGTAATCCTCTATGACCGGGATCTATCGCGACAACCAAGAAAAAAAGCTGTCATCAAAGGCCTCAATGGTCCTCCCCCTCCCCCACCCCCCCCTTGTCGTGACAGTAGCACCTCCCATATACATAACGTGGGAAGAGAAGCCTGGTGCCCTCGTACCACCTCTCGAGGGTTGAAACTGGGCACTCTTTCAAAGAATAAAGAGAAAAGAATCATTCCAAACCCGAAGTTCCTTTGATTCCACAACCGACAATCTATTATCTGCCTTTTCATACAATCCAGAAATGTGGTGCTCCAATCGAAAATTTGTGCATTTAAGAACTAAACTATATAATTCATTTGTGCACAGGAAGCCTGATGCAAAGCCACAAACCTAGTGATTTTCCTTATGAGAAACACTATCACTTGCAGTGATAAGTCTGAGATCTTGCTTATCGGTACTTGTGAGCTCATTCTGTCTATACCTGCCTCACAATGGAGTCCAATCAACTCCGATATGTTGTGAGGCCTGGAAGGAAAAGTACTAAAATTGACTGGTTCCCCCCTCTTTGAGAGGCCAATCAGAAAGTATATTTCCTTTGTGGTTGGAACTAGCGATTGCCCCTCTAGCATAAAGGCCTCTACATCAGGATGTCAATAATCGACCAAGCCGTTCAATAGCCTAGGTTGTTCTCGCATGAAAGGACATAGAATTTTTTTTAACAATCGACGTTGCATTAATGTAGCGACAACATTCGGTTCCTCCCCAACAAATGCACTAATATCCTCATGCTCTCTTTCTCTCCAGTGAACATACATCCTGCAAAAACACAGTTCAGGAGGGTTAACTCTTGCTTTTTTTATTTTTTACATTAAATAAAGGGTCCACGCGAGCTGTAATGCTAACAGTAGCGTTGACATGCAAGTTGTTTTTCCTCTACCCACGTGTACACTCGGGCTGTCATAAGACAACCTACGTGGACCTAGGGCCGACCTTTTAAAAGGTCGACGCCCGCCCCCAAAACATGAATTTAAAAGCATAAAGAACTAATTAAATTGCAAGAGGGGTTAGTAATTACTTACTTGATCCAATCAAAAGCTCGTTCTGTCCACTGAATCTATCAGAATCAACTTTCTTAACGAAGGGGTGTTTTTGGCTCCACAGTCAATTTCTCGGTTAACAATGGTGATAATGAGCTGCCAACTTCTATTTATAGACTTTTTGACCTCTTTTTGTCATTTTTTTTTACCCTTTTGTCATTTTTTCTAAACTAAAAATCATTTATCATGGTTCAGGAATTTTCTTTGGATTGTCACGAGAAGTGTTACTTTGGGCATTTGGAATTTTTTTTGAGATTTGGGTCATTTTGAAGGTCCTTTGGTAAAAATTCAATTTTTCAACTCGTTGCATTTAAGTTAGGATTCCACCTGTACTTCCTGCATCTTGTTGTCTTTTTCTCTTTGCCATTGGATCGATCCCACCGAGTTGCAACACGAAACCATCATTGCTACTTTAGAAGTGTCATAATTTAGTGGTAGAGCCCACCCTAACATGGATGCCCTAGGTATATCCTGGTTGCATTTTGGTTTCCATGCTATCACAACAACTATTGGCTCAAGAGTCCTTACTATCTTTTCCTGATTACGGGTTTGAGCCTCATTCACATAATTTTGTATCAGTCTTGACCTCACCCTCGGGACTCCCAAAACTTAACGGGTCTTCTTTTAAGCTCTTTTCAGACCCTCTAAACATGAAAATATTGACGAGTGATCTTGTTTCCCTTCATGATCGTTAAACTGAAATTTGAAGGCATTTTTGTCTGGCGGTAGTTTACCCCTTTTTCGGTCTGGATGGTAAACTGTATGAACAAAGGTATACTCTAGAAACCTCGGTTATCTAGAAGAGTATTCTTAGGTATAATTTTAACCCTTTTTCGGGCCTAAGGGACTAAATTTACGAAAAAGAAACCCCCACGGAGTCCATAGTTAAGCTCTTTTTAGACTCCGTAAAATTGAAAATATCGTCAAGTGACCTTATTCTTTGACACTCATTAAAATGGTCCAGAAGAACATTCCTGACGGAGTCCATAGTTAAGATTTTTTCAGACTCCTTAAAAATGAAAAAATTGTCGAGTGATCTTGTCTTTATCACACTCGTTAAAATGTTTTTGAATAGATGTATTTTCGGTGCTAGTTTACCCATTTTTCCGAATCAACTAGACTACCTTCAAAAAAGGTACTCGATTAGAGTCTCCTTTTACGTTTTTTTTCAAACTCTCTAAATATGAAAAACCGTCGAGCTTACCTTCTCTGGGCTTGTTAAAATTGCATCGAAGGATGTTACTATCGTGTGTTTTATTAATCGCATTTCCATACCCGCGTCTTTGGCCTAATGCCAGATCCATGTTTCTCTCAACTAAACCATCTGAAGCATGTCTTATATGCAAACCCTATAGCACTTTGCCTTTGCGTCTTGACACGTTTGGCCCCGGGAGGAATTTTTCCGAATGGACTTGCTCTGAACATCAGTCTTGTCCTTGCGCCTAGAACTAGTATGTTTGTGACACTCGTTCCTCCTTTGTAATGTAGAATTCTTTTATTCTTTTTCAAGCTTTCCAAAATTATTGAAAAAGACAAAAAAAATCAAATATACCCCAAAAAGAGGAAGGGAAAAGTTTTTCTTTTTATTGGAAGCACAATGAGTCTCCCTTGGCAAAGCACATCCCTTCATTTGTTCTTCAAGATCTAGGATTTAATATGACCTTATTAAGTTGTTCTTGCTACATAGAAATGTGTCCTCCTCCATTTGGTTATTCTTCCAAACATATGGAGAGTTTGCACTGCTTCCTGCATCGTGAACTTATGTCAATGCCATGCTACCTGATTCTCATCATTTATCATGCTATTATCCAAGGGAACTTTTTACCAAGCTTGAGTTGGCCCCTCTGCAGTTTGTCTCTTGCCCTCATGCCTGGCCATCCCAAAATTCCAATCAAGTCTTTTTTCGAAATCAATGAATCCTTCAGTCTGATCATCAATATTCTCTTGTCCATGTGTTATAACCCTAAAATGCACTACATAGGCTTACCCGGCATCAGGCCAACTCATGCATATTCCTAGCCAAAGACTTGCTGAACAAATCCTCAAAAAGCCACTTAAAACAAGCAACCCGCGCCCTAACTTCTCACTGGGCGCGGGCATCCGCTTGCTGTCCTTATACTGCACGCGGGCATCCGCGGGCTAACCCAAAACAGCCTGCGGGTACCTAACAAAGCTAAAAATCAGGGAAGTTTCCGCCGAGACATAAGGATTTTTGTCAGTTAACTGAAACTCTCCACCATGCATGGCCGAGAGTTCGAATAAAACCCTAGCTCTTCCTAGCCTATAAAAGGAGGGGTAGGGGTACTATTCAAAGGAGGAAAATCATAGCAAAGAAACTCTGCCAAATTGCCAAGCCAGTTTTGTCCCAACCCTTTAGCCTTGCCTCAAGCTTTAGGAGAAATTCATGCAGCAACAGTTGAAGGACAAAAAAGAAGAGGAAGAGCCCAGGATCAGGATCGTGGAACGCTGGCCGATCTCAGAAATCATTGTAAGTTGATTCATATTGAGATTAATGAAAAAGATACTTTTCCCGTCCCGCATACATGAGTCTCATCTTTGTAATTTGATTTATGTTTTATCTCTAACCCTATAATAGATCAGTAGCATGCATGCATAGTCTTGTCGTGATTGCAGAGAATCTTTTGGAAGGAGCAGCAGCAGCAAGGGGATAAGAAGCTCAACGGAGGATTTACTTCAGCCGTCCGGAAAAAGGTTGGTTTAGTCTTCTCTTGTATGCATGTGAAGAAAGGGGTTTCAGATTCGGGTAGAAGGTTAAAAGTTAAGTCTTGAGGGTCATGATCTGCATATAAGCTTAGAGCCCTAGCTTATTAGT
>ML776740.1:2595943-2613167 GCA_009831015.1 Picea engelmannii
CAGCAGCAAGGGGATAAGAAGCTCAATGGAGGATCTACTTCAGCTGTCCGAAAAAAGGTTGGTTTAGTATTCTCTTGTATGCATGTGAAGAAAGGGGTTTCAGATTCGGGTAGAAGGTTAAAAGTTAAGTCTTGAGGGTCATGATCTGCGTATAAGCTTAGAGCCCTAGCTTATTAGTTCGTAGGGTAGAATACCCAACAACACCATGATCGATGAGTCGTCGAAGACCTCTTGGTAGTGAAGTAGTACACTCATATTACACTCCTACCCAAGTTTGGAATATTTTGAAGTTGTTTCTCGAGCTCTCCAGACCTCATCTCCAACCATCAGGCCTTATCATCTTCTAGAAGATGGATACTATACATTTTTTTTATTTTGAGATGTAGATCCATTGTGTATTGCTCGTGGCTACACTTTATATAGTTATATGACATGGATCTACAGTGTATTTGATTGGTAGTGATTATTTTATTTCATCCGAGCATGGGTATGCCCACCTCGGTGAGACAATTTTTATTTTACAGATGACACCTCCCGAATTATGGTCCCTGGGCTCACTAGTTTGGTACGTTGATGAGGATTGATAATGTATTTCAGCCATCATATGCTCTTCTTACCTCACACATTAGGGGGCATCTATTATAACCCTAATTTTCACCAGACATGCTTACATGACATCAGGCCATCTCATATGCCTTCTTTGCCAAGCTAGTACTAAACAACTCTTCTTAAAAACACCCTTTTTAAAGGTCCACGTGCCCTGCTCCACTACAGCCCATGTGTACCTACAAAAGCATGAAAAAAGGAAAGTTGTTGACAGAACACACAACTTTGGGTAAGTTAACTAAACCTTTTAGCCATGCATGGCAGGTCATTCGATCAAATACCTAACTCTTTCTAGCCTATAAAAGAAGGGGTAAGGGTCCCATTTAAAAGGAGGAAAATCATAGTAAAGAAAATATACCCAATTGAGCACTCCCCTTGTCCCAACCTTTAGCCTTCCTTGTGCAAAGAGAAATATAGAGAAAAGCAGTTGGAGGACAGTTGAAGAGGATCCCAAGACCAGTTTCGAGGAGTAGTGTCGACCACATATTGTAAGTTTACTCTTTTGAAGATTAATACAAAAAGGAATACTTTTCCCATCCCGCCATATCATGTGTTCAAGTTGAATGTTTATTTTATGATATTGTCACAACTAACCCAACAATTAGTATATGAAATACATGTTCGCAACTTTTTGTTTGTTCATGTGTGAATGTAGGTCAACTTTGGGAGGAGGCTTGCAATCAAAGAGCGACTAAAAGAAAAGGGATCAACATCAAATGAAGGACTTAAGTTAGAGTTACCGAATCTCATTTACACATTTGTATTTCATGAATGTGGGGTTTTTTTTTGGGAGAATAGGAAAGAGTAGAGGCCTTTGAAATGGTCATTTTATGCATGCATGATTAGAGCCCTTAAATGCTAAGTCTATAGGATCGATTCCCACCCACAACACACACCTATTACCTGCAGTTGAAGAGGGCTATTCATTCCTTCCCTTGTATGATACCGAACACCCTGCACGGGTTCAGTCCATCGTGAAGTTTCACACAGATAAACATTTTATTTATATCACTGCATGCGAAGATGAAAATAAAGAAGAGCTTCAATCCTACTATTATATCACTGAGGAGGACATGCAAGAAATAACTAAGGAATGGCCCACAGATTTCCTTATACTAGTCGACCAGGAAGAACCATCCAAGCCCGACCTCATCGACAATCTTATTGTCACTCGTGAAGAATATGATGCACACAACAATAGCAGAAGGAAAAAGAAGGAAGAGGTATAGGAATTGAGCAACACATCAGAACAGACTACTTTATATTCACCTAGAGGGGGAGGAGGTGACGAAGTAGACAAGGAAGAGAATGAAGGGAAAGAAGACAAACTGGAGCAGGGAGAAGAAAAAATACCTAGGGATCCCCTTGATGAAGCTAGGACATCCAAGAAAAGAAAGGTTTCACCCATAAAACCTTCATCATGGAAGAAGTCAAAACCCAATAAGCCCAAGTTGCAGACTTTGCTCACGGTGGATGAAATTAACCATATCATCACCACTGTATTGGATACCTCAGAGAACATTCTACAACGCAACAAAGAAAAACAAGAGTCCATGTATGATAGGATTGCAGTAGAGTTGAAAGGGGTACAACAAGCCCTCTACTCCAGTCGCGCAGAGTCTACTTCAACACCACCACCAGAAGGAGCAGAGTTGGGAGATGAGCCTTCCCAACTATGTAGATTAGCAAATTCAACAGAAGCTCGCCTTCGTTGTGTCCGTGAGGAAACGAGTAGGGAAAAGAGGCATTAAATAAATAAAAAGAGGAATCCATAGAGAAACATCGGATTTCCCAACAAGAAAAAGATGACCTCCAGGAAAATTTTGCAGAGGATAGAGCATAGATCCAGAAGGACAAAAAACAACTACTCGCAGAATAGATGAGAGTTAAAGAAGTAGTCACTAGAGCACTTCTCTCTATGAGGAGATTAGAACAGAGGTAAGAAGAAGCCATTGAAAGGTAGGTGAGGAAGCTTGCTGAATCCATTTAGCAGCTCCAACAAAGAGTAGCAGAACTAGAATTACAAGCAGCACCAAGCACTCCACAGAAAGTGTGAGACCAAAGGGAAGAAACTGCCTGGAACATATTCCAGAGAATCAAGGCATTGGCCTTATAATTAAAATAGCTCAGCATTCAAAGTGCACAGACTTATGAGTGCCATGTAGAGGACCCTGAACTAAGGAAACTAGAGTCACAACTCCAGAAGGAAAAGAAGCAGGTAGCAATAATGCAAGCACAGTTGAAGCCATTATCAGTGGTCGAGGGGATGAAAAGGTCCTAAGAACAATACATGGTTCAACAATAGGTCCATTCCATCTAGAGTAAAGTCATGGAAGTGACTTGGAACCTCCATCCAGTGCAGGACAAAGCTTGCACACTTTTTGAAGAGATTGAAGGATGAGGTACAGAACTAGAAAAAGTGGTCACCACAGTAGAAAAGTGCTTGGAAGGACCTGTGACAGATAAGGTTCTTCAGTAGTTCATCGAGTAGGAGGCTCTAATGGAGAAACAGGTTGAGGTAGCTCGATCCAAGCTCGAGGCCTTAGAGACAGAGTTAGCCAAATAAGAGTGACTCAGGATGAGTCACAGGTGAGTGTTGGGGGCATGTTGGCCCTTGATCAAGTTTTGGATATCCTTGCTCATGTTCGGCCATTTTTGGGACTTTGACAGGTTGGTCGAAGGTGGAGCGCAAGGAGAAGTGGATATCGTGGGATCTTGGCCACTTTTTAGGGAATTTTGGGTTTAGGGTTTATGTAATGAGTATGGGATGTCAGACCATGGGTTTACCCATGTTTAGGCCCCAGTTGAAATGTATAAATAGATATCTAGATGATGTAAGAAAGTAGTAGTAGTGAATTTTTGTGGCTTAGTGTGGAGCTAGAGGCTTTGTGCATACTATGTGTTAAGACTTGCAGAGCTAAGTGCAAGTGATTGTAAGAATATGGTGTGCATATTGTGTAAGAAGGATTTTTGTTGTGACCTAACTTGGGGAAGGAGGATATGGCGAGGTGTGCACAGATCTCCTGTCCTATGTGGAGTGGGTCTTGTGGCTTTGTGCATTGAACGAAGATAATAAAGAGAAGAAGAGTTGGTGGACATAGCCCCACACTGGGGGTGAACCACGTATATCCTGTGTGGTGGCTTCTTTGTGCATTATGGTTTTTATGTGAGTTATTCTTAATGTAGCAATATATGTTAGATGCATCTGATATAGTATCTTAGTGATTAGTGATGTGAATGAATGCTATATCTGATCTATTTATATATGCTAAGAGCTTGGATATGTTAGATCTTGTTGAATACTGCGTTATTCTGTAATTAGGGTTTTCTCTTGCGAAGTTGATAAGAGTTAAATATTAATGAATGTTAACTGCTAAGTGCTCTGTTAAGTACTATGATCACAGATCTGTGTCCCAACTAGATTGTAGACACCTGAGTCCTGCAACCACCCCTTCCTATACCTTGGGTGAGACTTCATCTTCTTTGCAGGTGTTGCTGAAAGGGCCAGTAGTTAGGGTTTTGTTGTTGCGTTGTTGAAGCATTGAACCCTGGGTCTTCCCCTATGCCAATAGGACTCCAGGGTTTGAACCAATGAGTTCTGCTCTATATTTGGGTAGCTCGGGGGTGTCCAACTACATGGGCTTCAGTTTAATGGTTTGGGATGGGATGGTGATTTCTCTAAGTGGTGACTGGGGTTGTGGGGGTGATGGGGTTTGTTCAGTAATGATGGTGGTGGATGGAGTGGTATCAGGTTCAAGATCATCCTGAATGTCAATGATTTGGGCTGCTCAAGTCATTGCTTGAGTACGAGGGATGGTTGATGATATAGGTTGAGGGCTCAGGATATTTATGGGGGAGAGCCCTGCCCTGGTTTCCTGACCAACGGGTCTCTAATGAAGGCAACATTTACGATGTCATTGAAATCTTTACCTGTCAACATGGATTTCTCTCGAAGTTACCAGAACATGGGAAATGCCATCTTCTTGTTTTCTAGTGGTTGTGTCTCTTCATCCTCCTCCTATGAGTTTGTTTACGTTGGAGCCTATTTATCCTTCTCCTTTGGGCCCGAGCTCGGTCCTACCCCTCCTTCATGTCCCTTTTTCTTCAAAATATCCACCGATAGAAGGTAGTGCATCCCCAACTTGCGCAGGTTGTGTTTCACTCCTGGCCATGACATGACCTCCTTGTCGAAGGCCTCTTCATCCAATTAGAATGACAACATCCAGGAGTGGAAGTCTTCTCTCTTGGCATGCCATGGCCAAAGGAAAGTGTGGTGGAGGTTCATGATGAATGTGATGTTTCGTGTGTTCAGGTTGAGAAATTCTTGAGGTATGCATAACCTCTAATTTGCATCAAGCAACTGGTTATACCATTTTGAGAATGATGCATTGTTGAATACAATGTTCTTCGAGTCAGACCTTGAGTGCCAAGGCTCAAACATATTTTCGTGTATGCCTTTCTCTATCAATGATAGAGGTCTTCCTGAAGGTGGCTTCCACTTCAGCATGGTGAACACAAATAGAAGATATTCGTAGGTGAAGGGGTAGAACTTCTCCTGAGCTTCCTCACATGCGACCATGATTTCTTCCAACAAGTAGCTACACCAACTGAAGACTCCTCCATTGGTGACAAAATACAGTACCAACAAGGCATCCAACATGCACTTGCCCTTGTAATATGACTGCATAACCTTGCTACCGATGACATAGCAAGAATTTCTAACTGTCTCATGTAGAATGAGATCAATCTTTGTTGTGCGCGACCCTCTCTAAGTATGAAATCGTTGATATAGGTTGGGTTCTCATTTTTTGTTTCCATGTTTACTGGGACCTTGAAATCCTTTGGATACATCCTCGCCTTTGATGGAGAGGTCCATGATTTGACTGATATCCTCTACATGTGTGGTATATTGTCTGTCGATCCATAATATATTTTCATGTACGCGGATGATGCGACAATTAGTACACCACACAACCTCACTAGTAGTGTCGAAAAGTCGCAAGTCCTGGAGATTCATAATGGTGGAGTTGAAGAGGTTGATGAACTCTAGATTTGGCATGAACTTCATCCCTCCTAACTCATCTGGCTCCACACTCTAGAATATATCAATGTTGAATTGTAGGAACAACACCTGGTCTGTTAGGTCGAGGTCGAAGAGTTTCACCTTCTCAACTTTTCCCTTGAGATCACCCACGATATCGACCCGGGGATCACATGGCTCATCCAAAAATGCATCTTTAGAAACTAAAATCTTGCTTTATGTACCTCTCAACATGGTGACTCTGTACTGTCAACAAACTTTGATAAGATAACTAGGATTCAGGATCATGACTGAAGTTCGAGGGACTACACAAGCGTGAGTAAAATTAAGAAATCACAAAGCACTAAGTTCTCTGTGGGAAACAATATGTCTTACACTGATTTCAAACAACCTTATACTCGGGATTAGATGGAAAGTTTTGTAATAAGTATTGCTAAGGTAATTCATCATTAACCCTATAGACGCAACTTGGAGCTAAGTTTTTTGACAACACTATTTAATGGGGTAAGTCTATCGGGTGATTCTAGCATTTAGTGAGCAAGTTGGTCAGGGATGTGGCCGACTTCAGACCTTGCCATTTGAACATATGAGAATCCTTGCATGAATACTAATTCCATCTTTGTGTATCACATATTTATGGTTTAAAAGAGTTTGGATGGGTTATTGTAGTGATCATAAAGGCTATGACTAGATTGGGTTTGTGTGGAACATGGACTAGGATTGCGTTCAGATGCGCTCTCCCTCCAACCACAAAGGGGTCCCCATCACATTAATGATTGTCATTAATGGAATCATGGATCTTTTGATCCTATGCTACTGATTAAGAAGTTCTACACCAAAGTAACACTTAGACAAAAAAAATGAAATACATGTTGCGGTGCAACAATGCACACTCCAACTGTATTAACTGAATTCACAGAAATTGTAAAAAAATTAAATCTAACTACTATACATGCTCCTTCGGACTAGAGAAATAGTTCTTTAGCTCATTTATGAGAAATATAGGGTTTCTGGCGAGCGCCATTCACCCATCTTGGCTGAAGTATACCATCTAGTTGCACGAGTCTGACGGCTCTAGAGGGTCAGATCTCCACAACTATAAATGGTCCCAACCATTGCATGCGCAACTTGCATGGATGTTTCTAGTATTGACTGTCATAATGTAGGACCTTATCTCCTTGCACAAATGTTTTAGTCTTAATGTGTCTATCATGCCAATATTTGTTTCTAGATTTCTCAATTGATTGATGAAATTATGTTAAAAACCTGGTCTCATCAAGTTCTTGCAACTCCATAATCCTCTATGTGACTAGTTCATCCTCTGACATGTGTGTAATCTGTGCAATGTATAGACTCAGGGTAATGAAGTCTGCAGGTACCACAACCTCTTTATCATAGACTAATTGAAATGGAGTATACTTGTGGAGTTTCTTCGTGGTTGTCCTGTAAGCCCATAAAATTGTTGGGACTCTGTCATCCCAATATTCCCTGTTTGAAAAACAAACCTTCATTAATCCTCTCTCCAGAATCTTGTTAAATGCCTCTATGGTGCCATTGGCTTGCGGGTGGTAAGGGATAATTTTATGATGTTGGATTAAGAACTCTGTTGTAAAATTTTCTATTGCATTACTGACAAAATGACCACCCTGATCACTGGTCACACTTCTAGGACCTCCAAACCAAGTGATAATGCTTTCAAAAATAAACCCGGCAGCAGTATCGTTCAAGAAATCTTGAAAAATGTTTGCCTCATCCCATTTTGTAAGATAATCAGTTGTAGTAATAATGTACTTGGAATTTGATTTCTTATCCATGGGTTTGATTGACCCAATGAAGTCAACCGTCCATTTCTGAAAGGCTTGCAGATCTCAAACTGGCTGAAGAGGCAATTCGTCTCGTCATGATGGCTTTCCTACTCTCTGACAAACATCGCAATATCTATCATATTCCTTCACATCCTTGAAGAATGTGGCCCACCATAATCCATCTTTAAGGAATTTTTGCATAGTGGCCTTTCCTCCAACATGGCCTCCCACAACTCCACTGTGGCACTCCCACAATATGTCTTGTCTTTCATGGTCTAAGACACACCTCCTGAGCATACTATCTAGGCCCAACTTATACAATTACCCCACAATCAATTGATAGTTCGTTGCACAAACCACCATATGGTTTTTGGCCCTCAACCGAGTTTTGAGGAAACCTTGGTCAAATTTGGACCACTTTTGGACTTCGACACATTGTTCAAAGAAGGACCACTAAGAGGAGTTGAGATCGCGGATCTCACCCATTTATGCTTGCTATGTGGACCAAATAAGGGGTTCTCTAGGGATTTTGTAATGGGTTTATGGGATGTCATCCCATGGGTTTTACCCATGATTAGGCCTTATGGTAAGGGTTTGTAAAAGTATAAATAAAGAAGAATTTGTGGTAGAAGGAGAAGTTTTTTGGGTGATAAGTGCAAGCAGTTGAATGGATTTGTGGAAGGGAATGTCTATGTGTTAAGGATTTTTTCTTAATAGAGAGTTGTCTTTGTTCCTTGATCTAGTTTTGGAAGGAGGATCTAGTGCTCAATGCGCATATCTCTTGTCTAGTGCGAAGCTTGACCCTGTGGCTTAGTGCACAAGAGTAACTGAATGTAAGAGATTGACGAATAATAAAGAGGTGAAGCAGTTGGTGTACATATCCCCACACTGGGGTGAACCACACATATTTGGTGTCTTATGGTTTTCTTTGTGAAATGTTATATCTGTTATATGTTTCTTAGTTCTTAGATGAGATGTGTAATGAATATGTATGTGTTTGTTAAATGCATTGCTTATGTTAGAATGCTATATCTGATTCAAAGTGTTAAGTGCTAAGTGTTTAAGGTGTATAATATTTATTTATTTACTGCGCTAGATCTATCTTAGGTTATGTTCTACGATTTTCATAAGGTTAATGAATTAATGTATATCACTTCCTAAGAATTAACAAATACCCCACGAAGTGCTATTATCACAGATTTGTGTCCCAACTTGGTTATAGACACCTGCGTCTTGTAGCCCCCTTTCTTATACCTTGAGTGAGACTTCTACTGCTTCAAAGGTGTTGTCAAAAGGGCTGGTAGTTGGGGTTTTGTTGGTGCATTGTTAAGCGTTGAACCTTGGGTCTTCCCCTGTGCCAACAAATGGTTCCATTGCCGGGACCTGAAACTATGATTGTTGGGAAATGAAGTAAAGAAAAGAGAAGCTTTGTGTGTACATCGGTGGCTAAAGTGCACAGTACTCTACTTGACTTGCAAATCTTTTTTCTAAGAAAGAAATCCAATTTGAAGAAAGGAGGTAAGATATTAAAAGAGGTAAAGCTTTGTGCTTTGACAAGATAAATATAAGTGAAAATTTTTATTTCGAAAGCATGAATTTAAGTATGTTTAATAGGTTTTGTCCTAGTATTAAGGAGAGGTAGCAGTTGAAAGAAAGAGTTGAATTGATTAAATTTAATGAACATGAAGAAAGATATGTTATTCCTATGCATAGAAAGAGTTTTTGGACTAATAAGTGGATGCAGGAACCTAGGAAATGTTTTTTCAGATTGCAGGTCCAACACTATGATCCTAGTGTGCAGTACAAAAAAGGTAGGGAATGTTTAAAAGAAAAAGAGGATTGAGATTGTGCTATAATTGCAGAAGACCAGGACATCTTGCTAAGGAATGCCTTGGCATAGGTCCTATTTGTCTTTGTTGCAAGATTGTTGATCATGAAGTTGAGGATTTTCCAACGATGATTGCTAAAGTTGAATGAATGAACATGAGACGAGAAAACTATGAAGGAATTCAAGAGACCAAGGACATGTTAGAGAGTCATAAAGAGAAAGAATCTGAGAAAGTTCAGACTACATTAGTACAGTTGAAAGAAATGATGGATGTTCACAAAGATGTCATTTTACCAGAGATCTTGAAAGTAAAACAATGCATAAGTGCAAGAATAGAAGATTTCAACATAGACTGTGTCTTGGATGAAGAAACACAAGTGAACATTATGATAGAAGAAACTTGGAAAATTTTGGGAAAACCTATTGTTATACCTTCATTGGGAAGGATAGGCTTGTTTAAGGGAAAGATGATATCCCTATGTGGAAGAATTACTAATGTACCTATTATTGTTCATGGAACATCGACTGAAGAAGAATTTGAAGTCATTAAGTATATTGGGGAAAACGCCCCTTTCCAACTTTTATTAGGTAAGACTTGGATTGAGAAGGATCAGATCAGAATGAAAGAAGAGGAAGAAGCTACATAAAAGAAAAATCAATAACTAAGGGATTCCATAGCTATAAAAATAGACCAACTAATAGAAGAACGAGAGGATAAGTCGAAGAAACAAAACAAAGTAACAATGCTGGAGGAACAAAAAGAAAGAGAATTATCTATCAAGGTTGAAAGAATGAAAAAAGGTTTGGAGGACCTATCTACTCATGAAATAAGTATGCCTACCCATGAAGTGTTAAGAAAAGGCATATTAACTTCAGACCCTTTGAGGGCACATCAACAGTGCGAAGTCACTCCACTAGGGGAAGATAAGAATAAAAATGGAAAGAGGATTCCAGAAGTAGTTAGAGAGACTCAGATCATAGGAAATAAGGTAAGGAAGCTCAATAAAAAGAAAGCTAAGTTGGAAAAGCTACAAGAAGCTACAAAGAAAATATGGAAGAGTTCACAGACTGGAACCTCGCAGGAGGCAGTTTTGCAGGATTTGAACCTCGCTAGAACAACAGGACCACACAGAATGGGACTTTTCCCTGGTGAAGTTATATGACCGTTGGAGGCACCCCGACCATTAGAACGACACTCTGGAATGGTTAGAAAACACATTTATGGTTTGATGGACCTCTTTTGGATGTTGAGACCGCACCATAACAAACAAATTCACATTGATGGAAGAATTCCAGGCTGTTGGAAGAATCTGTTACGATGCCTTGCTTATTTAACTTGTCAGACGCTGCATCAAGACCACATTTTTCTACCTGTGATTGACTGAGATAAATAGATAATTTTCCAAGTGTCGAGCTATGTTATATGAAACTAGACCTCATCATTCATTTTTATACCCCTCATGTCCGTCCTTCTAACCCGACCTATCTATTTAAAATTTAGAATGTTGGGTGAACCTAGTGAATTATAGAAGTTTGTCAAGGAAGTCCTCAAGAAGCTAATGCCCAACAAAACAATATCTAAAGGTGTCCAGGAATCATCGACTAGGGGACTGCAGGCTGTCCCTTCAAATGGAAGTTGTTCTGGCCATGTTAACCTCGTGATTGAGTAGTGATGTAAGCTCCGTTGTGATCTGGATAATGTGAAGCAGATCCCAGCAATCCTACCCAAGTACATTCCACCTTTGGCTGGAACTGTTAACTGTGACAACATCCCACAAGATTTTGAGTACGCCATATTCATTGTGTACATTCTGAAAGGAATACATGTAGTCGAGAGTTAGTTAGGATAGATCTTGTTATTAAAGAAAAATGAATTCAATTTAGGCGACATGAAGAACGACGCTATGCTAGTGCCCCACTGATAGTTGATGAATTCGACTAGAAAGAAGCCTTGCCTCATCTCCCAGCCATGGATTAAGGGGTTGGCGTAGTCCACCATGCTGAATGTGATGAAGATATCACATTTTGGCTGCCATGAGGAGGTTAACACTTGCATTAAACTCCTCTTGTCATGCTATCATGGCAGATACCTATGGATCGACTGACGGATCATTGTGGATTCGACGTTGATCCACCAGATCATAGGATTAAGTGTGAATGGACCTGACCCTCAATAGTTTTATCCAGGGAAGACCTAAGACTATTCCCTGGCACAACACATCAAGGAATCCTACGAAGAAGTCAAAAAATGAAAGAGAGGTTACAAGGTAGCCTCTATACAGGATGGCACAGTGATTGTAAGGAAGAACCACCCCACATAGGTCACTGAGCTTGTGGTGGACCTTGCAGGAAAATGTGTGGAGGGAATGGAGATGAACTGGGAGAATTATGTCATTAATGAGATGGATAAATATTATCATGAAGCCTAGGATTTGGGATATGAATTCCACTACAGTTGGCTAATCATTTTGATTGCATTTTTCTCTTGGAAAATGACTGAAGGAGCCACCTTCCCAGAGACCAAACCCTCGTATATGTTGGCCACTCAGTTTTCAACCCTGTGGTATACCAATGACATAACGAAGTAGTGGTAGTCCAATGCAGTGTTTCATGCATACTATCAACTATTTAAGGTTGTCATTGAATCATTTCCGTGCATGACACCATGCACCCTACACCAGTATCGACCAATAGCAATGTTCCATGCAAATATACATTTCATCTACATCACTGCGTGTTGAGACGATAACCAGGAAGAGTTATAGTCATAATACAAGCTAGAAAAGGAAGACATGGAGCATATTACGAAGGAGTGGCTAGAGGAATTTCTTGTACCTGTCGCTGATGTAGAACTCTCTGAAATTAACACCATAGGAAGCCCCATAGTCACCTAAGTTGAGCATGTTGGATAGTCCAGTGGGACAAAGAAGAAGAAAAATCATGAAGAAGTCTAGGATATAGAGAGTGTTGAAGAGGACAACACTTCTAAAGATAATGGGTCTAGCTCACCAGGAAGAGGAGGAGAAAATGAAGCAGAAGGGTAGGGAGGAGGATATGGAAGAGAAGAAGAAAAAGGAGGAGGTAAAGGTACCATCCCTCCACTTGGGATCACACTGTTCGGATAGTAACACCGTAGAAGAGGAAGGTTTCCCCAAATAAACCTTCAGTAAGGAAGAATACACGCGCTAATAAGCCCTGGTTGGAGGCCATGCTCATGGAGGACGATATCAGTTGGGTCTGTGGAGCTATGGAGGACACTTCAAAGGACATATTGCATAGATATGTGTTGGATATATTGTCATTGATGTCAACAGTCGATGTGATGATATTTGTTAATGATGAATTACCATAGATGAGATTTTCATTGATGTCAATAAGTATATCAGTTAGCAAAAGATGTAAAAAAATATGCAGAGATCGAAAGCATAAGATCAAAAATTGGAGTGAACAGGAGGAGCAAACAGTATGAAGACCAAAAGCTCAGAAGGTAAAATGCAATACGTTAGCAAATGTAGAGATAGGCTGAAGCAATTCTTGATTATTGTGGATCACAATAAGATCAACAATGTTCCTATGATTAAATATCAGGAGGATTAGCGAATGAAGATCAAATCTTAGAAGGAAGAAGCACATTGGAGAAGTATCGTCGAGATCTATGGAAATATTGAGAAGTCGAACATTGCACAGGAAAAGGTGAAAAGTCCCAACAACCGTCCGATCAAGGAAATTGATAGTGTTGATCGTCTCATGTAACGAACCATGGTCATATGGTGACTGTGGGCTTGAGGATTGTTGGAGGATCATGACCATCGATCTGCAAGCTAGATCAATGGCAGGGATGAATTGCAGGTAGCAAAAGCATAACTAAACTACTCGCCAGTTACAATTCCGCAATCTGTCTAGATCATCAGATCTCATAGCTTCAAAGATCTATGACTGTGGTTGATCCAACAAACAATGAGTTTAAGTCTAATTAAATCATGATCGTCGGATGCACAACCACCAAATCTACTGCAGGGATGAATTGCGGTTATTGAAAGGAGAATTAAACATCGTTCTTGTTCCAATCCCGCAATTAATCAAGACCATCCAATATTTTACCCTCGAAGATCAATGATTGTGGTTGACTCTCCAATAGCGCACATATTCCCATTACGGAGTTGGGTGATGAGTTAAAACACTCGCATATTGTGGTTGCGCAATCATTCTTGATTGTGAATCTACTTTAAGAATATTCACAACCATTGGATTACATTTGAGTGGAAGGATAGGATAAGTAAGGTAAAGAGGTCGTGAGTTTGAATAGATTAATACCCTTCAGCCATCAGATCAAACCCAAGTTCTCGTCAAGCCGTCAAATAATTTTCGAGTGGAAGGATAGGATCATATGCGAAGTAAGATTTGATATCTCATTCATGTGAACATCTGTTAGTCGTTGGATCATTCTAAGTGGAAGGACAGGATAATCTAGAAGAGCAACACTACAGACAGATTGAGCTGTCGATCTAAGATCCTGATCGAATGAACATCCTGTTGACGGGCGAAAATGACCGTCCGTCAACTGGGAGAGTGGAACCGGTCCGGGGTTGTCTAAATAACCCAAGCCGTTTGGAATGGACCACCCTGATGAGTTTAACGGCTCTGTTGGCCGATCTAAGGTCTCCTATGAAAACCAAAGAGAGAATTGATCTGAGCTAAGTAATCTAAACAAGCTAAAACTAAATGAAATTAATAAAACAAACTAACTAAAAGTACAAGAAACTAACACACTAATCTAATTAAGACAACTATTCAATAAACTAAACTAAATATAACTACTCTAACTATTATATACAATATACTAATTATTATTATAATAATTCAAATCAACTATCTAATTAATAATGTAATTACAGTTTATTCACAAATATACATTGCATACAATCTACAGATTTGAATAAAACCTGTGAAACTGATGTACTTGYTGTCCCAAAACATCGAAGAATCTCTTTTTTTATTTTTATATTTTATAAAAAAGAAATAAAAAATACTGAAATTAAACGATCTAATATAATTACTGAAATTAAACAATCTAATATAAATCTAATTAAGATTACATCTAAATTACACTACTTAATTGGAACAGTAAACAACAAACTAATTGACCTGGAAACGCTCCAAGTCTGCCCTGTGTATGATGACTTCTTAAGCTGGTTGGAGGAAGAAATTCACACCGTTTAGTCCTTAAGCTTCTCATAAATGATCAGCTACGCTGCTTCTTGAAGTGTTTTACAGGACAAACAAGACATAAAAGAAAATCATAACAATCTTCTGATTATAAACTCCTGCAATAAGGGAAACCTGTTAGGAAAAAAACTTATATGTAACAATTCAATCTATGAAGAAGACAAAGCTATCATTCACAAAATGAATCAACAACTGTTATGTCTTTTATCTATTTGGAAGAGAGAAGATATGGATCACAGTAATAAAATTATATCATTTGCATTTGATTTAGATAGCTAAAGTAGTCATAAACCATAAGCAAAGTGATATAGAAAACTTGAAACAAAGTGTTGATATATTGAAAAGCGAAAGCTATGACAAAACATCAATTCTACTCCAGTTTGTATCATAATTACATATCCTTTTTCTCCCACGAATGAGGATGAACATTATTACAAAAATCATAAGTATATATAGGTTTATTCACAAGGTAAAACCTCCTTGTGGATAATATCAAGTAGTTTTACACAATCTGGGAGATATCCCAAAATCACCTAAACTAAGGAAATAAAATGCAAGTAGAATCTGTAAGATATCCCCTAACTGCTCATCATATCTATTGCCAATTCGAATTTGCTTGCAACAGAACACAAAGATCAAATTAGAAGGATATTTTATTAGGAAAACAATAAAAAATTGACTTTACAGACTTAGCTACAGAATCATCTGATTCTGTAGCTAGTCAAAAATAGCAAACAGGACCAGATCTCAATCAAATCAAATCGAATCATCTTTTAATAATCCTCAAAAACAAATTACTAATAATTCAAGTGAAATTATCATTTAAATCAAATCATATCAAAATAAATGCAATCAGAACAGAGTAAAGAATGCTCTGTTTTTAGTTATCATAAAATCGGGGCAAATAATAATCATACTGTTTCGTATCCAAATGCAATTACAAGCCAATCGTATGATGTAATCCAAAATAGATATGATAATAATCGATCCTTATCACAATCGATTGGTTACAACTGTGTGAAATTCATATCRTTTTATTCAATTGTCAAAATGGACAGGCTATTGCAATTACAATCAAAACGGAACATACCCATTAAAATTTGTTGTAGAATGCAGTTGCTGAGTATCGCATGGTGAACAGACATGACAAAAATAATGATCATAACCATCGTTGACTCATTATAGTCATAGCAATAAATCGATATCGTTCAATTAAATGGAAATATAGGTAAATCGTTTAAAATGGAATCAAACTGAATGAGTAAAAATCAAACGCATTTCGTTATTGATCACCACACAGTCAACAGACAGGGTCTTGATAGAGTCAACAAAATCCATAATATAAACCGGGAAAATAACTGAAATGAATAAGGCTGAGTTTAATTATAGACACAAATCGTAAGACTTGGATACGATCAATTTCATTCCTCAAATTGAATTCAAACGATATATTTGTTACAATCGAATAAAGTCCAAATTGAGTCGGTTGGGTATAACAACCACTATTCATATATATTCATTATTTGATTATGTAACAAAATGATATTCGAATTGGTCCGAACATAGAATATACAATCACAACAACTAATCGATTTTCCCATCATATCGCACAGGATATAACCAAATCGAAAAGAGATATTGATTGTGTTCCAAGATTAGGATACCAAAATAACCTTTGTTTAGAAAAGATATCAATAACAGAGTATTCAAATCAAATCCAATCATAATCAATCAAATTAAATCTAATCAAAACCAATCCAAAAATTAATTAACAAAACTTATATACAACAAATGCATGACAAAGCAAGTCAACAATGTACACAGAGTTTATGAACGTGCCATATAAATGGGTGAAAGTTATACCAACAAGATTGTTGAGGCTATGCCAATTTGGAATTGACGATTGTCATGGCTGAATCGACATTCTTGAATAGAATTGAACCAGTTGTTCATTGCTTCTTGTCATAGGGTTCCACCTTTGCGTTACGACCAACGAGCTTTGCCAGTTGGTCTTCCAAATCATGGATTCTGGATTGCAACATCAGCACATCCAAGTAGTATCTCTCCAACCATAACCCACACTGATCACAAGGTGGAACAACAGGTTGAGCAGAAGGGGGCTTCGATGATTCACCGAGGGTTCCACGAGGTAGTTCAATGCCAGGGAACTTAGGATCATCCCGCAGATAAGGTGGTAAACTCTTGACAAAGTCATATGCAGGCTTGTCACACAAGCCTTCCAAGTAAGGATACTCATCGGCGAGAAAACATTCAATCTATGAATCAGAGTCTTCGCTGACCATGATAGGCTCAGAGTTGGCAGGGGGTTTAGGTCTATTTCTCGCCATGTGAGAGATTAAGCGAGCATTTTTCTTGCCTTTAGCATTAGTTTTAGCTTTAGGTTTTTTGGTTGCGGGTTTAGCAATTTCAACTTGTTTAGTCACAGCCATAGGCAAAATCGTAGGTGGGTCGGGTAGAGGTTTGGGTAGAAAAATGATGTAAGGCACAGGGGGAATAGGTTGGGTTTCGGCCACCATAGGTTTATCAACCTGCGGAGGGTTTGATTCTTCAAAGACATTACGACTGAGAAAATCATCCCAACAATCACGTCGTAACCCCAACTCATAAACCATAATCATTTTAATCAACCCCAAATGGAAGAGGCTGGTGTCAGCCTGGCTATGCTTGTACCTTTTAGCCATCTTGAACAAACTTCTA
>ML776740.1:2614817-2630906 GCA_009831015.1 Picea engelmannii
CTGGAGCTCGTATATCTGAAGTGAATAAGGACCGTCGGATTTGGAGGACATAACGAGGACTGTTGGATCAGGGTTGTGGATCACCAAACCTCTTCAACAAGGATACGTGGAAGACCATGTCAGCAAAAACACATGGAATAATTAGATGATGAAAACTGTCAAGAGGAAATTGACTCATGCCATGTTAACAAGTGACGTAATCAAGTTACGTCACTCCAAGAGAATTGCTTCAGGAGTTTTACCACGAACTAATGTAAAAATTCCCAAAGTCCCGAAGGATGAAGGTCTGAAGTCACTCTCAGTTATTGATCTGAGATATAGTTTGAAAGTTAGGACAATCGTTAGATCCAGGAGAAGAACATGTGTCACATTGAGAGATCTACATCGACAAATCCACGTCAACAAGACTATGCCAGCAAGGACACGTGGCACAATCAAAGAATGGAAAGTGTCAAGATGAATCAATATTTTAGGTACATGAAAATCATGAATCAGAGTGACACGTGGCATCTACTCATCTCGTGACATGTCAACAAGTGACGTAAGAAACTTACATCACTCCAAGAGTTTTTCTTCAGGAGATATACCACAAGAACTTGCCCAAAGTCTCAAAGTCTCGAATGTCGTAGTCCTGAAGTGGACACGAGACGCCTGATATGAAAAATCACTTCGAGTGCATTTGTGATCGTCGATCTACTACAGTGGAAGGATAGTGTAAGTGTAAACGTTAACCGACAACAAGTGGTCTCCACCGTTGATGACTTACACAATAGGTGATCACTCTGGAGGAAAATGGAGCAATGTTTATTTGAAACCTCTGAATTCCCGAACATCGAAGTCTTGAAACGAACATAAGTCATTCGATCTGAAATATCGCTTTGGGAGTGTTCTCAACCATTGATCATACTATAGTGAGAGTTGAGGGTTGAGAATTCTAAATCCCTAATATGAGAAAGGATATCGACCATTTATCGATAAAGGGACTCATGTTAGTGGATTGTCAACTCCAAAATATTGACATACATAGGAGAGAATGGGTTTGAGATTTGAAATCTCCAGAGTCTGGAGACCCGAAGGAGAACTTGACCATCGATTTGATGTTGGGCGAATTCTCAACTATTGATCAAAATACAGTGGAAGGATAGCATAAGCATAATAGCTTGAATACCTAGAGTAAATGGTGGCCTTCCATATCATTGCTTGATTAAGTCCTGACCATTGGATTAAGCAATGAAAGACTAATGTAAGGATCATATATGACCATTGATTTGGCTCCGAAATATAAAGGTGAATCGTCTGATCTATTTGGAAATATCGTATTCAGTATATTTGAAATGTTGGAAGTCACGAAGACTCGAAGGGTGAAGAGCTGAAGTCCGGACAATCTTACATTTAAAGATATTGAATCATGACCATTGAATCAATAAACACTCAAGCGCTCGTATAGCCTAACGTGAGGTCACTGCCATTGGTCATATGAAAGTTACACCATAACAATACAGAGAATTGATAACTGATCGAATATGGTATGTTGGTGAACTGAGAATTCAAAAAAAACATGAGTATGATCTGATGAGTCGATCCATGTCTATGATCAACTCATGACAAAAAAAAATGAACCGATACAAAGTCGTGATTAAAAGAGAGTTAAATCATGAAAACATGAATAAAGAATAAAAAGGAAAAATGATATTAATTAAATTTTAGATTATCATTTTAAATGAAAAGGTACAATGGTTCAAATAAGGAGACACGATGTTTTTTATCTCACACCAGTTTGAAAATTATATAAACGAGAAAAAGTGGTGAGAAGGTTGTGTCCCTACAGTCTAGAGAAGAAGATCAAAATAGAGGTAGATTCCAAGAACAAGAAATGTTAGTTCTAAGGTGCCTACCAATGAATTATTGAATATTGAGAACATAATAAGACATAGAAGCAATTATGCAATCCAGTACTTGATAAAGAAGACCATATAAGAAAAGGTTGCAGCAGACAAGTAGAAATTACAACAAACGACTGCATGAGTCAAATTTTATGAAGAGCAGAAGAGATTGAATTTCATTGTAAACTAAGGTTGGTTTGGTGGTGCAAGGGCAGGTTGGAGCCTGCATGGGAGTTGGTGCTTCCTTGTCAATTGTAGCTGACTAAATAGGGGGTTGTATCCTTCTACCAGTCGGTGCTGGTGAACAGAGGGAATTGGTCCTTCCTTGTCAGTTGCAACTGACTAAATAGGGGGTCATAGCCTCCTACCAGTTGGTGTTGGTGAACAAGGGTGTGGGTTCATCCTGATCAGTTGGTGTTGATCGAAAAGGAAGAACATATTCCTTCTATGTAACTTGTAAGAAAATAAATTTTGCAGTTAATAGAAAAGTGTTGGTGGTTTTCCCTGTTGGGTTCCACGATAAAATCTTGTTTTCATAAGGGTTTGTTGTTCATCATATATTTATTAATTGAATAATTAATATGTGTGCTTAATATGGATGAAGTTAAAAATAAAAAGTAGGCAATATTGATTCACCCCCCCCCCCCCCCTCTTAGTATTGCTAGATATTCCATCAATTGGTATAAGAGGGAAGGTTCCTTTAAGAACAGTCTAACAAATTGAAAGGAAGATAAAATTAAACACACATGGATGGACAAAAGATTTACATTGATAATGGAACTCCAATACCTGGAAAAGTAGAATACATATTTTGGAGTACAAGAATGGAAAGTCATCTGAAGGAATTGGGACCTGATGTATGGAATTCAGTGATCACTAATTACTTCCCACGAAGCAGAGTAAGGACTCCAACTCAAAAGAAAACCAAGAAAAGTAACTCAGTGGAAATGAATACAATCCTTGATGGATTACCTGATGATGTCAAAGAAAATATAGGTGAATGTAATTATGCAAAATAACTTTGGGACAAGATGAAATACCTCTACTCAGATAAGAATTCAAATGAAGCATTTCAATCAGAACAAAGTTTTGTCTACAACAATTCTAGTGGTGAATAATAATCAGACATTGAAGTAGAAGTCATTCTTGAAGATGAGCTTAAGTGTCCATTGTATGATCTAAGAAGATATAAACAAAGGTGTAAACAACTAAAGGATTAACTTAAGACTGTTGAAAATTTTAAGAAAGTGACTGAACCCCTTGATAAAGTTCTCAATCTACAAAGAATTCCTTCAAATCAACTTGGCCTTGAATATGAACAAGTACACATTGTTAAAGGATCAATTCCTATTACTCAGATTGATGACATGTGTTGTGATGATACCTCCAAAGAATATTCTCTTCCTCCCATGAATATGTATAAAATTAAAAGAGAATACACATAAAACATTCCTATCAAGGATAACGAGGAAGACTTAGTCATCAATAAAGGTAAAGACTCTTCACAATCTTCTGATTGCAATAATGTTGATATTAAAATCTCCCCTACAAATAAATAAGAGGATTTAGATACAATAGAAGAATGTTATGTTAACATCTATCCCATTAAAGAAGTAGAAGAAGAATTATCAAAGGCCAAACAAAAGGTTGATTGGAGTCTCTGTGAATACCTCTATGACCATAATGAATCAGACTATATCTATCTTCATGACTACACTAAATAATTTCTAGAAAAGATTCAAAAGGATGTCATGGAAATAAAGGAAATGCTCAAGGACAATGAAAAGATAAAATATTAGCAGGAAAATCAGTTAGAAGAGAAAGAAGAGAAACTCAAGAGACTGAAAAACGAAATCAAACAAGCAAAAGAAGAAAAGAAGGAAGATGATGAACCAAGAAAAAAAATTGCAGATCTAAAAGAACTAAGGGAAAGCTATGTCAATCTTAAAATCCAACTTGAAGAAGCCAAAAGGAGAGAGGAGGTAGTAAGGAACCAGTTGGACAAAAAGGAAGAATCCTGTCATGAGTTGGAAGAAGAAGTTGTGAATCTTAGAAAGAAGGTTCAGAAGTCAAACACCCAAATCAAGTTCTTGAACATATCCATGACCTTGGATGAGATCTTGGATAGTCAAATATCACCAAATGACAAATCTGGTCTTGGATACAACAAGGAATAAATCAATACTCCTAAGAAAATTTACGCAGGTCCTTCAATTGTAAAAGATGAAAATGGGTCTGACACGGGTCCTTGATTTGTAAAGGATGAAGGCAGGTGTGAAACAACTCCTTCATTTGTAAAAAGTGAAAGCAGGTATGACTCAGGTTCTTCATGTTCAAAGAATAAAAGAAACACTACAAAATTTAGAAGATTAGATCAAGGAAGACATCCAGAAGCTATTCATATACCTCAAAGAAAGTTCAAAAGAGAGACACCTTCATGAATGAATCAAAGAAGGTATGAGAGTGTCTTTAACAGTTATTTCTTTTCTTGTAATGAATATGGTCATAAAGCCTTGGATTGTAGGCATCATGGAAGAAACCAATTTGGTGGGTTCAACAACAGTCTAAGATGTTGGAACTGCAATCATGTTGGACATATTGCTGCCATTTTTACACTATGAGATGCTATAGTTGTGGTGGATATGGCCACAAAGCCTATAATTGTTAGAACTCAAGAAAAAAATCAATGAGAAATACTTCATATAGTACGAAAAAGGAGTAAATGGAACATGGAAGAAAAATGAAGTTGCAGTATTAGAATATCAGAGAACAAAGTTCAAAAAACCAAGACACTCACATACATGGATAGAAAAGATTGAACAAGTAAACATGAGTAAAGTTGATTGTTGCAAAAAGAATGTCAGTCATGTGACAAGTATAGTATAAAGTTGTCTCAGACAACTTTAGAGCAATGTACAGTAAAGAAGCATCTTGAATAAAGATAGATACATCTAGTTAGATATCGATGAGAATCAATGGGCAGATCTAAGAGTTGTCTGAATAAAATGAGCTACAATTGCGTAGTGTTCCAGTAAGATAGCAACATTTGCAGAAGCAACATTCTGATGTACATGATATCCTGTAGAAATAACAAGATGAGAAACCCTGTTAGAAATTGATACCCTTTTAGAAACAAAGGGGGAGAATAGTTAGTAAAAACTCAAGGGAAGTTTTGGTTAGTAAATAAGAAAGAAACAAGATTAAGTTTTGAAAAGACTCGATCACTACAAAAAATTGTATCAAGAAGACTACTCATTTGAAACACAAAATCCCAATCAACTGAGATAAGAACTTTGTAAATCAACAAGGGAAGAAACCCTGTCAGGAAGAGTTACCTTTTCAAAAAAAAAGGGGGGAGAGTAGTCATAAGAATAGAGAGAGCATACTAATAGGGGGGTCATTCATTTATGGCAGGTAGAACATGATTCCAGGAAGAGTTACCCAAGCTCAAATTCTGGTCAGTAACATACAGAGCCTTACTACAGAGGAAAAACCATTTGCCATTGATGTCAAAGGGGGAGTGAAACTTCATAAAGAAGAAAAATTCATAAGAAGAAAGCATCATCAAAGGGGGAGTTTTGTATATGAATTTAGTGTGTTTCCCTCAATGAAAAAGGGGGAGATTGTTCGATATATTTTCATTGATGTCAACAGTCGATGTGATGATCTATTATTAATGATGAATTACCAAAGATGTGATTGTAATTGATGTCAATAGTCGATGTGATGATCTATTGTTAATAATGAATTACCACAAATGAGATTGTCAATGATGTCAACAAGTATATCAGTGAGCAGAAGATGTCAAACAATATGCAGAGATCAAAATCATAAGATCAGAAGGAGGAGCGAACAAGGGGAGTGAACAATATGAAGACCAAAAGATCAGAAGGGAAAACACAATATGTTAGAAAATGAAGAGATAGGATGAAGCAATTCCTGATTATTTTTTATCAAGATAGGATCAATAATGTTCCTATGATAAAATATCAGGAGGGTTAGCGAATGAAGATCAAATCTCACAAGGAAGAAGCACATTGTAGAAGTATCTTCGGGATCTATGGAAATATTGAGAAGTCAACCATTGCACAGGAAAAGGTGAGAAGTCTCAGCAGTCGTCCGATCAAATAAATTGATGGTGTTGATCATCTCATGTAATAGACAACAGTCATATAAGTGACCGTGGGATTGAGGATCATTGGATAATCATGATCATCGATCTGCAATCCAGATCAACCATAGGGATGAATTGTGGGGAGAGAAAGAAGAATTAAACTACTCGACAGTTACAATTCTGCAATCTGTCTAGATCATCAGATCTCATAGCTTCAAAGATCTATGATTGCGGTTGATCCAACAAACAATGATTTTAAGTCTGATTAACTCGTGACCGTTAGATGAACAATCGCCAAATCTACTGCAGGGATGAATTGCGGAGATTGAAAGGAGAATTAAATAGCGTGCTTGTTCCAATCCTGCAATTAGTTAGGACCGTCTGATCTTTTAGCATCAAATATTAATGATTGTGGTTGAATCTCCTATAGTGCACATATTCTCATTACAGAGTTGGGTGACAAGTTAAAACACTCACATATTTTGGTTGCGCAATCATTGTTGATCGTGAATCTACTTCAAGAATCTTCACAACCATTAGATCACTTTTGAGCGAAAGGATATGATAAGTGAGGTAAAGAGGCTGTGAGTTAGAATATATGAATACCCTTCAAACTTCAGATCAAGCCTGATTTCTCATCAAGCCATCAGATCATTTTCGAGTGGAAGGATAGGATCATAAGAGAGGTAAGATCTGAGATCTCATTTATGCAAACTTTCATCAGCCATTGGATCATTCTAAGTGGAAGGACATGATAAGACAGAAGAGAAGCGCTACATAAAGATCAAGTCATCAATATAAGATCCTGATCGAATGAACATCCTTCAATTCGGGTCTAAATATGTGAGGAACTTATGCTCCGTCAGTTTGATATTTGAAATACCCGGAGCCCAAACATACGAAGTGAATAAGGATTGACATATTTGGAGGACATAATGAGGATCATTGGATCAGGACTGTGGATCAGTGAACCTCATCAGCAAGGATGCGTGGAAGACCATGTCAAAAAAGAAACATGGCATAATCAAATGATGACAACTATCAAGAAAAAATTTACTCGTGCCATGTCAACAAGTGACGCAAGAAAGTTACGCCACTCTGGGATAATTGCTTCAGGAGTTTTACCATGAACGAATATCAAAAGTCTTGAAGTCACAAAGGATGAAGGTATGAATTCACTCTTAGCCGTTGATCTAAGATACATTTCGGAAGTCAGGAGAACCATTAGATCTAGGATAATAACATGTGTCACATTGGGATATCTATGTCAACAGATCCATGTCAGTAACACAACATCAGCAAGGACACATGGCACAGTCATAAAATGACAAGTGTCAAGATGAATCGATATTTTAGGTACGTGAAAATCATGAATCAGAGTGACACGTGGAAGCTACTTAGCTCGTGACATGTCAGCAAGTGACGTAAGCAAATTACGTCACTCTGGGAGTTTTTCTTTGGGAGATATACCACAAGCACTTTCCCAAAGTCTCGAAGTCTCGAATGTCGTAGTCCTAAAGTGGACATGAAATGTCTGATTTGAAAATTCACTCCAGGTGCATTCCTAATCATCGATATACTATAGTGGAAGGATAGTGTAAGAGGAAACGTTAATCGATAGCAAGCGGTCTCCATCGTTGATGATTTACACAACAGGTGATCACTCTGGAGGAAAATGGAGCAACGTTTATTCGAAACCTCTGAATTCTGGAACGTCGAAGTCCCGAAATGGACATCATTCATCCGATCTAAAATATCACTTTGGGAGTGTTCTCAACTGTTCATCATACTATAGTGAAAGTTGAGGCTTGAGAATTTCTAATCCTAGAGATGCAAAAGGATATCGACCGTTGATAGAGAAAGGGACATGCATCAATGGATTGTCACCTCCAGAAGATTGACATATGGAGGAGAGAAGGGGTTTGATATTTGAAATCTCCAGAGTCTGGAGACCCGAAGGAGATCTCGACCGTTGATCTGATGTTAGGTGAATTATCAACCATTGATCAAAATATAGTGGAAGAATATCGTAAGCATAATAGCCCAAAGACCCATAGTAAATGGTGGCCTTCCAGCTCATTGCTTGATTAATTCTTGACCATTGGATTAAACAATGAAAGAGTAATGTAAGGATCATATATGACCATTGATCTAGCTCTGAAATATAAAAGTGAACCGCTCGATCTGTTTAGTGATATCGTATTCGAGAGATTTGAAATTTTGGAAGTCACAAAGACTTGAAGGGAGAATATCCGAAGTCTGGACAATCGTCCATTTCAAGAGATTGAATCATGACCGTTGAATCAATAAATGCTCAAGCGCTCGTATCACCTAACGTGAGGTCACCATCATTGGTCATATGAAAGTTACACCATAAAAATACAGAGAATCGATAACTGATCGAATATGGTCTGTTGGTGAACCGAGAATGCAACAGAAACATCAGTATGATCTAATGAGTCAATCCATGTCTGTGATCAACTCATGAAAAAAAAAATGAACCGATACACAGTCGTGATTAAAAGAGAGTTAAATAATGAAAACATGAATACGAATAAAAAGGAAAAACAATATTAATTAAAGTTTATATTATCATGTTAAATGAAAAGGTACAATGGGTCAAATAAAGGGACATGATTTTTTTATATCTCACACTAGTTTGAAAATTATATAAACAAGAAAAAGTGGTGAGAAGGTTGTGTCCATCCAGTCCAGAGAAGAAGATCAAAACAGAAGTAGAGTCCAAGAACAATAACTGTTAGTTAGGTTCCTGTCAATGTCTTATTGAATATCAAGAACAAAAGAAGACATAGTAGTGGTTATGGAATCTAGTACTTGATACATAAGACCATACAAGCAAAGGTTTCATTAGACAAGTAGAAATTACAACAAATGGACACATAAGTCAAATTCGATGAAGAGAATAAGAGATTGAATTTCATTATAAACTAAGGGTGGTTGGGTGGTGCAAGGGCAGGTTGGAACCTGCAAGGGAGTTGGTGCTTCCCTGTCAGTTGTAGCTGACTAAATAGGGGGTTGTATCCTCCTACCAGTTGGTGCTGGTGAACAGAGGGAGTTGGTTCTTCCTTGTCAGTTGTAGTTGACTAAACAGGGGGTCATAGCCTCCTACTAGTTGGTGCTGGTAAAAAAGGGTGTGGGTGCATCCTGATCAGTTTGTGTTGATCGAAAAGGAAGAATATCTTCCTTCTATGTAACTTGTAAGAAAATGAATTTTGCGGTTAATAGAAAAGTGTTAGTGGTTTTCCCAGTTGGCTTCCATGATAAAATCTTGTGTTCATAAGGGTTTGTTTTTCATCATATATTGATTAATTGAATAATCAATATGTGTGCTTAATATGGATGAAGTTAAAAATAAAAAGTAGGCAATATTGATTCACCCCCCCCCTCTCAGTATTGTTGGATATTCCATCAATATGGAGAGAAGTAGGAGGAGATATATGGAAGGATAGAGAGGGAATTGAAGGAAGTGAAACAATCTATTCATATGGTATGCACGGTACCTATTGCGCCTTCCTTGTCACAGATTGCAGAATTGGGGGATGAACCAACCCAATTGAGAATACTTACATATGAGACAGAGGCTCAACTTCAGAGAGTCTAATAAGAGAAGGAGAAGGCTACGGAATCCTTAAAATGAAAGAAATGTGGAGTCCTAGCACAATTAAGAGCAGCGTAAGAAAATGCAGCAGCCCAGAAAAGAGAGAAAGCAAAGCTTCAGGCGAAGCTCCAGGAGGGAACAACCCAACTACAGAGAGAAAAGGAGAAGTTGCTCACAAAGTGGGCCATGGTCAAAGAAGTAGTGAGTAAAGCATGCCACTCTGTTCTAGGCTTGGAACATGAGGAGCAAGAGTCAGTTGAGGCTCAAGTAGTGAAGCTCATTGAGATCATCCAGTAGCTTCAAGCCAGAATAACAGAATTGGAGGCCCAAGAAGTACCGAGCACCCCACAGGAAGTGCGTGACCAGAGGGAGGAGACTTCTAAGAACACACTAATAAGGATAAGATCCCTTTCCTCATAATGTAAAAAATTGAGTGATAGAAGCACACAAACATATGAATGCCTCACCAAATATCCAGAGCAAAGAAAGTTGGAAGCATAGTTACAGGAGGCCCAACAAAAGGCATTTTTTGTACAGGCACAGATGAAGCTTCTCACCACAGTTGAAATAATGAAGAGATCCTAGGAGCATCCTATAGTATATAATAAGATCACTACCCTCTAGGTTTGGGTAATTGAAGTGACGTAGAAGATAAAACCTGTGTAGGATGAAGCTTGCAAGGTGTTCGAAGAGATTGATGGACATGGCTCGTAATTGGACCGAGTGGTTACATCAGTAGAACAATGCCTAGAAGGTCCTATTATAGAGAAGATGATCCATGATCTCATTGAGAAGGAGGCTCAGGTGAAGGAGCAAGTTAAGGCACCCCGAGTTAAGATCGAGTCCTTTGAAGAAACATTGTCCAGCCCTGAGTGACTTGGGATGAGTCACGGGTGAGTGTTGGGGAATTGTTGGCCCTCAACCAAGTTTTGAGGAAACCTTGGTTAGATTTGGACCACTTTTCGACTTCAACACATTGTTCAAAGAAGGAGCACTAGGCGGAGCTGAGATCACAAATATCACCCATTTTTGTGGGCTATGTGGACCCAATAAGTGGTTCTCTAGGGTTTTTGTAATGGGTTTATGGGATGTCGACCCATGGGGTTTACCCATGATTAGGCCTTATTGTAAGGGTTTGTAAAATTATAAATAAGGAAAAATGCATGGTAGAAGGAGATTTTTTCTGGGAGCTAAGTGCAAGCAGTTGGATGGATTTGTGCAATGGAATGTCTATGTGTTAAGGCCTTGTTCTTGATAGAGATTTGGATTTGTTCCTTGATCTAGTTTTGGAAGGAGGATATGGTGCTCAGTGTGTATATCTCTTGTCTGGTGCAGAGCTTGACCCTGTGGCTTAGTGCACTGGAGTAATTGAATGTAAGATATTGACAAATAATAAAGAGGCGAAGTGGTTGGTGGACGTATCCCCACACTAGGGTGAAACATGTATATCTGGTGTCTTATGGTTTTCTTTGTGCAATGTTATATTTTTTATATGTTTCTTAGTTCTTATATTAGATGTGTAATGAATATGTATGTGTTTCTTAAATGCATTGCTTATGATAGAATGTTAGATCTGATTCAGAGTGTTAAGTGCTAAGTGTTTAAGGTGCATAAGATTTTGTTATTTACTGCACTAGATCTATCTTAGGTTATGTTCTATGATGTTCACAAGGTTAATGAATTAATGTATATCACTTCCTAAGTAGTAACAAAATACCTGGCGAAGTATTATTATCAAATATCTATGTCCCATATTGGTTACAGACACATTCATCTTGTAACCCCCCCTACTTCTACCTCGGGTGAGACTTCGCCTGCTTCACAGGTGTTTTCGAAAGGGTCGGTAGTCAGGGTTGTGTTGGTGCATTGTTAAGAGTTGAACCCTATGTTTTCCCATGTGTCAACAATGGTATTTTTGAGTTGCAGAGTATGCTTCTGGGAAGGCCCCTATGCTTAAAAAGAATGCTACATCTTCCAGGTATTCTGGCACGACCTCCACGCGAAAAAGGTATGCATCTAGGAGCTGATCATTGACTACTCTATAAATTTATCCTAAATATAATATGGACAGGTAATTAGAGCCCATGTTTCATATTCCAGGTTTGATGATCACCTCAAATGAAAAGTCTTGAAATAGTAACAACCATAGAAAAATTCTTCCTTCCAAGGTAGGCTTGTTAACTAGATATTTTAAGGCATAATGATCAGTGAAAACTTTAAAATGAGAGCCTAACAAGTAATGTATAAATTTTTGTAGAGCATAAATCATAGGTAAAACTTCCCTTTTTTTTGTTCTATAGTTGCGCTCAACTTGCAACAACTTCCTTTTATCAAAGTAGATGGGATGATCCATGGCTCCATCTCCTAGTTGTGCTAAGATGGCTCCCAGGGAAATACCTGATGCATCCACGTGCACATGAAATTCATTTTCCTAGTTTGAAAATATTAGAATAGGTGATGTGTTGATATTTTCCTTTAGGGTGTTGAACACTTTATCACACTCTGGTGTCCACTGGAACACTTCTGACTTCTTTAATATATTTTCTAGGGGTACAATAATGTTTGCATACCTTCTGATGAACCTGTGATAGTACCCTTTGTGCCCCAATGTGTATCACAATTGTTTTAAGGGATATATACTTATTTCTTACTACATTAACCCACAAACATGTTCCTTGAATTATCCTTCACACATTTTTTGCAACAAGAGCCTTTAAGGAGGGAATTTGTGGTTTTTAAGCCCCCATCCTCCAATGGCTTTTGGTAAGGCCATAATTTCTATGAGGTTAGCACAAATATTTTATTCCTTTGTTCTCCAGATCAAATGAATGTGTAACAAAGTCTCTTGACGGATTCTAAAACCCCTTTTCAGACCCAGGCAAGTGATATCTGGTAGGCTAGAATTGTTTCCAACACTACTTTTACTAATATTAATTTACCAATATTAATTTACCTCCTCTTGAGAGCCACCTATTGTACCATGAGTTTAATTTGTTTTCCACTTTATCTATCAACCACTATTAGTTAAATTTTTTATACTAATTTGACCTAAAAAATAAACCCATATGCTTCATGCCTTGTTCTAGATCAATCATGTCAAAAGGAAATAATTGAGAAAAATGATTATTTTTCTACTTAGATATACCCCATAAAGTAATCGTGGGTTTTTATATATTTATAACCATTCTAGTAGATTTAAAAAATATATCCATAATGACCTTCAATTTTGTAATGACCATTCTAGTGCCTTCATGAAAAATTAGAATGTCATTTACAAATAGTAGATGTGTGATATTGCATGATGCTTCAATAGATACCCCTTTGAAACTACCATTTACTTATTCTTCTTTAAGTATCCTACTTAAACCTAAACCTATTAAAATAATGTATATAAGTGGGGATAGAGGTAACACTTGTCTAAGGCCTCTCCTTTCTTGGAAGAAAGGCAATGTTTCTTCATTTATTAATACAACAAAAGATATTGATGAAATACAAGTCATAATCCAAGCAACAAGCTTATGAGATAAACCCAAATGAATTAGAATTAGTCTAATGTAAATACAAGTTTCCCTTCCATAAGCTTTGGACAAGTCCACGTTCATCACCATTGATCTTTGGTTCCTCACTTTTATGGAATGAATGCATTCTTGGGATATACCCATTGCCTCATATATTTTCCTTCCCTTTAAGGATCCACATTTTTATCTGGAGAATTGATTTGATAAAACACCTTTCAATATTCTAGAAATGAACTTTGAGATAAATTTATAAATACAGTTTCATAAAGAGATGGTTCTAAATTTATTAAAGGTTATAGGATTATATTCTTTAGGAATGGATGCTAGAAATGTTGGATTGAAATATCTCAACATTTTACCTTGTGTTCTTGTAGTCTCCACAACTCTTCTTAGGTATTCCTCTATGAAATCATAACAACCTAAGAATAATTTCATGGGAATACCATCAAGCCTCATATTTTTTTCCTTTTTAATTATTTACAATATTTGATACAACTCTTGTTTCCCAACTGTATTAGAGCATGGTTGTCTTCCTCATTAACAAATATAGGGAAGGATTTTGTGAACCTAATAATGTATATTATTGTATCATGAGTGTCTTCTTTGAAGAGGGGTGAGAAATGATTGACCCCTTCATTTTCCATTTCCGTAAAATAATTTTGTAAATATCATCTCCTTTATCAATTGTACATATAGAATTAACATTATTTCTATAGTTTTCATACCTATGAAAAAAATTTGTGTTCTCGTCACTAATTTGTAGCCATAAATCTCTACTCTTAAGTCTCCATTCTTTTTCTTTTTCCAGAAGTATATGCCTCTTTTTATATTCTAGTAGATTTTATTTAGGCTATTGTTCCTCACTCATATACCCAAAATATTCAGAATTGTAGAGTACCTCCAAGTCTTCCTCCATTTATCTAGGAACCCTATCATATCTCTACTTTTTATCCCTCACCCATTTAGAAAATACATTTTTTCCTCTTTTATATTTTGGTGAAATTGAATGGTATAATATTCTCTTTATTTACCATTATAGGGTTTCCAAACATCTTTTATTTTCCCCACAAACTCCCCCACCTTGAGCCATTCTAGATTTATTTTAAATGGGTTTCCATGTGTATTTATTATAGGTGTCACTTCTAACACCAGAATATTATGATCAGAATCCTCCCCAAATGTGACCCATTATTTAATCCAAATGAATTAATCTAGAAATTATTCGTAGATTAAGAACCTGTCAAGCCTCTTGGAAATTATAGTTTCTCCAACTCTCTTGTTTCTCCAATAGGAGGACAATTTAGTTGGTTCAACATCCAAAATACTAGTTTCTTTCAATTTTATAATAAAGTAACCTAAAATGGAATCCAATTGTGAATCTGTTCCCTAGACTTATGATGATATTAATGTGGAATTCAAATCTCCCCTATAACTACCAATTTAGTTTGAAAAAAAATATCCAATTATTCCACCATGTCCATGTAAGGACCAAAAACGTTCAACATAGTGATATATTTCCCCAAGTCCAAAGAGAAACGAGAGATCCATATTCCTATAGGAAATTCCCAATAATTATAGAGTGTGAAGGATCATTTTCTCCACCTAATTATATTCCCTCATGATCTCCCAATTTCATCTATGAAACTAAATGGCAATTACTAAATAATTTAGAGAGTTCCTAAATGATTTTCTCCCCATCTATCATAATCTCTTGCAAAAATATAATATAATTTTTGATACTTTCAAATAATATCTTTAAGGACAAATTATTATATCCATTAGTTATCCTTTTGCAATTGAGGGTCATAAAAATAATTTGGAACCCTCAAAAGGAGCATTTTCTCTAACAGACCCTATTAAGGATAATTGTTTCCCACATCTAATTTTTCAGGATGCTTGTTTTGGGGCAATGGACATGTAGGAATTTATTCCCATTTTTGGATTTAGGGCCTTTCTCTTCAAATAAACATAACCCCACTACCACCTTTCCTAAATAATTGAGAGTTCCTTTCTTTTGGGTATTAGATTATACTTCATTGTTTCCATAGGATTGGAATCACAAAATTCATTCCCATCGAAATTGTAGTCTATATTAGGGTTTTCAAAGGATTCTTTGGGATATTTACCAACATTCAAAACTTTATTATTTCCAACGATATGTATGAGGGGCGGACAGGTTGGGGATTTTTATTCCGATCAAGATGGGTAGAAAATCACTCAAGGATTCAGATTCTTTGGTTCCAACCTTAATTCCGCAAATCCCAAAAACAAAAATTTATAAATAAATACTTATGTTCAGAGAGTGGAACTGATATGTATTACTTATATTAGCCTTCTTATCCTTCTCTTCTCTAACTATGTACATATTAGGTTCCTTGAACTAGAATGTATATGATTTCTATAATTCTTCTTCCAAGGGCCCAATTCATGGATTGTTATAAGTCTCTTGTACTCCTACATCTTCTTTCTTAATCAAAATTTGAATTTTTTCTATTTCAATCATATCCAAAACTCTTGAATGCCTCCTCAGTACCCAATTATTCCACAAACTCAGGTAATTACAATATGTATCTAGGTTCCTATAATAGTTGAAATGCATACATCTAAATAATATTCCTTCATAGTCCATTTTAAGATGAAAAATGTCAATGCCTCTTTGAATATACATTATGTTATGTACCAAATGATTAAAATATCAGAATAGAACATAATTACACACCATCTACAAAATGTGAGCGTGGAGCACAACTCCAAGATAGATAATTTATACAATAACTCCTTAAAGAATAGGATAACCTCCTACAAATACACAATTACATTAATACATCAAAATTCACATCCCTAAATAATGAATATATATATATATATATATATATATATATATAGGGTAATCCTAATAGTAATGGGGCTTCATGTGTAGTGTGTGAATATATATACATTTATCCCCATATAACC
>ML776740.1:2631167-2675599 GCA_009831015.1 Picea engelmannii
ATACCACACCGCCCCCCCCCGCCCCACAACCCTTTGGGGTGATATAATATATATTTATCCCTATATATGCCCCCTTGGGTAATAACATAGTACCCTGCTTCAAATATATTTGTCCACAAATATTCGCAATTAAATGCTTCACATGTGATGAAACCAAGTAGTTTTATTTTCTTATGTTCCTACTTTCTTATTTACATTGATGATGCTCCATCCATCCAAAATCAATGTTTTTTGGTTGCAATCCTTGTTGGCTAGTTGCTGCATAATTTTCTTTCTCTTGATTCCATGTATTGTTGTTGAAGCTTCTCCATTTTGTAGTAGATGTTGTCCTATGATAATATCTTGTTGAGTAATGGTTTTTTGATTCCTTGTTCCATGAATATTGACAATTATTCCATCTTCTTGCTTGATAATGTTGATATCGACCTTATTGTATTGAAATATTTCCTGGTAATGAGGGTGTCGATACAGTTTCAGATTTGATGTTTTTCCTTCACTCTACACATGCATTTCATCTATATTATTTTTATATACAATTGAATCCTCTATCCTCGGTTCTTGGTCTTTGATTTCTCTCACCTTGGATATAATACCATCATATTTGGCATGTACATCCTGTAGATGAAGTTCAAATTATTCTAGTATCTTCCGGTGACCTTCTTAAATATTGTATTATTTATCCTTTTGAAGCTACAATGTCACCCCATTTATCAAATTATGGTGTCCTTGTTCAATTATGGATTTCATTTATAATTTTACCTCATCTGTATTTAGGGATTCCTCAACCTTCTTGCAAATTTCCTCTTCAAGTATTTTGGAAGATTTCATCCAAGATATTCATTTCTTCTTGATTTTTATCATTCTTCTTTTCTTCTTTCAATATATATATATATATATATATATATATATATATATATATATATATATATTAATTAAAAAAGGGCAAAACCTGTTATATTAAACTTTCAAAAAAGAAATACACTTGACACACAGGTGCCAGCTGTCCTACCTATACAGGAAACCAGGACAGCTGGCCTGTCCACAACAACATGCAAAATCAATCCTCAAGTTTCGCCACCCTGCCCGAAGGAAACCAGGGTGCATGTCTATCATCCTTAGCAGTATAGGAAAGTCTGTTCTGAAGCTAACTAAGCTAGTAACTAAAGAGCTACAACTCTGATAAACAGTAAAAGAAAAGGAGTTGGAGAACATAAGAAATAGCAAAACCTATTCGTCGGAGTCCTCGCATCCTTCCTTAGCTTTGCCACCATTGACAGGAACGACATAGGGCTGAGCACAGGTGGGGAATTGGCACCGAGGCGTGGACCTGGAGTAGGCTGCATAGAGCATGTCCAAGCGCTGGCTGACGCAAACGGCTCTAAAAATTTGATCCTCCACCAAGATACGCACTTCAAAGATCAGGTTCAGGTGCTCTGGATGTAGGAACGGTGGAAATGATGGTGACTTTGTTTCATCCTCTACTTCTGTGTGGCCCGACACCTTCCTCTGCATCTGCGGGTCGACCGTGCATTCCGGTAGCTCCTCCTCCACTGGGAAGGTGTCAAATTCTACGCTCGGAGTGTCACTGTGGCCGCGGGTCTCGTTCAGAGTGGGTGCTGGTGCCGCTTGTCCAAAGCTCGCTGGAGGGTCCCAATTGTCTGGGAGAACAAACAGTCGGCTCTCAGAGAAGTCCGGCGGGAGCTCTAAGGATAGGTCTTCTTCAACATAGGTTCGAGGGGGTGAACGTGTTGTTGTGGCATCACCTCGTCATTTTCTTTTGGCCAAGAGAAGAGCTCTTTCAAATCTCTTGTGCCTCTTATTTCTTGCATCCGCTGCGTACCAGCCGGCTCCTCTACGGGGTCATCCCCTTGCTCGTGGCATGGTGAGAGGGAGGGAAAGTGTCAGGATGCCTCCGACACAGTGGTTCTGGCTCTGCTCTATAAACTTCAAATGCATTGTGAGAGGTATGGTTAAGCAGATTATGACAAAAACCATGGTTGCCACCATTAATGCCGACAGCTTAATGCTCTGGCTGGTCGTCCCTTTCTCACGTGTGAGAATCTCCATCAATAACTGGTGGCCGACGGAGGTGAAAGCCTTCATAAATGACTTAGGCTGAAGGTGAGAGTTGCCATAAATGACCTCCCCCTTTGCGCCTCCACGTGCCCATTCTGTCCACTTGGCACCCCATCCGGGGTTCTTCTTTCAATATATTAACCCCATCCAGTAGTTTTTTATTTTGGTTTCGTAATCTACATATCAACTCATATTTGTTTCTGAATCTTCCCTTGACTCATATTTTCCCCACTTTCCTTTGCTAGTCTTTTCTTGTTTTAATTTTTGAACTTATTTAACTAGTGCTCCATTAAGATCTTGTATCTTAGACAACTCATCACTCTTCTTCTTGATCTCTTCTTTTGATTCTTTTAAATCCTCTAAAATTTTATATATTTCCTCCATTTTTGTATTCCTGGTCCATTTATTTGAGAAGATTTCTTCAAATTCTTCCCATGTGATCTTCCATCTAATATCAAAATCAATACTATTCCACCACTCACGAGCTTCACCAAAAAAATAACTTATTGTTGTGAAAGGATTCCTATCATATTCCTTTACCAACCTCAACCATTCCATAGTATTGATTTCATCTTTATCTTCATCTCCACTAAAGTTAGGTATCGTCATTGATTCTTAATTAAGTTCTAACCCAAACCTTCAACTTATAGCTTTATATATTAGGAACAATGATCTCAAATAGTTATAATAATCGTTCCAATATACACTTATATGGTTTCCCTTTAGAATTTATTTTGATTCATCTTAATTGGACATACCAATTAAAAGTTATGATAGATTTAAGTGAATATACCTATGAAACCTTGATTTGGTGTTTGTTCTGTTGGATGACCTTCCTTCTAATGTGTTTTTTAAATTTTGTCCCTTCTAAGTCTAAAATTTTGACCTATAGTATGTTGATATGTCTTCTCTGCAATGCCATGGTTCTAACAAAAATTGGGTGTGCCAAATGAAAGTTATGGTAACTTTCTTGATCATTGATGATTGTTTTCCTTTCCTGGAAAGAGAACTTGCAGAGAATGAAAAGTGTCCAATATTTAATACCTTATTCTAGAAATTGTACTAAAACTACTATGGACTTTCCTCATTCAAATGAAACTAGTGTCACTGAATTTGGATCCTTGTTGCAGAAGATAGGATTGTTTTACACATAAAATGGTTTTGATACTAGTTATAAGACTAGTCAAGAACCCTATCTGCCACATGGTATATCTACAAAAGTATAACAACCAAGAAGCTAGAATTCATACCCATTATAACTTGATGGTTCTAATAAATAACCTCCAATCTTTTCTATTTGAATCATCCCAGAAAAACGTTACAGAAAAAATCCCAGTATGACTTGTTTAAAATTGAATTCAGGATGAATCAAAATCCTATCTTTCATAGGTTGCATATTCAAAAGTGTCATCACCCAGAAGATGAATTTTTTACCACATGTGCTTTGATATTTCTTATAAATAACCTCCAAGTTTCACTATCTGAATTGTCCCAAAAAATACAAAATAAATAAAAAATAAAAAATAAAAAATTATAGGAAATTTTTTAAGATGACTTGCTTGGAGAAGAAAAACACTAAGATCGATGCTATTAAACCAAATGTTGTGTACCAAATTATTAAAATATCATAATAGATAAAAATTACACACTATGTACCTTGATATTTCCATTTTGTAGTAGATGTTGTTCTATGATAATATCTTGTTGAGTAATTGTTTTTTGATTCCTTGTTCCATGAATATTGACAATTATTCCATCTTCTTGCTTGATAATGTTGATATCGACCTTATTGTCTTGAAATATTTCCTGGTAATGAGGGTGTCGATACAGTTTCAGATTTGATGTTTTTCCTTCACTCTGCACGTGCATTTCATCTATATTGTTTTTATATACAATTGAATCCTCTATCCTCATTTCTTGGTCTTTGATTTCTCTCGCCTTGGATATAATACCATCATATTTGGCATGTGCATCCTGTAGATGAAGTTCAAATTATTCAAGTATCTTCTGGTGACCTTAAATCTTGTATTATTTATCCTTTTGAAGCTACAATGTCACCCCATTTATCAAATTATGGTGTCCTTGTTCAATTATGTATTTCATTTATAATTTTACCTCATCCGTATTTATGGATTCCTCAACTTTATTGCAAATTTCCTCTTCAAGTATTTTGGAAGATTTCAACTAAAATATTCATTTATTCTTGATTTTGATCATTCTTCTTTTCTTTTTTCAATATATTAACCACATCCAGTAGTTTTTTATTTTGGTTTCGTAATCTACATATCACCTCATATTTGTTTCTGAATCTTCCCTTGACTCATATTTTCCCCACTTTCCTTTGCTAATCTTTTCTTGTTTTAATTTTTGAACTTATTTAACTAGTGCTCCATTAAGGTCTTGTATCTTAGAAAACTCATCACTCTTCTTCTTGATCTCTTCTTTTGATTCTTTTAAATCCTCTAAAATTTTATATATTTCCTCCATTTTTGTATTCCTGGTCCATTTATCTGAGAAGATTTCTTCAAATTCTTCCCATGTGATCTTCCATCTAATATCAAAATCAATACTAATCCACCACTCATGAGCTTCACCAAAAAAATAACTTATTGTTGTGAAAGGATTCCTATCATATTCCTTTACCAACCTCAACCATTCCATATTATTGATTTCATCTTTATCTTCATCTCCACTAAAGTTAGGTATTGTCATTCATTCTTAATTGAGTTCTAACCCAAACCTTCAACTTATAGATTTATATATTAGGAACAATGATCTCAAATAGTTATAATAATCGTTCCAATATACACTTATATGGTTTCCCTTTAGACTTTATTTTGATTCATCTTAACTGGACATCCCAATTAAAAGTTATGATATATTTAAGTGAACATACCTATGAAACCTTGATGTGGAGGCTGTTATGTTGGATGACCTTCCTTCTAATTTGTTTTTTAAATTTTGTCCCTTTTGAGTCTAAAATTTTGACTTGTAGTATGTTGATATGTCTTCTCTGCAATTCCATGGTTCTAACCAAAATTGGGTGTTCCAAATGAAAGTTATGGTAACTTTCTTGATCCTTGATGATTGTTTTCCTTTCCTGGAAAGAGAACTTGTAGAGAATGAAAAGTGTCTAATATTTAATACCTGATTCTGGAAATTGTACCAAAACTACTATGGACTTTCCTCATTCAAATGAAACTAGTATCACTGAATTTGGATTCTTGTTGCAGAAGATAGGATCGTTTCACAGATAAAACGTGTTTGATACTAGTTATAAGACTAGTCAAGAACCCTATCTTCCACATGGTATATCTACAAAAGTATAACAACCAAGAAAATGGAATTCATATACATTATAACTTGATAGTTCTAATAAATAACCTCCAATTTTTTCTATATGAATCATCCCACAAAAAACGTTACAGAAAAAATCCTAGTATGACTTGTTTAAAATTGAATTCAGGATTAATCAAAATCCTATCTTTCATAGGTTGTATATTTGAAAGTGTAATCACCCAGAAGATGAAAGTTTTACCACATGTACCTTGATATTTCTTATAAATAACCTCTAGGTTTCACTATCTGAATTGTCCCAAAAAATAAAAAAATAAATAAAAGTTAAAAGTTAAAAAATTATAGCAAAAATTCTAAGATGACTTGCTTGGAGAAGAAAAACACTAAGATTGATTCTATTAAACCAAATGTTATGTACCAAATTATTAAAATATCATAATAGAGAAAAATTACACACCATGTACAAAATGTGAGCATGGAGCACAACTCCAAGATAGATAAGTTATAGAATAATGCCTTAAAGAATAGGAGAAGCTCCTCCAAATACAAAATTATATTCATACATCACAACTGACATCCCTCAATAATCAATACATTGTATCTATATATACCTATTCACACACTACACATCATTGAATCTCTTTTACTATTAGGTCGACCTTGTTACATATATATTTACCCATTACTTGTACATTTAGCCCCATATATGCCTCCCATTGGGGTCATATCATATACATTTAACCCTAAATATTCCCCCCTTGGTTCATAAAACATCATCTCTTCCAAACATTTTCTAACCTTCAAACGTACTATAATTCAAGTCATTCCATAGTGTCTAGTGTCTAGGTAGGAAAAATCAATTGCATAATAGATACTTAAACCATTGCCAATTTCTTTGAAAAACCCTTTGGGCCACAATATCAAAGAAAACCCTAGTATCAAAACCCATACCAAGAGAATATCCACATTGGTTGATTGGGAATTAAACTCAATTGCCATTTCTTTAAGAATGTAGATTGAGAACCCCATATTCAACACTAGTGAAATATTTTCTCTACTTCTTTAGTCATCCTAAACACCCAGACCAACCATTCTTTTACCAAAATCATGGTTTGTGGGGTGAACCCCATAGATGGATAAAAGTTGATATTTTTCCAAGCCTTCAACTCCTCACTTGTCATCCTTTTTCTAGGAAGATGACCTACCAATGTCGGGTCCCCCATATCCATTATGCCGTTGAGCTTTTTTTACCTCCTAAGTTTATGCAAATAGACTCTCAAGCCTTTTTATACACTTATGCTTCTTGATTTTTCTTGAACCCTATTGAGACTGTAACCCTAGAACCTTAGAATCTAAGGATGGGGCTCTGCTGAAGAGCTTCCAATATAACATTTTTCCAACAAACCCTCAATCGAAGAACCTATTCTTCTTATTGATTACATAGTTGCATAGAAAATTGAACTCATTACAAACTTTGTTCATTGTGTTTAAATTATCATACCTTGTTCATATTAAACCCCCATCCTCTTATGACCTCTGACATATAATTTAAAGTCTGTGATCCTAATAGATCATGTTCATAACTCTTCGCATGAGGCATGTTTCTCATGTATTGATAATCCTTGGAATGATCAACAAAGGGACCCATCACCCCTCCTGACCTCAAATCTTATCCATTCATCTCCTGTATTATCTCACCTAAAATAGCTATGGTATCTTTATCTAGGGAATAATACCCTAACTAATATATCCTATTGGATTCTAGCATGTCTCTCGATCAACCGATATCGATATTGGACTAAATGTTTTTTCCATTTAACAGATCCTATGAATATTCCACATCTTCCTCCTCCATAACCATTCTATAGTCAACATATACCTTTCCTGACACCATCCATAACAAGTTCACCATGCATCCACCCTAGTTACTTCTACAAAAATCATCCTCCTATGGAACCTTCCATACTTTCCTTCATCATGATATCAATTTTAAAAACCCCTGCAAACTCACCATGAAAAAAATATATACAAGAGGGAATCTAATTTTTGGTAGATAAAGAAAAATTATTAAAAAGGGAACATAAAATCATCACCAAACCAATCTATAAGGAATGAAATAAGAGAATCTCTCTGTGGATTTGGCTTCCAACACCCAAAACATTTGGGATCTTCCAAAATTTTTTACTCACTCATATTATTCACTCATATTTTGATTGACTCATTTGTATTTTAGGTTTTTCCTTCTATTGAAATGAAAGACAGGGAATTTTTTTCTCAAATGCAATGGTTTGTTTAAAAGAGAGGGGAAAAGGTGATGAATAATATATCCATTGGAAGGAAGGATATATATCTTGAAGCCCACACAATTATAACATTTACCTCCTCCAACATCTATCCATGGTCTGGTGTGTTTTGGCGAGTGGGTATTTGAGTTTATGTAGAGTATGAATCCATGCGCTCTTGTGTCCAAGTCCAATTTTGTGTGAAATCCAATGTCTAAGTCCTAGGCTAGATCTAATTGGTAGGGGAGGCTAAAATAGAGTCAACTATACTTGGATAATCCTTTGGATTAGACAAGATTCAAGGGAGTGGAGGAGGAAACTTAGTTATTCAACATGGCTTCAATTTCATGATCAATTCTCTCTCTGAATAATCATAGGGTGAAATTTCTCTAGTCTCTGATATTCTGTCTGATCTACTCTTAAAAACCCTAGAAATCCTAATCCTTTCATTTCAACAATCTATGTATTTTTTCATGATTTATTGGTTACTTGTTTCATATTTTAACAATTTATTCACTATCCTCTTACAAACTTTTCTTTCACATGCCAAACTAGTTTGCAAAAAAATATTAGCATCCACACATACATATTTCATAACAAATTCTTGCCACCACCTCTATTGGTAATCCCTTTAGATGTTGAGATACTTGTAAATATGGTTAAACCCTAGGTATCCTCATTTGTTACCTCCAATTCCTATACAAAGCAAGAAATTTACCAAAACACACTGGAGAATCCATTTAATACAATCTTTGTTTCCAATGATATTTTTTAATGGTAATGCTACTACACAGGATTTATTGACCTATATATATATATCCCACCTCTTTCAATAATAAATAGGAATCTAAGACACTCTGGATCCTCTTTTGGAACTATCGTGGCTTTCCATGGAGAAAATGGCTTATGTTAACTTGGATCCTGAGTGAAATTTATATATTCTTATTAAAACTTGGGAGCATGAAGAATCCAAGGTCCCTAACATAGAATTATTTTCTTGTGGTCTATATGGAACAGGAGATCCTACCACATAGGGATTGGAGGCATAACTTGTTTAAAAAAAAGAACAATTTTTATCACATTAGGCTTCACACGAAATACCCTTTCAATCATTACATGTGGATATTCTAAAAATAATTGTATATCAAATTGTTATTTCTTTTCTATTAATTCTACCTTTTATAATAAAAACAATCGAGATAAAAATTGACCTTACAATGGCTTAGAACAAGATATTTATAGTCTGAGAAATGAAGGAAATATCCTCTTTCTAGAAGACTGTAATGTTAGAACAAAAACTAATCAAGATATTATTTTAAGCAATGATTCCAACCCTAATCCTTTATTCCTAGATGAGGACCTTGTTTTATCTAGAAAATAAAAAAGAAACTTTAAATACTTGGTCAAGAATTTGTTGATACTAAGTTAATCAAGCTTTACAATTCTCAATATTTAATAATCTGCAATGGTTTAATGAAGCGGCCAAAATATAGTCAAATGACTTGTATTCATGGGTTTTGTCATAGATTATGTGATATATAATATCCTTGTATACAACCAAAATAGTAAATTTTGACCTCTTAAATTACCATGAGATTGACTCTGATTTAACCTTAAATCTAAACTTCTCCATACACAAAATCCCCATTGAATAAAATTTTGATAACTAAAAGCTCTTGATTTTCGACAAATTTAGATAATGAATAAATATAATATATAATAAGAACAATATTGAATACCTCTACCATAATTTTACAACAACCCTCTCTACTTCCATTAACAAGTTCTCTATCGAGGTGTTGTGTAAAAAGGAATATAGAATGGCCATCAATTGGTATGATAAAGAGTGTATGGTTAATAGAAAATCCATTATGTATGCTTCCAATGGCTCCTTAAAATACAATAAGATAAATAGATAAAACTCCCTAATTAAAAGGGAAAAAATATACTATATAGATATAAATCAAGAGAAACTTTTTCACTTCTCTAAGCTAGATCCTAAGAGATTCTAGAGGAAAATTTTGACTTTTAAAACCAAACAAAACATCATTATTACCTTGAGGGACTAGAATTCCTACCTTAAAAATATTTATTAATCCCTTAATGTTGTGGACAACATTCAAGCCATTTATATAGAGGAATATTTTTTTTCAATAGAAAACATAGAGTTTTGGGTTAAGCAGCTTGCAAAAGGGAAAGATAAGGAAATTAAAGGATACCAAGAAGAAATATTAAAAATAATAGGGATTTTCCTCATCCCTCACATCCATGAGCTCTTCAATTTATCATTCAAGAAGGGATTACCTAAACCATGGAATCAAATCCTCATTTTGTCTATTTTTTAAATTGAGGATAAAAACAATCCCTCTAATTATAGGACCATTATGATTATCCCCCTTTTATAAAGTTATACAGAATTATTTTGGAAACGAATATCAAGGTATGGATAGAAATACATGGAAAAAGAGCTTAAGGAAAGACCAAATTTCAGAGCTATCATTCAACTATTGATCATCTTGTCAAACTTAGGATCATTTTAGAGGAGTGTCGCAATACTAAAACCAATATCTTATTTTGTTTCATTCACTTTAGAAAATATTTTGACATGGTTCCCAATACTAACCTTTGGAATAGGTTAGAAGAGATAAAAGTTCATTTCGAGTCGATAATTGTTTCTATAAGGTTGTATGACAACATTATTTCCAAGTTTATGAACATCGATGGTTGGTTGAAAAAAACTAATTTTAATATAGGAGGTAAGAAAGGTTTTCTCCTATTCCCTACTCTTTTTGGCATATACATTGACAAGTTAGAGGGTTTTCTCAAAGAAGCCAGTTGTGTCAGCCTGAACTTCACCAATATACTCATAATTCTTCTTATTTACATTGATGCTATTGTTCTTATGGAGAGGATTCCCTATGATATTGACAAGAAAATTAAAATACTCAAGGATTTGTACTCTAATAAGGGTATGACAATTAACACTAACAAAATGAAGGTTATGATAATTAAATCCAAAAATATCACTTATGATAATTTTTTCTATGAAAAAAACATCTTGGAGGAAGTGACTTCATACAAAAATCTCAAAATTGATCTTCATCACAAGATTAACTAGAACTACAATGTTGAGAGAATGGTAAATGGAGGGTGGAAATCGTATTATCTACTTGAAAACAATTGTTAATTAGCAGACCTTTGGCTATGGGATAAGAAGAAACTCATTTTTTAGAATCTTGTTGCTCCTATTATATTATATGGTTATAAATTTTGGGGATGAATCATCTCTAGACAACCGTGGAGAAATATAAATCATATTCAAAAGTGTTTTATAATTTATGATCTCAAAATTAAAGGAAATAGACCCTATCATATCCTCCTCATATAGGTAAGTATTTCCCCCATTGAGAGCATGACTATGAATAGGTACCTAATGTACAAGAACAATATCAACAACATGGATGATAAGAGGCTTCCTAAGATTGCTTCAAACTCTAGTCAAAACCACCTATGACTCAAGCAAGGGTGTCATAAAAATGCCAAATCTTGGCTAAATCATTGGAGAATAAAAGGAAGAGGTCACTATGTAGAATACTAATAATATTAAAATATTGTTACATATAAATTTAAGGAGAAATTGTTGTGTGATAAATAATTATAGGATAAAACAAAATTAATATACTGAAGAAAGTAATCAACCCTATTATAAAAGATAAAAAACAATTCTATATTTTGACTAGCATAAAGAAGAAAATTGGCATTGCTAAAATAATAACAAACTTGCATGAGCTCCATAGTGAAATAAGGTGTTGGGATATTCCTAAAATGTCAAGTGTCAAAATAATTTGACATATTTGTGACACTAATAGGGTTGAAGATGAAAATAACTTTCTCTTAAAATGTCCTACATACACCCATATTAGATCACAATTTCAAAATATTTGTTACAATACTTACCTTCATAACCTTTTAACTCATCAAAACTATGATGATTTAGGAACTCTTCTCTTAAATATATTTGAGCACATAAATAAAATTCCAAAGAAAATCATGTAATTCCTTACCTTTCTTAAGGTCCAACACAAAAAATTTGGTCTCATTAAATGTTAACCATCATCATCATCATCATCATCATCAATTAATGATAAATATGCACTTTACTTTGTGTTTATACATGTAGTTTTTTAATACATATATAATTATATATATAAGTAATCTATACTAATATAGCTAACCAATTACATTAAATAGATTTCTTACTTTTTACCAAACAACATATTTACGTTGATAGGTGTATCACTATTGGAAACCGAGTTCTAGGTTGAGCCGTCTTTTAATAAGAAAATCCAAATGTGCAAGTAATATTGAGCATAACAACATATTATTTGTTACATACACTGAATGGATGGATGAGATTTATTGAGCCCAATTTTACTAGTGATTATTGAGCTATATTACTAGTGGCTAGCCAAATTAAATGGTTGTTTCTATTCTTTAATAAGTGGCCTATTTCCATTCTCCCATATGTCATTTTTTCCATTCTCCAGTAAGTGGCATGGAATTTCCCATCTATCCACTCTTTAGGTTTCCCATATCTCCACTCTTTCGGTTTCTCATATCTCCACTCTTTAGGTTTCCCATATTTCCACTCTTTATGCTCTCAACCATGAACAACCATTTCAGTTTTTGTTTGATTTGTATAGGGAAGTTACAAGTAGATATTGTTTGGTAGGAGGGAGGATGAGTGTAAAATCCCCATTTTTAATCCTCGGATCAATGATATGTGATATAAATGTGATGTATGAATGTGGGAATGAATATGTAATATGTAAACATTGTAAATCATGATAATAAAATCAAATGTAATGTAAGTTGTAGATGGATATGGACAGAGCAATGGGGGAAAAGTTTCCAAAAGAGAGGAGAGGGTCTAAGAGAGGGTGTAAGAGGGGGTCCAGGTGGGAATTACCCATGTCTATTAATCTCAACCCACTTTTTAAAATTGTCATTGTGTATTAAACCTTTTAATTTCCTCTTGAGTGTATCAAATCCACAATCATTAAACACGTGTAAGAGGGTGGGTGTGAAAATTCATGTCACATAGTTGTTGAGAGCATGGGATGAGTACATGAAATCATGAGATAAGTGTGATATTAAATTAAATCCTTTTGAGGAAAAGTGAGAGTCAAGCAAGCATGGGAAAAGAAGAAAAATCGTATGGGAAAAGTAGGCAGTTTTTACAGTTAGTTTTTGGGATAGCAAGAGAGAATAAAGTGTTGGAGATTGGAGGAAAACATAATGGTCATGTGTGGTAGTTTTCTAGTGTTGTAGATTCATGAGTAAGAAGGTTGTTAGGCCTATAGAGTGAGATTCTATGTGAGATATTAGTCAAAAACAATTGAGCTTGATACAGTGAGTTTTTTTCTTGCGGTTGACATCCTTGTAGTCCCTAACAAGAGAGATTCCTATACAACCTATGTTATATACCTAGAGGGAATTGGGAAGGCCTGAGGGACTGCGATGTAGAGAAGGGGGATCCCATTGCTTGGGTTGTGCAGGTTGAGGGGAAGAGAGATGGAGGATTGGGATAGTTATAGGAAAATTATTTTTTGTCGGTATAAATTGGATGTGAGTGGACCCTAGAGACAATGTCTCTTGTGGATTTGTATCCCCAAATTAGGGGTGATTTGTTGCCGATATTTGGAGTAGAAAATATACAATTGGGAGGAGCATCCTTCCTCTACAACTGGTTTCACATCTATTGATAAAAGAGAAGTCTTTTATCTATATTTTTATGTTCTTACTATGGGTTTTCATTGTTGCACATACACTTTTTTATTGAGTGAAATATATGTTGTTGTGTGCATGCATATTTGGATGAAATTCATAGGGATGCCAAATGCATGTTAAATCCTCAATGCATTGCATTTTAGTATGGGATTTAATCATTGTGAATTATCTAAGTTTTATTCATTTTGTATGTGGATATATGAATGTTATTTTTGTTACACTTCATGTTTTAAAAGTGTTGTAGATGCATGAGAATTTTAGAATGCATGCATTTTATTTAATTGGTATAAAAAAAATCAAAATTATCAAGTTTAATAATGGGGAATAGTACATAGTGGTATAAGAGCTTAAGTTCAACACTGGACCCATATGCACCAAAGACCAGTGTGAATTGGGTAAATTCACTATTGTATATTTTCATCTATGACATATTTGGGGAAATTTGTGAAACCAGAGTGAAATCCCTAGATTTTTTAGAAAAATCAGGTCAAAATTTCCCTTAGAACCGTCGAAGAGTTGATTAAGGGAGTCAATGTGTAGGTTGGAGAGTTACAATTTGGCTGGGAAAGTCATATTTTTTTTTTAATGGTGACTAAAGAAGTTGGAGAATCGATGGACTATATCATTTAAACGTTAAAAATAAGCAACCGATATTCAATTTCCAGTTTGGAGAATTTGGACGAAGTTTGGAGAGTTTAATAAATCGATAGTTGAGATCACTTTGATCTTGAAAATAAATCGTCCATATCCAATGAAATTTTGGGAAAAACCTTCTAAGTTTTGGACTTTGACGAAGTCTAAATGGAAATTGGAAAAGAAAACGTCGATCGTTAATGATCAGGTTGAAAAAATCGCTGAAGTGTTTCATTTTCCTAAAAGAAATAATCAATCGTCGATTAATGGGTGAGGAAAATAGAAGAATTGTTTTGTTCACCCAAAATAAATCGTATATCACCAATGGTCAGGTTGGAAAAATCAGCAAAGTTTTTTTTTTGTCCAAAAGAAATCATCGATAATCGATGATTAGGTTGAAAAAATCATAAAAGTGGTTTATTCACTAAAACAAAATTACAATGAAGGGAAAAGAGGAGGATGATGTGTCATGCCACATGAAAATCTATGTGTCATGACAAGTTAGCATCCATGTGTTATGCCACATCATTCGAAGAAATGTTGATCTCCAATGATCAGGTCAAAAAATTCGGCGAAGTATTGCAAGTCAATTTTCATGCAAAATCATCGATCACCAATTGTCGATGGAGTTTCGGATGTTAGGGAATGCACAATATATATCACTTTTCAATTTTCACAATCAATGGTTTATATTTGATGAAGACCCACTCCTCAACCGAGGCCTGCATGACTTCCCAGTCTAGTATCGTTCTTTTTGAGAGATTAAATTATCTCTCAAGCTCCCTCGAAGCCCAAAATCTTAATGCATAGGTTCTTAAACCTTCTTCCTGAGTGTAATTTTTCCTTTTCGGGAGTCCTCGAGTGCTTACAAAGCCTCCCTGGAGACCAAGGGCCAAAACTATGGACCAAACTTCAAATCCCTGAAAGTTTTAGGACTTCGAGACTTTTGGTTCTTCTTATATCTTAATACAGATTTCTCAAACTCCTGAACACTAGGAGGCTAGATCGATGGTCCATGATGAGCTTCACGATCAACGATCCAGATTATATATTTCAGTCTTTGACAATTTTCTTCAAAACACATTTTTCACAATTCTCTCGAATCGTCGAAAATTTCTTTCGTTAAGTCTCAGATTGACGGTCCACAATCTTTGATCAAATGGATGGTCCAAATTGATCCCCTTCAGGCTTCGACAATTCTCTTTGGTCATCAACAACATGACACTTTATATCCCCCAACGCTGAAATACTGAAAAATTTCTCCTACTGTTAGAACCCTAAATTGCACCACACATGCTTACTTGGCATCAGGCCAACTCATATCCCTTCTTTGCCAAAAATCTGCTGAACAGCTCTTTGAAAATACTCTTGTGTTAAGGCCCACGTGCCCTAACCCATTATTGCACGCGTGTACACGCTGGCTGACTCACAACAGCCCGCGTGTACCTAACAAAGAACGAAAAAAGGAAAGTTGTCGATGAAACAAAAAACTATGGGTTAGTTAACTGAAACTCCTGGCCATGCATGGCCGAGGGTTCATCCAAAACCATAGCTCCTTCTAGCCTATAAAAGAAGGGGTAGAGGTACCATTTGGAGGAGGAAAAAATATAGCAAAGAAACTCTGCCCATTTACGTAATCCATTGTCCCAACCCTTTAGCATTTCCTCATGCCAAAGGAGATTTAATGCAAAGCAGTTGAAGGAAAGAAGAAGAGGAGCCCATGATCAGGTTCAAGGAGTGGTGGCTGGTCTCAACTTTTGTAAGTTGATTCACTTTTAGTAATAAAAAGAATTATTTTCCCGTCCCAATTCATGAATTGTCTATGATTTGATTAATTTATGCTTGATTTCTAACCCTTGAGTATAGAAGTAGCATGCATGCATAGTTGTTGTTTATCTTGAGTGCAGGTCATCTGTGGAAGGAGCAGCACAAGAAAGTAATCAAAGTGCAACGAAGGATCTACATCGAACGCCGATAATAAGGTAGGTGGTCCTTTTCCATGCATTTACTGAGAAAAAGGGATTTAAATCTTGGGATGTAGGTAAAAAATTAGTTTCTATTCGGTCAAATATGCATGCAAGTCTGACCCTAGTTTGCTAGTCCATAGGTTGTTTTTTCCAACAACAGAATTGGCGACCATACTAGGGAGAATACTCTTTAAGGTTCCTGGATTTATTTAAGTTTTTGGGTAGTTTAGAGACTAGGTTTTCTGGTTTTTTTTCTTTGCCTGTCTTTTTCTTTTATTTCTGTAAGGTCTGTGCTAGCAGGGAGTCTGGCTTTCCATACCAGCTTTCCCTGAATTTTACTTGACTATATTTTTCAGGACACATAGAGGTACACACGGCCTGTAGAAGGCTTGAACACGTGTACCTGCGCCCTATCCTCTTACATCACACGTGTGAACACTAGATGTAGAGATAGCAGTAGCATGTAGGAGTTCAGAGAACCTTAGAGGCAGTCCTCCTCTTCCCTGTCAGAATCACACATTCTCAGGGGGGTTTTCTGGAATCCTGTCTAAGTCTTGCTTGGTTTCAGTCCTATCTCAGATTGCTTTTTTTTATCTTATTGTTTTTCCTGCCATTATTTGTTTTTTCTGTTAGAAAGAGTATCCAAGTTTGCAAGGGATCCTAGTTATCAATACCAAAGGTCTCTTCCTGGTCTGGACTGCCTGTTTTCATATTTTTTCTTGGAATTTAGATATACACGGGACATGTACAAGGTCATCCCGCATGTACATGCTTTCTGTCATTGTTCAGCACGCATTTGCACGCATGTTGTTTGAGTTACAATTGCGTTCCTGTACATGCTACTTTTTGTTTAGGGTGGGGCAGTCATCCCCTCCTTTGATAAGAAGTATTTCTCTCAAGTGTTTGAATCTATGTTTGAACAGTCAGTAGCTTAGGATTCATCTTACCCTTAGCCTGCTTTTTCTCAGTTAATAGTTGATAGAAAAATATATATAAAAAAAAAAATTGTTTTATGGTTTTTAGACAAGTGTGAGATTCATTGTTTGTTCAATTGCCTTTGTGTGATTCTTCAATATGATTCTTTGCGATCTGCGCTTTAATCCAGAATTGTTTTTCTTGGTTTTGTGCTTGTCGGTATTTTCCCTTTTTTTCTTTACTAGCATTTAAATAAATAAAAAATCTCTTTTCATTTTCTTCTTTGGTTAAAGAATGTGTTTATGCATCATTAGCCAGGGAAAAGTCTTTTGTTTCATCAGTTTTTGCAGTGAAATTATATGATAAGTAGCTCATAGTCGAGTGAAATTCCTGTGAGTTTGTTGTCCAAAATCTTAGAAAAATAAAAAAATTAAAAAAAATCTTTCTTTGTGAAAAGTTGTTGAAATTTTGCATTTCGTAAAAGTTTTTGTTTCCAGATTTTTCATTCATTTTTTCTTTCGTTGTTTACACATCATCAGTTTCACCCTCATACCCCTTGACGTAAGATAAAACCATAAAAGAAATGCTAATTTTAAAATCTACTAGACTTTTATGTTTGTAGGGTTCATAAACTAGTTCAGGACTAGGGCCTTGGATTAGGTTGGAGAGGAAACTCTTCAAGGTAATTCAAAAACAAACATTAGAGTCTAAGATAGGGAGTGTCTAAATCCAGTTTCGTGGAAGTTATCCAGGACCCCCCTCTAACACAGGGGATAAACACGAGGTTGCATGCGAAAAGGTAGCGGAGATAACCCCTCCAAAGCCGGACCAATCGTAGTGGAGAACACATATAGAGGGCTTGTTTTGGGATTCCATCGTTTGCATTTTCCACGGGGCTTCATGGGTATCAAATCTGTTTGAGGTCCTTAGTTGTCTTCCAGACCATTTTCTCTTGATACCCTTGACAGGATTCAGGCTTGATACCCTGCTCATTGTGGTCTACTCGACTTTCGACTGTACACGCCTGGTGACTGTTCGTGTGCTGGCAACCTAGTTGCCAATCTTTTTAGGGACATACACAAGTGACTACGGGGGTATACCACGGTACCTAGGATAGACATTGGGACACGCTTTGTAGAGTATACCTGGAGGGTGCTTCCGTGTTCGAGTTTCACTTGCATCGGTAAGTTGCTCTAGTTTTGGTTGTTGTAACTATTCTTCCAAATAAGTTTAGTGATTGCTTGTATTATCTCTTAGGGGATTATTTTTAGTGTGTGTTACTTTTGAACATTTAGAATACCTTAGTGTGGCTTGGATCTTCTCACACAGTGGAGGATCCCGAGCTCCGTCGGTCACGAAGGCTTCTTGGCCTGCCGCCAGTTACATTGGAGCCACCCCCGCCACCTTTAAGGTAGAAGCTAGACCAACAAGGGTCTTTTGAAGCGATCGGGTTACAAACCTTTGTGCCCGATCAACTCCCAGAGGAATCAACCATTTTGAACCTTGAAGCAGTCACTCTTGGCTTGGTTGAAACCCCAACCATTGATATCTTGGCACTGTTTATTGTACCAATCCAATTTCACGAACGCCAAACAGTGCCTCACACAGCAATGGAAACAAATGTTGTTACTCCTTCTGGGAATTCATCAATTCCCATCACAATTTCCACCACAAGAGAGTCATCTCCTAACTTATCGTTGTCGATCTGAGCCACCATGGTCTCGTCCGCAACTATGTCACACAATGGACCGAACCCGTCTATGGCGGTGGCCACAACCCCCTTCACACCTAGTGCGACAGGCCCTCCATTTTCATACGATATGCCTAGTTTGGGAACAAGTCCTATACTAACCTACTCCACTTTACAAACTTTGGGTTTGGGGGTAGAGATCTCTAGCGCTCCTCTACAAGGTCACCTTGGGGGCACTCCTATCCCTTTTAATGGCTTTCCTTATGCAGGAGGTCATATCCCTCCTTCGTCCCCTTTGCTTGGTGGTCTGCATCTGCAGTCCGTCGGGCAGCCTACACACACTAGTTTATTTGGAGCAGGGATTCAGGGACCCCCTTCGCACAGTATGCCAGTAGGTTCAACACTATTTTCTTGGAACAAAACATTTGGTAACAACACTTTCTCATCAGTTGCTTTCCCGTCTAGGGGCAACCCCATTTTTGGACAATTTACTCCTGTGCAGGGTGATATTCCTGCACAGGGGGCACACATAACAGAACCTTGGAATTCAGGACAAGGATCCATTCCCTCCTCTGGAATGTCATTCTAGGGTAATTCTTTCAATAGTCAATGGAACCCCAGACAGACTACTATGCCTCTCTCCGCAGGACCGGCATGGGGTAATCCTTCCCAAAGTCCTCCGAATACAATGCATGCCCAACACTCTATGTCCTTTTTGGGAAATCAGTCGATGATGTCTCCACAGATGCAAAATACTTACACTGGTCAGGGCCATGGTTTCTACCAGAATCTGGGCCAGCACCCAAACTTTTCCTGGAAACCTCGTGCCAGTCAAACTCCATGACCCTTTTTCCTAGGTTATCAGCAGCAACCCAAACTACCATTCCTGGCGACTTTACACTTGCCAGATTTGACAAGGTTGTTAAATGATCCTATTTGTCACGATCCACATTGGCCTCCTATGCTGATGAAGTTTCCTTCGGACATTCCAAAGTTTGAGGCCAAGCCTAATGAAGATCCAGGTAATCATGTGACTACCTTTCATCTTTGGTGCTCATCTAACTCATTGAAAGATGACTCTGTACAGTTGCGATTGTTTCAATGTACTCTTATTGGGAGTGTCGTGAAATGGTACATCGAGCTCGATCGCTCAAGATACTCTTCTTTTGGCGAACTGGCGATGGCCTTCCTTAATCATTTCCAGTTACCTGTGAGATACGATGTTGGCATAGAGTTGCTCGCCAAATTCGAACAGACAACAACGGACCATATCTTTGATCATATCCGAGAGTGGAGACGCCGGAAGAGTCTAATCAAAGTACCAGTCCCACCAGCATTCCTGCTTGAGTGGTTCCTTAAGTCTTTGGTCCCATAGTTATCCAAAGACATCACGACATCCATAGTTTTCTCCGAAGAATATTCCATCATGAGGGCTCAACAGTTTGAGCTCATCTATTCTTAGTCTGGTTTATTATACACCATCTTGCCAGATGCGCCACGTTCGATACTGGATAAAACTAGATAGAGAGCTGGACCATATGCTGATGGTATTGTTGGTTCAGCACAAACCAAGCCCGCTGAGAAATTGACAAAATAGTTGCAACATTTATCCATACAACACACAACGGCTAGCCAAACTACTGCTTTGTTTTCTCCCCCTACCCAATAGTCAAAAGTACACACCGTGCAGTCGACTAACCCAAAGGCCACCCAACAACCTAAATGGAAGAAAAAACAATGAAAGAAGGGTAAGGGGGATAAAAAACCCATTGATAATGCTGGTGGGGACAACACAAAAAAATGGAAGGTGAGGTACCCATGCAACTTGTGCACGGAAGACCACCCGACCCATCTTTGTCCTCGACTTGCAGAGGCCCAAACGTTTGTCACATAGCAACAAAATGTAGTGTTGACTAATCCCTTTCAACATGGGAAAAATATAACTCAATCCTCTACAAGCATAGAAGGGGGCAACCAAGAAACCTTCCCTTCTCCAAACAATCCCTCATCCACGAACATATATATGGTTAGGGTGATGCTTTCATAATGACTAGAGCGCACGACTATAGTAAACCAAGCACTTTTGAGAAGGGTAAAGAAGTTGATCTCCCATCTCTTCCTCTATAGATTGAGAAGACATTGGGAGAAACAATGACACGCATTCCAAAGGGTGCATTTAAAAAAGCTTCTCACAACCCAAACGCAAGGGCCAACCAGAATTACTCTGCGGTGGAAGATTTATCACAAACCCCTTGCACGATGTCTGCTTTGGAGGTCCTCCAAAGCTGCCCTGCTCAGAGGAAAGCCTTGTTAACTGTTTTGGGCTCTACTGAGACTTGTAATATGGGCACCATCATGTTAGATACAACTGACTTAAAACCTCGTCTGCCTTACCATGTAGCGTTTTAGATAGTAGTGGCTCATCCCATGAAAACTTTTACTCAGAATATCTTCCGCACAGTGGTCGACGAGGGAACCTCGACATGCGTTATGTCATTAGCATGCTAGAAGGCCATTGGCCAGCCCATTTTGTCTCCATCACCTACTCTCCTCACTTCTTTCGACGATCATTCATTCCGACCACATGGAATCATTCCTTCTTTCCCTGTGCAGTTAGGAGGGAAAACCGTGTGTGTTGAAGTAGAGGTAGTCGATGCTCCCCTCGACTATAATCTCTTTTTAGGATGGAGTTGGACTTATGCTATGCAATATGTGGTTCCTACAGTTTTTCGAGTCTTGTTGTTTCCACACGAGGGTCAGATAGTGACCATTGATCAACTGTCTTTCTCCAGACCTGACCCAGCTTTGGGGGCATCCACGGTCCCGATGATTGATAATCCTCAACCAGGTGTCATTAATGTAGGAGTCAGATTGTGCCCATCCTTGATGGGTACCTTTGATTTCCCACCTCCTCACGATGATATCAATTTTTTATCTAATCACCATAAGGTTGAGATTTTTCAAGTTTCGTCGTTCTGCACGACTTACTTTGAGGATCCTTGGATTCTTCCTTCCCCATCAGCCACGATGGATGAGACAGGGCACTCAGGCATGTCCATGCCCTTATCTTCCACTAAGGTAGTGTACTCTTTAGTCCCACAAACTTCAACTAACCCTGATTTGACTCCTGCACAAGAGTTAGATCCACTTCTAGAGCCTATTTGGGCTCAAGGTTCTCTCACTAACGTTTATTCATTAGACTTAGTATTTCCTTTTGACGAAGCAGTAATCGAAGCAATGAATAATCCAGACAAAACTTGGGAGGATCTTCATCAGAGATCATATTTTCTCCCAGAGTTAAGTCAAATAGAAGCAGGAGAATTCACCGTTACCATGACGAGAGATCAACCATGTCCTATTAATCTCTTAGCTACGTGAGAAATTTATGCTGAGGGAAATATGGTGACTATCGCTGAAACTATACCCATCAACATCTCCCAAAACCCTGGCATCGTGGAGAATGTCTTCGTTGGAGCGGTTTGCTCCCCCGAAGAGATTCAAATTTACACGGATATTTTCAAAGAATTCCGCGATGTTTTTGCCTGGTCTTATGAGGAAATTCCAGGTATTGATCCGAAAATAGTTGAACATGAAATCACAATGTATCCTGATGCCAAGCCTGTTCGACAAAAACTTTGTCCAGTCAATCCCAAGAAAGCAGCAACCATCAAGATTGGTTGAGAAATTGCTAAAGGAAGGTTTTATTTATCCTATCCATTTGACTCAATGGGTGTCAAATCCTGTGTCGGTCAATAAAAAACAAGGCATGATTCGTGTATGTACCGATTTCCATGATTTGAAAAAGGCATGTCCCAAAGATAATTTTCCAACACCATTCATTGACCAGATCATTGATGAATGTGTCGGTTGTGAAGCCTTTTCTTTCATGGACGGTTTTTCGAGATATAATCAAATCCAAATCAAACCCAAAGATCAACATAAAATGGCATTTGTTTGTCCGTGGGGTACATTCGCATATCGAAAGATGCCTTTTGGCCTTAAAAATGATGGAGCCACATTCTAGCGAGCCATGTCTTTTTCTTTTCATGACCTCAAGAATATAGTTGATGCCTATCTAGATGATTTGGCATCATTCTCTCACAAGCGAACGGATCATCCCACACACCTTAGACTAATCTTTGAACGTTGTCACTAATTTAGGATTCGCTTGAATCCAAACAAGTGCATCTTCTGCGTAACGTCAGGATGATTATTAGGTTTCATCGTATCAACAACAAGGATCATGGTCGATCCTCTTAAGGTGGAGGCAATAATCCAGTTGCACCCCCCCACGCACAATCCTACAACTTCAGAGTCTACAAGGCAAGGCGAACTTCTTATGACACTTCATCGCCAACTATGCTGAAATCACCAAGGGATTTATGAATTTACTAAAGAAAGACGTCCCTTTTTTCTGGGATGAAGTCGCTCAATTCTCTTTCAACGCATTAAAACACGCCCTCACAACCGCACCTCTGCTACGACCACCTAACTATAACAAAAATTTCTTATTATATCTAGCTTCCGTAAAGTCAACCATTGGCATGGTTTTAGTTTAGGAAGATGATTCATTCTCAGAATACGTGATCTATTACCTGAGCCGAGTCCTCATAGGACTGAAACTCAATTATTCTCATATCAAAAAACTTGTGTTGGTAGCAATTCATGTTGTTCAACGGTTCTATCACTATGTTCTGTTTCGCAAGACCACCGTCGTTGCCATCATGAATCTATTCCAGTATATGTTGACACGGTGAGTTATAGGTGGAAAAAATAGTAGATGGATAGTCATCCTCCAATAATTTGACTTAGTCTTCATTTCAACCAAGTCCAAGAAGTCATTGGTCTTCACAGAGCTTATTTCGGAACTTTCATTTGAGTCAGGTGACGTTGTGCCTAAGGAATCACCTATCCAGGGAGATATGTTTTTGATTGCATATTCAGACCCCTGGTACGGAGATATACTTATCTATATCCAGACTTTGAAATTCCCCACCTCTGCCTCTCGCGATGAGCATCAGCGAATATGCCATCAGGCAAAGAATTATCTCATACTCGATGATACATTGTATCGGAGAGGTGTAGATTGTATCTTGTGTCGATGTCTCACTCATGAGGAGGCCATCATTGTTCTCAACGATTGCCATACTGGAGCTTGTGGTAGTCATTTATCTGGGTTGGCAACAACCCAAAAGATTCTACGAGTAGGTTACTTCTGGCCGACACTTATCAAAGCTTGTATCGAATCGGTCAAGAAGTGCCATCTGTGCCAAATCTTCTCTCGGAAGATGAGGGCACATCCCACTCCGATGTTTCTTGTCATCACAGTTGGTCCCTTCAATAAGTGGGGGATTGATTACACTACATGCAATCCCCATCAACAAGGGGGCACCGCTATATCATCGTCGCTATCGACTACTTCACTAAGTGGGTCAAAGCTATGCCAACATTTAAAGATGATGGAGAGACTGCATATCTCTTCTTATTCAACTAGATCGTAGCAAGGTTCGGCGTCCTGAGAGAGGTTGTCACTGACCATGGAAGTCACTTTCAGAACCAAATGATGACCGAATTAACATCAAATCTTGGGTTACAGCAAGATCATTCATCACCTTACTACCCCCAAGCCAATGGGCAGGTGGAAGCTGTAAACAAAACTCTTAATACTATTCTACAACAAACTATCAACTCAACCAAGTCAAATTGGCATTTGATGTTATACTCGACATTATGGGTGTACCGAACATCTGTTAAGACTGGAACCAATTTCTCACCTTTTCAACTCGTTTACGGGCTGGAGGCAGTCTTGCCCATCGAATGTCAAATCCCATCTCTAAAATTGATAGTACAGTTATTGCCAGACACTTCTCCTCTTGAAGAACGGTTAGTATACCTTGAGTAGCTCGATGAGCAGCGTCGCGATGTGGCCCTGGCCAATGAGGCTCACAAACATAAGGTCAAGTGTCAATATGATAGGTTCATTTGTCCTTAGATTTTCTCTGAGGGCAACCTTGTCCTGGTCTATGACCAAGATAAGGACCCCCTGGGGGCAGGAAAGTTTAAACCCATGTGGTTCAGACCCTTCATCGTAAAAGAGGTATTAAAAAAAGGCGCTTATCATTTGGTTGATTTTGAAGGGAATGCTTTGGTGGAGCCTAGAAATGGGCTCTACCTCAAGAAGTATTACTTATAGACAGGTCACTATGGGTAACTTTTTGTAACATATGTATAGTCTTTGTACTATTACTTTTTAAGTTTCTTTTAAGTGTTATGGACGTGTCATTGATGTTATATTTCGTCAATATGGCATATGTCAAGTGATTCTGAGGTGTTCATTGGGTATGCAGACGCTGCTATTTGATACATGCAAAGGCTTGCCTCCGTAGCTTGGGTAATCTTTACACCTCAGGGTCAGTTGTTATCTTCCAGATGTATATGCTTAGGTGACACCACAAATAATGTCGCTGAGTATAGTGCAGTTATTGAGTTTCTTCATGACGCTTTGTCATTGGGTATCTCTCATCTCTGGGTCTATCTCGACGCTCAACTGGTTGTGTCGCAGCTAAATAGAGTATACCGGGTTCATGATCCAACTTTACACCGACGATTCCTTAGGGTACGTCTCTTAGAATGAAACTTTGATTATATTACATATTTTCATGTTCCTAGGAGATTAAACTAAATTACAGATACTCTAGCTAATCAAATTTTAGATTGGCATCTTGCACACATATGAAAGAACATTGACATAAACATGTAAATACATTTTTTCACACAGAATCCATAAGACACAAAAGATAAAAACCATATATAACATCATAAAATAACCATAGTACATAGATGGATGGAAGCGCCTCAAAAATGGGAATAGTAACGAGTCACCGGGATTATGCCCTCAAAAAATATATACAAGTAGGTGCTCGTGGCACATAAAAAAGTCTAAGTAGGTTCAGGGCCTATGGGCCCTGTTATAATCATCCACAGCATGGGCTAAACGCCTAAACAATCGGACCCATGTCCGAGGTGCCCCCACTACATGAGGCTGCATGGATGGCAGTAGGTCCTCTATCTCTACCATCGGGACTATGCGAGTGAGTGCAGTGAAGTTCCACTCAACTCATCTAAGGACCCTCTCAGCCTCTCCGGTTGGGAGGTTCCCTGCTACTGCTGCTCCCCCAACGGTGACAGTCGTGGCTTCTGGCCATGGACGACGCCTGTTCCGTGCATAATCGACAGGTCACACGGGTCCCACATCTACGTACAACAAACTTTTATCCATCAAATACTTTGGCATACAAAAAAAATGATATATATAACAAAAATGAAAAAAAATTACATATGCAAACAAAAAAACTACAAAGGTGGAGACTTACCCATCTCCCCTCGCTCCTCACCACGAGGCACGGGTATCTCAGGATCTCTAGAAAAATCTATCCCTACATATGGGTAGTCCTCAATCATAGGGATCTCTTGTGATAGCCACACAAATAAATCATCGTCGAAGGACTCAACGGTCCTTCCACCACCCTGTCACGACATTAATACTACCCATCTACACACTACAGGTAAAGAGGCCTGATGTCCTCGTACTACAACCCGAGGACTAAAACTCAGAACTCTCTCGAAAAAGAATGAACACAAGATGGTCCCAAACCCAAAGTTCCTCTGTTTCCGTTGTCGGCAATTTGTCAATTGCCTCTTCATGCACTCGAGAAGTGTGGTACTCCAATCAAAAATCTGTGCATTCATGCACTGGATGGATCATTTCATCTGTGCGCGAGATGCCTGATGCAAGGCTGTCGAGCCGGTAATCCACCCAATCAGTAACAATATAGTCTATAGTGTTAAGCTAGTAATATTAATAATAGGTACCTGGGAGCCCACACGGTCAGTCCCAACCTCACAATTCTCAACTATCAGTCTGAGATCTTGCTCGGTCCCGCAGGAAACGTCTGGAAGTTGACTGGCTCCCCTCTCCTTGAGAGGCTAGTCAGAAAGTAGATATCCTTGGTGGTGGGCACCAGGGATTGTCCCTCTATCATAAAAGCCTCTACATCAGGGTGCCAGTAGTCAATCAAGGCATTCAGTAGCCTTGGTTGTGTGCACATAAATGGACATAGAAAGAATTTGAGTAAACCGCATTGCATTAACATGGCCACGACATTCGGATCTACTGCAACCAACTCACTGATTGCCTCATGCTCCCTTTCCCTCCACTAGACATACATCATGCCAATACAACAAGGTAAAGGAGGGTCGGTACTTTCTTTTGGTTTTATTTTCACTACAAAAAGGGGGTACACGCGGGCTGTAGAGGTGACAGTCATGTGTACACGCGGGAAGACTTTACTCTGCCTGAATGTACACGCGGCCTGTCCAGAGATAGCCCGCGTGTACCTAGGGCCGACCTTTTTAAGGTTGATGCCCACCCAAAAAATAAACTAAAAACTGAAATTGAAGTATTGAATAGCTAGATAAGGGATTTTGTACTTACTTGGTCCAAGCAGAAGTTCGTTTCGTCCACTGTAGCTCCCGAAATCACTGTTTTTGGCAAAGGGGGTCTTTTGGCTCCAGAGTCAATTTCCAAATCAGCAATGGTGATAATGAGCTAGCAACTTCTATTTATAGAATTTTTGGCCTCTTTTTGTCACTTTTTTGGCCTCCCTTATCAGTTTCTTTATACCAAAAAACATTTAGAGTGATTCAGGAGTTATATGGGAGGGATTTGATCGGGTATTGGGACATTTTTTTTGAGTTTTGAGAAAATATTGACGGTCCATAAAAAAAATTCAAAAATCAACTTGAGCATATAGGTTAGGTTACCACCTCAACTTTTGTGCCTCGTTGTCTTTTTCCTCTACTATAGGAACGATCCCATCAGGTTGTGACACAGAACCATCATATTTTCTTTAGAGGTGTCACAGGTTGGCGGTAGAACTTACCAGAACATGGATTCCCTAGGTAGGTCCTGGTTGCATTATGGTGTCCATACCATTTCTAAAAACACTATAGGCTCGAGAGTCCGTATAGTCTTTCCTGAATATGAGTTTGAGCCTCATTTGCATGATTCTTTTTCACTCTTTGTCTCACCCTCAAGACTCCCAAAAATAACGGGTCTCCTTTTAAGCCCTTTTCAAAACCTCTAAAAATGAAAAGATTGTCCAACGATCTTGTGGCCTTTCATGCTCGTTAAACTGAAATTTGAAGTCACGTTTGTCTAGCGGTAGTTTACCCCTTTTTCGGTCCGGACGGTCAACTGTACGAACAAAGGTATACTCTATCGAATTCCCATTATTTAGAAGAGTACTCTCAGGTATAATTTTATTCCTTTTTCAGGCCTGAGGGACTAAATTTATGAAAAAGAAACCCCCACGGAGTCCATAGTTAATCTCTTTTCAAACTCTCTAAAATTGAAAATATCGTTGGGTGGGTGACCTTATTCTTTCACACTCGTTAAATTGGTCCAAAAGAATGTTCCTGACGGAGTCCATAGTTAATCTTTTTTCAGACTCCTTAAAAGTGAAAAAATGGCTGAGTGATCTTGTCCTTGTCACACTCGTTAAAATGGTTTTGAATTGACGTCTAATCGATGCTAGTTTACCCCTTTTTCCAACCGACTAGACAATTGTTGAAAAAGGTACCCCAGCAGAGTCTCCTTTTATGCTTTTTCAGACTCTCTAAATATGAAAAACCACCGAGCTTACCTTCTCTGGGCTCGTTAAAATTACATCAAAGGATGTTACCATTGTGTGTTCTATTAACCACATTTGCATACCTTATCCACCAGCCTTGTGACAGTTTTCTTTTGCGTCTTAACACCTTTGGTCACCGGTGGATTTTTCCCGAGTATCATTTCACCAGAACCTCAGTCTTGTCCTTGTGCCTTGAGCTTGTATGTTTGCAGTACTCGTTCCTCCATTGTAATGTAATATTCCTTCATTCGTTTTCCAAAATTATCGAAAAGAACAAAAAAAAATCAAATATACCCCAAAAACAGGATGGGAAAAGTATTTTATTTATTGGCAGCATAATGAGTCACCCTTGGATAAATCACATCTGTCTGTTTGATCATCAGACTATGGGATGTAGTACGACCTTAGGAAGCTTTTCTCGCTATATAGAGTTGTGTCCTCCACTGTTTGGCTATTCTTCCAAACATATGGAGAGTTTGTGTTGCCTCCTGCTTCGTAGACTTATGATTAACATATATGTTGCCTGAGTCTCATCACTTGTCATGCTATTGTCCAAGGGAAGTTTGTCACTAAGCCTGAGTTGGCCCCTCTGCAATATGTCTCTTTTCCGCATACCCGGCCATCCTGAACGTCCAATCAAGTCCTTGTTCGAAATCACTAAAGCCTTCAGTCTGATCATCAAGATTATCAAGTCCATGACCGACAAGCCATCGAAGACCTCTTGGTAGTGTAGTCGTACACTCATATTACACTCCTACCCGAGTTTTGGAAGATTTTTAAGTTGTTTCTCGAGCTTTGAAGTCTAGCCATCAGGTTGAATCAACTTCTGGAAGATGGATACTCTATATGTATATCTTTCTGATTTCGAGATGTAGCTCCGNTGTGTATTATTCGCGGCTACTCTTTATAGTTATTTGACATGGATCTACAGTGTATTTGATTGGTAGCCATGGTTCTATTTTATCCTGAGCATGGGTATGCCCACCTCGATGATACATCTGTTATTTTGCAGACAACACCTCCTGGTTCCTGATCCTTGGGCTCAATCGTTCGGCACATCAATAAAGATTGGTAATGTATTTCATCCATCAGATGCTCTTCGGACCTCAGACATTAGGGGGCATCTATTATAACCCTAAATTGCACCACACATGCTTACCTAGCATCGGGCCAACTCATATCCCTTATTTTCCAAAACTCTATTGAACAACTCTTTGAAAATCCTCTTGTGTCAAGGCCCACGTGCCCTAACCCATTACTACATGCGTGTACACGCTGGCTGACTCACAACATCTTGTGTGTACCTAACAAAGAACAAAAAAAGGAAATTTGTCGATGGAACAAAAATCTATGGGTCAGTTAACTGAAACTCCCGGCCATGCATGGCCGAGGGTTCGTCAAAAAACCTAGCTCCTTCTAGCCTATAAAAGAAGGGGTAGGGGTACCATTTAGAGGAGGAAAAAATATAGCGAAGAAACTTTGCCCATTTATGTAATCCATTGTCCCAACCCTTTAGCCTTTCCTCATGCCAAAGGAGATTTAACGCAAAGTAGTTGAAGGACAAAAGAAGAGTAGCCCGGGATCATTTTCAAGGAGCGGTGGTTGGTCTCATCTTTTGTAAGTTGATTCACTTTCAGTAATAAAAAGAATGCTTTTCCCATCCCAATTCATGAATATTCTATGATTTGATTAATTTATGCTTGATTTCTAACCCTTGAGTATAGAAGTAGCATGCATGCATAGTTTTTGTTTGTCTTGAGTGCAGGTCATCTGTGGAAGGAGAAGCACAAGAAAGTAATCAAATCACAATGAAGGATATACATCGAATGTCGGTAATAAGGTAGGTGGTCCTTTTCCATGCATTTGCTGAGAAAAATGGATTTAAACCTTGGGATGTAGGTAAAAAAGTAGTTTCTATTCGGTCAAATATGCATGCAAGTCTGGCCCTAGTTTGCTAGTCCATAGGGTGTTTTTCCCAACAACACCTACCTCCATGTGTCCCCTCCTAGATAGATGTCTAGGATCCCTTTCGGGACTTTGGTGATTTTTTCCTTCTATGCACAATGCTTGATTTCATCAAAGTGCCAATTTCCTAGACTATGGGATCTTGCACCACATGTCCTCTCAAATAAGTAGTTGGGATTAACTCTGGGGCTTTGAGCCTCCATGAGTCTCCACAACACTATGCGATGTTTTCTCTGGAGCATCGAAACTTCAGATCTTCTACCACATACCCTTCCTAAAATTGACATTCCAGATATACTCTAGGCTTTGGGACTCCACAGAGATCGACCTCTTCTTTCCACTATTCTCCCAAAGTATCTATCCTCCGAACTGCCTGATCTAATGATGCATGTCCTTTACAATGGATGACCTGAATGAAATCTATCCTTCAAGACCTCAGGGGTTCTCCACTCCTTCCATTGAAAAGATAATCCGTCAAGGTACACGATCTCCTGACATGTGTCCCCGCTTTCTCAATGACCATGATTCACACCTACCTTCGAGACTTCGGGGGTCCCGACTTCTCCACATGCAAAATTCTCTGAATACACGAAGTTCGAAGGACTTTGCTAAATAACCCATGTGCATCTCCTCCTGATCCGATGGTTGTCCATGCTCCTGCAACCTCTCGAATGGATCTTTACCATAGATCTTGATCCTCGACAACTCCTCCTTTTTAAACTTGATCTACGATTCCTCCAAATGCATGAAGTATTATATACTTACAGGGTTTAAAACTCACACTACTTCTCTAGATACGAGGGTAACAAAATACCCTGGATCCTCCCGATCAAATCTCCATCGTTCAAATTTTAAATAAGCTAATCTTCTCCTCCTTGAAGATTTTCACTGTTATCCTTCCTGAGATTTTTTTGCACGAGATAAATAGAATATCTAGCACCCTCCTATGCTCTCCTCTGATACTTTAAATCTCTGGACTTAGAAATTTTCTAAGTCCCTCCCATGGAAATTTAATACTCACTATCTCTTCTGAGCTTTGTTCCTCCAAAGTTTATAGACCTTTGTTGCACTCCTTGTGTGCCTGAAAATTCTGATGAATTTCAGACTTAGATATTTCTGAGAAACTTTTAGACTTAGAGATTTCTTTGAATAAAATCTCCTCACACACTCCTTGTGCTCCTCTCCTATGAAAATTCTTCAACACTTAAAGAAAGTGTTGGCCTGATGCACTCCTTGCATGGATATTCTCAAATATTTGTTCTCCTTTGAACAACTATGCACTCTCTACACTTCAACTAAATGACTGTGCACTCCTTGCACTTCCACTGTAAATTCATGTTATCTCTCCTGAGCTTCTGAGCCTATCTCGACTTGGCCTATGCACTCCTTGTGGGCACTCTGCACTCTTTGCACCAGGAATGCCAGAAGAGAAAACAAATGAAACTTATAGAAACATCAAAGGTTTCCACACTTAACCATGAAAAACATATTCATGCATAAAAGATACATAAACAGATAAAACACAAAGAGCATAAAGAAACATCACATGTACTCAAATAACTCATATCAACACAACACCATACAATTGGACTCAAACCTCTCTTCCTGTATTCATTCATTGAAATATGTACATGGACGTATACAGTTCTTTTCAATTCTTCATAAGCTTCAACAACTCTCTCAGAATCAACAACAATAACATTCAGCAACAACTACAATATTGAACAACCTCATTTGGGCATACAATACATATATTTATACAATAAGGGGCTTCTCGAGATTTCCCTCTAGACTACCTTAGAGATATCCTATCACAGTTAATTCATCCATCTACTAAGGAATATTAAATTTAATGGTGATTACATTCATATATGAGTAGATACTCGATATCTGCACACCCTTATCTCCTAATTAAAATGATTACAATCCTTGGTGGCCTTATGTGATGGATCAAGCCTCAAAACATTTATAAGCTTTAAATACAATCCTTTCAAAATAGAAAGACACACTCCTCCTTGGAATTCAAAAATAATTTTAAATGTGCATGTTGGGTGTTGCGTTGTCCTCCACCTGGCCTTTTTAATGTTGATGGTGATGCTCCTGCATCAATATTCATCCACACAATTTAAAATTTTTAGCAAATCGATGGTTGCGATTACTCCTAATTTTGTGATCAATGACTTAGATTCATTCTAGTTTGGGTTTTGGGGTTCATCCAAATCCATTGAAGAAGTTCCTTTTATAATTTGTTGATGGAAGTGAATCTCCATTTGTCGATGATCATGCTTTGGTGAAATCTCATAAAGTATCCTTTTTTCAAATTGTCGATGAAAAGGAATAGATTTATCAACGATGGAGGAAAATTATCAATGGCATGCGCAAGTCAGATTAATAGGTTGTTATAATAGTATTAAATAGTTTGAAGACGAATTCAACCTATTTTAGGGACCTCTACAGTAGTAAACAAGTCAATATATACAAATATTTTTATGATTTCAAAGGTCATAAACTTGTAGAGGCATTTTTAGGGCCTAAACATTATTTTCAGGGGTTTGAAATCTTGAGAACTATATGTATCTTTGGTACATAAAATTTCTATTTCTTAAATGAAAGAACTCGGTAATATATTTCCAACGAGACATTTTGAGTGCAAAACAAAGCTCATATGATAAAGTTACAGTTGAAAAAATACAAGGTGTAAATTATGTACTGTTTTATTTCGAGAGGGTGTAATGCCTTGCTTAGAAGTCATTCTGGGGCACATGAGTAGTTTGTGGAAATATCATGGACTATATAATACATCCCTAGAACCAAAATTGGAATCTGGGTATCTAAAATTGCACAATATGGAAAGAGATGACACATGTAGCATAAAGGGATAAAAAAGAGAAAACAATCTAAACTTGTGTATACCATAACTATCATCCCCAATATTAGAATGAGGCATGAGTACAATCATTGGAAAAATAATTAAAAGGATAATCTATCTAAACAATTAGAATTAGATTACAATTCATCCCTACCTTTCACAAATTCAGTTGAAGCATGACCTATAACATAATTATTAAAACATTCTTGATTCTAACAATGATTATTGCATGCACATTTTTGCAGAATTAGAGATACAAGAAAGAATATATAGCTTCCTACATGAGGACTAGAGATATGAAGAATTCCAAAGGATATTGTAGTCTTGGAGATGCGTTCATAGGCTTACATATGAGCATGGGAAGTGTAGAGACTAAGTCCAATGGATGTAGAAGCAGAGTGGAGCCAGTGGAGTTGGTTGAAACTATGAGAAGCTTACAAAAGGAAGTGCAGAGCTACATAGAATACAATGAAAAGATGATGAGGAATCAGGAAGAGATTCTAGAAATTGTAAATATATTGCAGAAGCAAGTCAACAAATATTTTGGCACAAAACAAGCAGCGAGTGAAAGGAAGGTAGAAGTATCCAGATCTCATGATAGGAGGGATGATCATGAAGGATATAAGAGAATAAGGAGTGTTAGTAGTCATAAAAATCATTATTCACAGGGGAAATCAATTGGAAGAGAACATGCAGATTCAAGGTCGAAGAGAATCCCAAGTGTGTCCCTTGTCCGAAGACATAGGAGGAGGTATAAAGTACCTGATTTGCAAAGAGAGATCAGGAATATTAAGCCTCCTACTTTTGATGGAAATCATAACAAAAATGAATATGAAAAATAATGTTGTTGGGAATGAGGACATATTTCCAATTTCACAATTACTCATCAATGTAGAAGCCAAAATTACAACCTGTCATATTCAAGGAAAAGAATCTATGTGTTGGGATAAACTCAAGTAGGTTAAACACATTGATGAGAAAAGGATCTCATGGAGAGAGTTAAAGAAGTAATTTTAGAAGAAATATTTGTCATATAACTATTATGACAAGAAGATGAAATAAGTTTTTGAACTCAATCTTGGAAGTATGACAATGGATGAGTATGAGAAGGGGTTCCTTGAATTGTTGAGGTATGTTGTCTTCATAAAGGATTAGAAGGTTAAAATCCAAATATTTTCGAGTGGAATACCTTCTTTCTACAGTGACAAAATATAATTTGATGAGCCTAGAACCTTTTAAGAAGTCATAAGAAAATCTAAGTATTTGTATGATTAGAGTAAGGAGAGGCCATATTTTTAAAGAGATTGGGATTACAAAAATAAAGGCATGATGTATTAGAGGAAGAAAGGATTCAAGCCACCTTTCTTCAGGAATAATTCACATTCATATAGGAAAGGGAAGAATACACAAAATGATTGTTGGCCCTTCACCAGGTTTTGTGGATATCTAGTCAAGTTTGACCTATTTTTGGACTTCGTCAGCCTGTCGAAGGAGGAGAGCAAGATGAAGCGAAGATCATGGGATATTGACCCCTTTTTGGGTCCTTTTTGGGATGTGGGAATATGTAATGGGAATGGGATTTCGGCCCATGGGTTTACCCATGTTTAGGCCTATTTTGTATATATAAATAGATGCTTAGGATAGATAGAAGTGGTGGTGCATCTATGTCATGTAAATGTATGCTAAGTGCAAGTAGAGTCTGTAGGTGATTTGTGCATGACTGTGTGAGACTTGCAGAGCTAAGTGCAAGTCATTGTAACAAGATTGTGGAAGGCTTAGTGATGGAACACAAGGAAGAAGGATCTAGAGAGTTGCGCAGATCTTCTATCCTCTACGGAGTAAGGGTTTTGAGGCTCTGTGCTTGTACCCGATTGACCGAAGATAATAAAGAAGAATATTTGGTGGAGTAGTCCCAGGGTGGGGGTGAACCACATAAACATTGTGTTGTTATGCTTTGTTCTTGTCTTAGTGTGTTTATGACTCTCTTGCTAACTTATTTGATAGAGATAGATAAATCAATTCATGCTTTGTCCTAATAATGTGTAAGAATGTTAGATCTGACTTCTATCAATATGCTTAGTGCTTACTTTTTCTAGATCTGATCCATCTGTTGTGCTAAGTACTTAACTACATTAGATTAGTGTGAATGTTGTGAAGCTCTGTTTTATCAGTGAAGTAGGTATTGATTGCATATTGAGGATCCGATGATGTTAAGTGCTCTATTAAGTATCATAATCACATATCTGTGTCCTAGCTAAGGTTGCAGACACCCGAGTCTCGCAACCACCCCTACCTCTACCTCTGGTGAGACTTCATATACTTTGCAGGTGTTTCCAAAAGGGCCAGTAGTTAAGGTTTTGTTGGTGTGTTGTTATAGCGTTGAACCCTGGGTCTGCCCCTGTGCCAACAAATGGTTCTGTTTTCGGGACCTGAAACTATGATTGATGGGAACTAAGAAAGAAGGAGCTTTGTGCAAAGATTCATCCTGAAGTTGTGAAATCTCTGTGCATAGATCTGTCACTCTAGTGCGCAGTATTCTACTTGATTTATAAAGATATGTGCTAAAATAAAGAATCTTGATTTAAAGAAAAGAAGTTGGATCTGAAGGAGAGAAGAAAGATCTGAAAGCTTTCTGCTCTAAGAAAGGTAAAAGTGAGAATTTATGATTAAAAGAGGTAAGATCTACAAGCTCTGTGTTCTGTAGAAGGTAAGAATAGTGAAAAGTTTTAGATCTGAAAGCTTTGTGATCTGTAGAAGGTAAGAATAGTGAAAAGTTTTAGATCTGAAAGATTTGTGCTCTGTAGAAGTAAGATAAGTGGAAATTTTTGTTTTTAGAGTATGGATATAGGTATGTTTATTAGAGTCTGTCCTAATTCGAAAACTAGGGTATTGATAGATGAAGGAAGATTTGATATTAACAGATATGACAAGAATAGTGAAAGATATGTTATACTTATGCATAGAAAGAATGTTTGGACTAACAAATGGATGTAGGATCTTAGAGAGAATTTGTTGCAGGTTAGCTCCTATGCTCCTAACACACAGTATAGGAGAAGTTGCAGATCATTTAAAAGAAAAAGAGTATTAACCCTCTGTTATAGCTTTAGAATACCAGGACATCTTTCTAAGGAATGCCATGGAAGAAGACCTAGTTGTCTTTGTTGCAAATCTATAGACCATGAAGTGTTGGATTGCCCTAGAATGATTGCTAAGATTGAAAGAATGAATCTGAACCAAGAAAACCCAAAGGCTGATCTAGAGACTATAGAAAAATCCTAGAAAGAATCATAGAAAGTATTGTTATAGATGAAAGAAACCCTGAATGACCACTGACATATCAACTAAGTATTGAAAATAAAGCTAAGTAAGAAAGCTAAGTAAGAAGAGGGCTAGTATTGAAAAGTTACAGAAAGTCCCAGAGGGAACCTCACAGAAGGAAAATTTGCAAAATGGGAGCTTCGCTAGGATATTAGAACAATGACACATGGCACTTCACCATGGCGAAGAAATATAGCTATTGGGGAATATTATAACCGTTAGATCAATGCTCTGAATGGATAGAAAACCATTTATGGCCAGCCATCTCACCATTCGACTGTTGATACCGCTCCATAACGGGTAGAGTCGAGTTAATGAAGACCTCATACTCGTTGCAAGAGACTAGTTGTCAAGTTACCTATTTATCCCATCGTGCCACGCATCGAGAACACTTTTTCCAATTGATAATTTGAGCCCACATACTACATTGAGTTTATACCATGATCATCATTCTTCTTCTCTCTCTATCATTATTGTTTCTAAGCTACCCCCCCCCCGGAACCTGAGATTGTTATCCCCGAGCATGTATGTCGGATGAGTTGAGCATTGCAGAAAGAGTTGTTGAGGAAGTTTTGATCGACCTGATGACTGAAAGAGTCATGTCAGGGAAAGGATTATCCACAGGTGTACAAGCATCATCCACGAGAGGAATTCTAGCCTCTTTGTCAACTTCTCAAGCCGAACCATCTCGACCATCATATGAGAAGTGAACTAAGCATAGGAATGATCTCGCGAATGATAAGTTTATTCTAAGCATATTACCTACTTATATACCACCTTTGAGTGGTGTTGTAAACCGCGACAGTGTACCTAGATATTTTGAGTATGCCTTGGTCACTGCATACCTCCTGAAGGGGATATGCGTAGTTCGTGCAGACCAAGATAAGATTGCAACATTGAAGTTTAGCGAATTCAACCTCAACAACTATAAATTTTACAGCATGCTCGCCCCACATAAGTACCTAACCAGATCAAAGGGAAAGAATTCAAAGATCGTCCCTTAGTCATGGACCCATAACCTCGCACAGTCTGCCCTGTTGAATGTTATGAATATTCTGCACTTTGGATGACACCAGCAGGTGAATGCATGTGTCAAATTATTGTTTTCTTATTACCATGGAGGTTATCTATGGTTAAACCATTGCATAATAGTGGATCTGACATTGATAAATCAGATGACCGAGCTTAGTATGCAAGGACCCAACCGACAGGATTTCTATCCTAGAAAAGCCATGGACCGTGCTTTCACTCAAAGGATCAAGTACACTTATGGCGATGTTGAGAAAGGAATGCGAGGCTACAAGGTAGCTTCTATCTAGAGTGGTGCAGTGTGCCTCACCTATCAGATGATTGCAGGGAAGTTAGTATGCAAGAATCAACCCACCAAAGTGACTGGTTTTGTAGTTGACCTGACAGGGAAGTGTGCGAAGGGCCTACAAATGAATTGGGTGCAGTACCTGGTGAACCAATTAGAACTTGACTGAAGAGAAGCCCAAGATCAAGGGTAAGAATTCCACTTTAGCTGGCTATTGATCCTGATCGCTTTCATTTCTTAGGAGATGTCGGAAGGTGTGACCTTCCCAGACATCGAGCCCTTTGAACCATTGGCTGTGAAGTTCAACACACTGTGGTATTCAAGAGACATGAATAAACAGTGGCATTCCAATGTTGTATTTCATGCATACTACAACTAGTTGAAGGTATATATACAGTATGAGCCTTGCATAACTTTGAATAATTTACATAGGTTCAAGCCTTTGATGAAGTTCAATGCAGAAAACCATTTCATTTATATCACAGTGCACGCTGATGAGCATAAGAAACAACTTCATTCCTATTACAAGATAACGGAGGAAGACTTTAAGGATATCACCAAGGACTGGTCGAAAAACCTCCTCATTACAGTAGACCCTGCAGAGATATCTAATATAGACAGTCTAGAAACTGCACAGGATACACCCGGGCTGAGAAAGACAAAGAAGACTGAAGAGGTACATGATTTAGAAAATGCATCTATGAAGATTGCTTCCATCTCACTCGAGAAAGGAGGTGATGATGCAGAGTTGAATGAAACAGAGGTCGAGCAGTAACAGGGTGACAAGGTTGATCCCCTAAAAAAGAGAAAAGGTTTGCCTCTGAAACCTTCCTCCCGGAAGAAATCAAAGGCCACTATGAAGAAGATGCAGATTGTCCTCACCTCTGATGACTTTGAATTCCTCATAGCATCCCTGAATGACGCTTCACTAGAGATAGAAGAGAAGCAAGAAGCAAACCAAGAGGAGTTGTATGATCGAATCATGACTGAACTCGAAGGAGTATAGCAAGCCCTAGAATCCAGCCACATAGTCTTCACTGCGTCAGGAGAGCCAGAAGTGGGGGATGAGACAGCTCAACTCCACCGAATAGATGATACAGTCGAAGCTCGTCTTCGATGAGCACAAGAGGAAATAGTGCAAGCCACCTAGGCTTTGGTACAAGTACAGGGAGTACTTGTAGAACAATGTCAAGCTGCCAAACAAGAAAAGAGTGCTCTCCAAGTGAAGTTTGATGAAGGGAAGGCACAACTGCAGCAAGGCAAGAAACAATTACTCATGGAGAAAATCGAAGTAAAAGAAATGGTCAACAAAGAACTTCACTCTGTGACTGTCATAGAAGTAAAGGCAGAGGAACAAGTCATGAAGCAAGTGGCACAACTTGAAGAAGTAATTTAGTAGCTCCAGCAGTGCATTACATATTTAGAATTACGCACTATGCCCGAGACTCAATAGGAGGTAAGAGACTGGTGAGAAGCCACTTCCTGCAGCACAGTTGACAGACTGAAGGCCCTTACCTTAGAATGTAAGAAATTGCTTGATTGCAGTTCTCAAATGTATGAGAAACTTACTAAGAACCCAAAGTTGCAGGCACTGGAGTCACATCTCCAGGAAGCGAAGCAACATGTAGAAACACTATAGGCACACTTGTAGTCTCTGTCACCTGTGGAGAGAATGAAGAGATCTCAAGAGCAGCGAACTGCCCAATAGAAAATCCATAATATCTAGAGCAGAGTTATGGATATAACTCAGAAACTCCAACCAGTACAATATAAGGCCTATCAGTTGTTTATAGAGGTAGAATGCCAGGGAGAAGAACTTGAGAAGGTTAGCACCATGGTAGAACAACGCCTGGAAGGACCTGTGAATGATGCATTCATTCAAGAATTTGCTGAAAAAGAGCGCATAGCACAGCAGCAAGTCGAAGCAGTTCGATCCAATATCTAAGGGTTTGAAGAATAAATTCCGACATCAGAGTGACTCGGGATGAGTCACGGGTGAGTTTTGGGGGTATGTTGGCCCTTGAACAGGTTTTGTGGATATCTGGTCAAGTTTTAGCTATTTTTGGACTTCAACAGCCTGTCGAAGAAGGAGCGCAAGAAAAAGCAGAGATCGTGGGATCTCGACCCCTTTTTGGGTCCTTTTTGGGATGTGGGAATATATAACGAGAATGGTATGTCGGCCCATGGGTTTACCCATGTTTAGGCCTATTTTTATATATAAATAGATGCTTAGTATACATAGAAGTGGTGGTGCATCTATGTGATGTGAATGTATGCTAAGTGCAAGTAGAGTCTATAAGTTCTTTGTGCATTACTGTGTGAGACTTGCAAAGATAAGTGCAAGTTATTATAGCAAGATTGTGGAAGGCTTAGTGCTGGAATGCAAGGAAGAAGGATCTAGTGAGCTGCACAGATCTTTTTTCCTGTGCAGAGTAAGGGTTTTGAGGCTCTGTGATTGTACCCAATTGACTGAAGATAATAAAGAACAAGATTTGGTGGACGTAGCCCCAGGGTGGGGGTGAACCATGTAAACACTATGTTGTTATGATTTATGCTTGTCTTAATGTGTTTATGACTCTCTTTCCAAGTGCTTTGATAGAGATAGATAAATCTGTTCATGCTTTGTGCTAATAATGTGTAAGAATGTTAGATTTGACTTCTATTAATATGATTAGTGCTTTCTTCTACTAGATCTGATCCATCTATTGTGATAAGTACTTAACTACATTAGATCAGTGTGAATGATGTGAAGCTCTATTTTATCAGTGAAGTAGGTATTGATTGCATATTGAGGATCTGACGGTGCTAAGTGCTCTATTAAGTATCATAGTCACAGATCTGTGTCCCAGCTAAGGTTGTAGACACCTGAGTCTCGCAACCATCCATGCCTCTACCTCGGGTGAGACTTCATCTGCTTCACAGGTTTTGCCGAAAGGGCTGGTAGTTAGGGTTTTGTTGATGCATTGTTGTAGCGTTGAACCTTGGGTCTGCCCCTGTGCCAAAAATGATCCCAATACGATAGATTCCTTGAATAAAATTCCAAGACAATAGTCTGTAAAGTGTTGGGGATGTGAAGGAGACAACATGTACAAATATTGTACTCATAAAGAAGATAGGATGAGGATTGTGCATAAAATTAAGGAAACTGATCAATGGATGGCATGGATAGAAGCATGCCAAGAATTTATGCATCCTTGGAAAATATACAAGCATACTATCAATCCCACATGATTGAGGCAGAAGGTAAGATTGATAATCATCCCATAGATATTTTTATTGATTATGGTGCTAGTCATATCTATATAGATCCAAACCTAGTTGAAAGATTTAAATTGAGTAAATGTAAGAAGGAAAATTATTGGTTAATTCAGCTAGCTAGTGGAACTAACAGAAAAAACAATGAGCTTGTTAAATATTGCCTAGTAAACATGAATGGAGTCAACACTAAGGCATATATGAACATCATACAGCTTGGGTCCTATGACTGCTTGATTTTTATGGATCGGATAGACTAGCATCACACTGTCTTAGATTGTTATAACAAGGATTTCACATGTATTTATGAGGAAGGGAATTCAAAGAAAACTCAAGGTGTTCCAAGTCCTATATATGTATGATATATTTCAACATTGTAGATGAAAAGAAGTATTAGAAAATGGTGCCAAATATATGTAGCCCATATGGAAGATTCAATCAAGGATAAGGATCCAAGTATTGAAGAGTGTCTATTCTTTAAGGAATATGAATATGTGTTTGGGGAGTTTCCAAAATTTCCACCAAAGAGGTACATTGATTTATCTATTGATTTAATTATTGGAGTTTCCCCAATGTCCAAAACTAGCTACAGAATGGGCACACTAGAGATGAAATAATTGAAAATGAAGCTAGAAGAGTTGTTGAAGAAGGGCTAGATTTGTCCAAGTGTTTCTCTTTGGGGTTCCCCATTTATTTATGTGAAGAAAAAATATGGAACTATGAGGTTATCTATTGACTTCATACAATTGAACAAGGTTACATTCAAGAAAAAAAATCCGTTGTCGAGGATTGATGATCTTTCTTATTAGTTAAAGGGAGAAAAGATATTTTTTGAGATTGAATTGATATCAGGATATCATCAAGTCAGAATAAAATAACAATATACTATAAAGACAATGTTTCAGACAAGGTATGGACACTATGAGTTTGTGCTAGTGCCTTTTGGATTGACAAATGTGCTCGCTACATTTATGTGTCTAATGAATCAGGTGTTCATAGATTTCCTGGGAAAGTTTGTTATTGTCTTCTTGGATGGTATCCTTATTTATTCCTATATAGAGGAGGATAATGAGAAACATTTGAGAATGATATTGCAAGTATTGAGAAATCACAAATTGTATGCCAAGTTAAGTAAGTGCCCTTTTTTAATCAAAAGTAGATCCATTATTTGGGTCACATTGTTTCAAAATATGGCATATAGTGGATCTAGAAAAGATTGAAGCAATTGAAATTTGTCTAGAACCATCAAATATTCCATAGGTTATATCATTTATGGGTCTAGTTGGTTATTGTAGGATTATCCAAGATTACACACAAAATAACATATTTTCAAAAACAAAATAGTGAAATTTGAATGGAATACCAATTGTGAGGAGAGTTTTCAACATTTGAAGGAATTATTGACCACTACACCTATTCTAAAGGTTTAATATATAGATGAATATTTTGTTGTGTGCAGAGATACATGCAAGAAATGGATTGGTGGAGTCCTTACACAAAATGGACATGTCATATGTTATGAGTCAAGGAATCATAAAGAACATGAAATAAATTATTCTACCCATGACTGGTAGCCATAGTTCACACCTTAAAAATTTGGAGGCATTATCTCATGGGTAGAAAATTCAATCTAAAGACAAATCATAGTGGTCTGAAACACTTCTTTGAGAATCCCAGACTAAATGCCAGAAAAATGAGATGGTTGAAATTTATCAGTAAATAGGATTTTGACATCAAACACATCAAGGGGAAAGAGAATAAAGTGGTTGATGCACTCGACATAAGGGTGCTTGAAACTCATGCTACAACCATTAATATGTGTAGGATAGATTCAAGCGACAAAATTTCATAATTTGTAATAGCAGAACAACATTATGTGTAAGTTAATGAAAGATTACAATAGAATAATGCAAAACAAATATATAAAGATTACAAGCTAAAAGAGGATGGAATATTCTCATTCGGGAATAGAGTTTATGTTCCCAATTCTCAAGAATTGAGAATTTCAGTTTTAAAGGAGATGCACAATGTTTTGTACACTAGACATCCATGATACCATAAAACTATTACAGTTGTAAGAGGCCAATATTTTTGGCCTGGTATGAAGAGAGATGTGACTGATTATTTAGATAGATGCATGAAATGTCAGAAGGTAAAGGATGAGCACAGACATCCAATGGGATTGTTGAACCATTGCCCATTCCTAAATGGGAAAGGGAGGTCATTACTATTGATTTCATTACCAAATTTCCTAGGATAGAAAGTGTAATGTCCCCGGCCACCCAGGTCGGACCACGATACATGAGATAACGCTTTTGTTCTCTCTGCGAAGCATGTTGTTACATACACAACATCCAACTGAGCTATGCTACATAAAATTTTTGAATTGCATGGAGTTAAAATATATGCACACAGAACTCTTGTAGAAATATATATAAATAAAACGTAAACATACAAATACATATGTAAATGCATGGATTCACATTGAAATAACAACAAATGTATACATGCAACATATAGAGGAAATACCCATAAATATATAAACAGTTATAACCACACATAGGATAAACCCATAAAACTAAACACATATATAATAATGCGGCATGTAAATTATCACACAATTAACACTTATCTTGGTAATAATATCACCAACTGCGTGAAAACCTTCCATGAACCTCTCAGCCTTATACCACACTGCTCATCACTCTCAGCAGTGAGTCTCCCCCAAGATGGGACTAAAATCCACCTAGGTAAAGGGATTCCTAACCAGGCTAATGGTTCATAGACAATAGGAAAGACTCCATCACAGGTGCTCACTCAACTAACAGCCTACAATCCCTCATTCCCCACATGCATGTCCCACCCCAGGAAGTGTGCCCCTTCTCTACTCAAAAGTCCTTCGGCTTCCCCACTTCCTTTTCGAGACATGTAGTTGTAGTTTAGCACCTTCAGGAAATCAATTCCCAACAATTCTCTCACCCAGAGAGAAATCGCTCATGGCCCTAACAACCCGCCTCTTCAATATCCCATGGGCCTAACAACTTGCTTCTTCAGTCCATCTCCCAAGATAACCAGCTACACAAACAGGTATGGATATGGATACAAGTTTAGGTACAGTGACATGAAGGTACAGAAGATAGTTCAAGGAGTGTGTGAATGCTCATGGATGATTGACTGGATGATTGAATGATGGGAGGAATCATGGAAAGAATGCCCAAAAATGAATAAGTCCCAACAATATGTATGCATGTCCCCAACTTGACACTTGTCATGTTGGGAGCTACTTTGGCCCACTTGTCCCCAACTTTAGAACTTAGGATAAAATAATTATCCATACTTTATGTTTTAAGAAATATTAATATAATATT
>ML776740.1:2684528-2745382 GCA_009831015.1 Picea engelmannii
AGATACTCTAGCTAATCAAATTTTAGATTGGCATCTTGCACACATATGAAAGAACATTGACATAAACATGTAAATACATTTTTTCACACAGAATCCATAAGACACAAAAGATAAAAACCATATATAACATCATAAAATAACCATAGTACATAGATGGATGGAAGCGCCTCAAAAATGGGAATAGTAACGAGTCACCGGGATTATGCCCTCAAAAAATATATACAAGTAGGTGCTCGTGGCACATAAAAAAGTCTAAGTAGGTTCAGGGCCTATGGGCCCTGTTATAATCATCCACAGCATGGGCTAAACGCCTAAACAATCGGACCCATGTCCGAGGTGCCCCCACTACATGAGGCTGCATGGATGGCAGTAGGTCCTCTATCTCTACCATCGGGACTATGCGAGTGAGTGCAGTGAAGTTCCACTCAACTCATCTAAGGACCCTCTCAGCCTCTCCGGTTGGGAGGTTCCCTGCTACTGCTGCTCCCCCAACGGTGACAGTCGTGGCTTCTGGCCATGGACGACGCCTGTTCCGTGCATAATCGACAGGTCACACGGGTCCCACATCTACGTACAACAAACTTTTATCCATCAAATACTTTGGCATACAAAAAAAATGATATATATAACAAAAATGAAAAAAAATTACATATGCAAACAAAAAAACTACAAAGGTGGAGACTTACCCATCTCCCCTCGCTCCTCACCACGAGGCACGGGTATCTCAGGATCTCTAGAAAAATCTATCCCTACATATGGGTAGTCCTCAATCATAGGGATCTCTTGTGATAGCCACACAAATAAATCATCGTCGAAGGACTCAACGGTCCTTCCACCACCCTGTCACGACATTAATACTACCCATCTACACACTACAGGTAAAGAGGCCTGATGTCCTCGTACTACAACCCGAGGACTAAAACTCAGAACTCTCTCGAAAAAGAATGAACACAAGATGGTCCCAAACCCAAAGTTCCTCTGTTTCCGTTGTCGGCAATTTGTCAATTGCCTCTTCATGCACTCGAGAAGTGTGGTACTCCAATCAAAAATCTGTGCATTCATGCACTGGATGGATCATTTCATCTGTGCGCGAGATGCCTGATGCAAGGCTGTCGAGCCGGTAATCCACCCAATCAGTAACAATATAGTCTATAGTGTTAAGCTAGTAATATTAATAATAGGTACCTGGGAGCCCACACGGTCAGTCCCAACCTCACAATTCTCAACTATCAGTCTGAGATCTTGCTCGGTCCCGCAGGAAACGTCTGGAAGTTGACTGGCTCCCCTCTCCTTGAGAGGCTAGTCAGAAAGTAGATATCCTTGGTGGTGGGCACCAGGGATTGTCCCTCTATCATAAAAGCCTCTACATCAGGGTGCCAGTAGTCAATCAAGGCATTCAGTAGCCTTGGTTGTGTGCACATAAATGGACATAGAAAGAATTTGAGTAAACCGCATTGCATTAACATGGCCACGACATTCGGATCTACTGCAACCAACTCACTGATTGCCTCATGCTCCCTTTCCCTCCACTAGACATACATCATGCCAATACAACAAGGTAAAGGAGGGTCGGTACTTTCTTTTGGTTTTATTTTCACTACAAAAAGGGGGTACACGCGGGCTGTAGAGGTGACAGTCATGTGTACACGCGGGAAGACTTTACTCTGCCTGAATGTACACGCGGCCTGTCCAGAGATAGCCCGCGTGTACCTAGGGCCGACCTTTTTAAGGTTGATGCCCACCCAAAAAATAAACTAAAAACTGAAATTGAAGTATTGAATAGCTAGATAAGGGATTTTGTACTTACTTGGTCCAAGCAGAAGTTCGTTTCGTCCACTGTAGCTCCCGAAATCACTGTTTTTGGCAAAGGGGGTCTTTTGGCTCCAGAGTCAATTTCCAAATCAGCAATGGTGATAATGAGCTAGCAACTTCTATTTATAGAATTTTTGGCCTCTTTTTGTCACTTTTTTGGCCTCCCTTATCAGTTTCTTTATACCAAAAAACATTTAGAGTGATTCAGGAGTTATATGGGAGGGATTTGATCGGGTATTGGGACATTTTTTTTGAGTTTTGAGAAAATATTGACGGTCCATAAAAAAAATTCAAAAATCAACTTGAGCATATAGGTTAGGTTACCACCTCAACTTTTGTGCCTCGTTGTCTTTTTCCTCTACTATAGGAACGATCCCATCAGGTTGTGACACAGAACCATCATATTTTCTTTAGAGGTGTCACAGGTTGGCGGTAGAACTTACCAGAACATGGATTCCCTAGGTAGGTCCTGGTTGCATTATGGTGTCCATACCATTTCTAAAAACACTATAGGCTCGAGAGTCCGTATAGTCTTTCCTGAATATGAGTTTGAGCCTCATTTGCATGATTCTTTTTCACTCTTTGTCTCACCCTCAAGACTCCCAAAAATAACGGGTCTCCTTTTAAGCCCTTTTCAAAACCTCTAAAAATGAAAAGATTGTCCAACGATCTTGTGGCCTTTCATGCTCGTTAAACTGAAATTTGAAGTCACGTTTGTCTAGCGGTAGTTTACCCCTTTTTCGGTCCGGACGGTCAACTGTACGAACAAAGGTATACTCTATCGAATTCCCATTATTTAGAAGAGTACTCTCAGGTATAATTTTATTCCTTTTTCAGGCCTGAGGGACTAAATTTATGAAAAAGAAACCCCCACGGAGTCCATAGTTAATCTCTTTTCAAACTCTCTAAAATTGAAAATATCGTTGGGTGGGTGACCTTATTCTTTCACACTCGTTAAATTGGTCCAAAAGAATGTTCCTGACGGAGTCCATAGTTAATCTTTTTTCAGACTCCTTAAAAGTGAAAAAATGGCTGAGTGATCTTGTCCTTGTCACACTCGTTAAAATGGTTTTGAATTGACGTCTAATCGATGCTAGTTTACCCCTTTTTCCAACCGACTAGACAATTGTTGAAAAAGGTACCCCAGCAGAGTCTCCTTTTATGCTTTTTCAGACTCTCTAAATATGAAAAACCACCGAGCTTACCTTCTCTGGGCTCGTTAAAATTACATCAAAGGATGTTACCATTGTGTGTTCTATTAACCACATTTGCATACCTTATCCACCAGCCTTGTGACAGTTTTCTTTTGCGTCTTAACACCTTTGGTCACCGGTGGATTTTTCCCGAGTATCATTTCACCAGAACCTCAGTCTTGTCCTTGTGCCTTGAGCTTGTATGTTTGCAGTACTCGTTCCTCCATTGTAATGTAATATTCCTTCATTCGTTTTCCAAAATTATCGAAAAGAACAAAAAAAAATCAAATATACCCCAAAAACAGGATGGGAAAAGTATTTTATTTATTGGCAGCATAATGAGTCACCCTTGGATAAATCACATCTGTCTGTTTGATCATCAGACTATGGGATGTAGTACGACCTTAGGAAGCTTTTCTCGCTATATAGAGTTGTGTCCTCCACTGTTTGGCTATTCTTCCAAACATATGGAGAGTTTGTGTTGCCTCCTGCTTCGTAGACTTATGATTAACATATATGTTGCCTGAGTCTCATCACTTGTCATGCTATTGTCCAAGGGAAGTTTGTCACTAAGCCTGAGTTGGCCCCTCTGCAATATGTCTCTTTTCCGCATACCCGGCCATCCTGAACGTCCAATCAAGTCCTTGTTCGAAATCACTAAAGCCTTCAGTCTGATCATCAAGATTATCAAGTCCATGGCCGACAAGCCATCGAAGACCTCTTGGTAGTGTAGTCGTACACTCATATTACACTCCTACCCGAGTTTTGGAAGATTTTTAAGTTGTTTCTCGAGCTTTGAAGTCTAGCCATCAGGTTGAATCAACTTCTGGAAGATGGATACTCTATATGTATATCTTTCTGATTTCGAGATGTAGCTCCGNTGTGTATTATTCGCGGCTACTCTTTATAGTTATTTGACATGGATCTACAGTGTATTTGATTGGTAGCCATGGTTCTATTTTATCCTGAGCATGGGTATGCCCACCTCGATGATACATCTGTTATTTTGCAGACAACACCTCCTGGTTCCTGATCCTTGGGCTCAATCGTTCGGCACATCAATAAAGATTGGTAATGTATTTCATCCATCAGATGCTCTTCGGACCTCAGACATTAGGGGGCATCTATTATAACCCTAAATTGCACCACACATGCTTACCTAGCATCGGGCCAACTCATATCCCTTATTTTCCAAAACTCTATTGAACAACTCTTTGAAAATCCTCTTGTGTCAAGGCCCACGTGCCCTAACCCATTACTACATGCGTGTACACGCTGGCTGACTCACAACATCTTGTGTGTACCTAACAAAGAACAAAAAAAGGAAATTTGTCGATGGAACAAAAATCTATGGGTCAGTTAACTGAAACTCCCGGCCATGCATGGCCGAGGGTTCGTCAAAAAACCTAGCTCCTTCTAGCCTATAAAAGAAGGGGTAGGGGTACCATTTAGAGGAGGAAAAAATATAGCGAAGAAACTTTGCCCATTTATGTAATCCATTGTCCCAACCCTTTAGCCTTTCCTCATGCCAAAGGAGATTTAACGCAAAGTAGTTGAAGGACAAAAGAAGAGTAGCCCGGGATCATTTTCAAGGAGCGGTGGTTGGTCTCATCTTTTGTAAGTTGATTCACTTTCAGTAATAAAAAGAATGCTTTTCCCATCCCAATTCATGAATATTCTATGATTTGATTAATTTATGCTTGATTTCTAACCCTTGAGTATAGAAGTAGCATGCATGCATAGTTTTTGTTTGTCTTGAGTGCAGGTCATCTGTGGAAGGAGAAGCACAAGAAAGTAATCAAATCACAATGAAGGATATACATCGAATGTCGGTAATAAGGTAGGTGGTCCTTTTCCATGCATTTGCTGAGAAAAATGGATTTAAACCTTGGGATGTAGGTAAAAAAGTAGTTTCTATTCGGTCAAATATGCATGCAAGTCTGGCCCTAGTTTGCTAGTCCATAGGGTGTTTTTCCCAACAACACCTACCTCCATGTGTCCCCTCCTAGATAGATGTCTAGGATCCCTTTCGGGACTTTGGTGATTTTTTCCTTCTATGCACAATGCTTGATTTCATCAAAGTGCCAATTTCCTAGACTATGGGATCTTGCACCACATGTCCTCTCAAATAAGTAGTTGGGATTAACTCTGGGGCTTTGAGCCTCCATGAGTCTCCACAACACTATGCGATGTTTTCTCTGGAGCATCGAAACTTCAGATCTTCTACCACATACCCTTCCTAAAATTGACATTCCAGATATACTCTAGGCTTTGGGACTCCACAGAGATCGACCTCTTCTTTCCACTATTCTCCCAAAGTATCTATCCTCCGAACTGCCTGATCTAATGATGCATGTCCTTTACAATGGATGACCTGAATGAAATCTATCCTTCAAGACCTCAGGGGTTCTCCACTCCTTCCATTGAAAAGATAATCCGTCAAGGTACACGATCTCCTGACATGTGTCCCCGCTTTCTCAATGACCATGATTCACACCTACCTTCGAGACTTCGGGGGTCCCGACTTCTCCACATGCAAAATTCTCTGAATACACGAAGTTCGAAGGACTTTGCTAAATAACCCATGTGCATCTCCTCCTGATCCGATGGTTGTCCATGCTCCTGCAACCTCTCGAATGGATCTTTACCATAGATCTTGATCCTCGACAACTCCTCCTTTTTAAACTTGATCTACGATTCCTCCAAATGCATGAAGTATTATATACTTACAGGGTTTAAAACTCACACTACTTCTCTAGATACGAGGGTAACAAAATACCCTGGATCCTCCCGATCAAATCTCCATCGTTCAAATTTTAAATAAGCTAATCTTCTCCTCCTTGAAGATTTTCACTGTTATCCTTCCTGAGATTTTTTTGCACGAGATAAATAGAATATCTAGCACCCTCCTATGCTCTCCTCTGATACTTTAAATCTCTGGACTTAGAAATTTTCTAAGTCCCTCCCATGGAAATTTAATACTCACTATCTCTTCTGAGCTTTGTTCCTCCAAAGTTTATAGACCTTTGTTGCACTCCTTGTGTGCCTGAAAATTCTGATGAATTTCAGACTTAGATATTTCTGAGAAACTTTTAGACTTAGAGATTTCTTTGAATAAAATCTCCTCACACACTCCTTGTGCTCCTCTCCTATGAAAATTCTTCAACACTTAAAGAAAGTGTTGGCCTGATGCACTCCTTGCATGGATATTCTCAAATATTTGTTCTCCTTTGAACAACTATGCACTCTCTACACTTCAACTAAATGACTGTGCACTCCTTGCACTTCCACTGTAAATTCATGTTATCTCTCCTGAGCTTCTGAGCCTATCTCGACTTGGCCTATGCACTCCTTGTGGGCACTCTGCACTCTTTGCACCAGGAATGCCAGAAGAGAAAACAAATGAAACTTATAGAAACATCAAAGGTTTCCACACTTAACCATGAAAAACATATTCATGCATAAAAGATACATAAACAGATAAAACACAAAGAGCATAAAGAAACATCACATGTACTCAAATAACTCATATCAACACAACACCATACAATTGGACTCAAACCTCTCTTCCTGTATTCATTCATTGAAATATGTACATGGACGTATACAGTTCTTTTCAATTCTTCATAAGCTTCAACAACTCTCTCAGAATCAACAACAATAACATTCAGCAACAACTACAATATTGAACAACCTCATTTGGGCATACAATACATATATTTATACAATAAGGGGCTTCTCGAGATTTCCCTCTAGACTACCTTAGAGATATCCTATCACAGTTAATTCATCCATCTACTAAGGAATATTAAATTTAATGGTGATTACATTCATATATGAGTAGATACTCGATATCTGCACACCCTTATCTCCTAATTAAAATGATTACAATCCTTGGTGGCCTTATGTGATGGATCAAGCCTCAAAACATTTATAAGCTTTAAATACAATCCTTTCAAAATAGAAAGACACACTCCTCCTTGGAATTCAAAAATAATTTTAAATGTGCATGTTGGGTGTTGCGTTGTCCTCCACCTGGCCTTTTTAATGTTGATGGTGATGCTCCTGCATCAATATTCATCCACACAATTTAAAATTTTTAGCAAATCGATGGTTGCGATTACTCCTAATTTTGTGATCAATGACTTAGATTCATTCTAGTTTGGGTTTTGGGGTTCATCCAAATCCATTGAAGAAGTTCCTTTTATAATTTGTTGATGGAAGTGAATCTCCATTTGTCGATGATCATGCTTTGGTGAAATCTCATAAAGTATCCTTTTTTCAAATTGTCGATGAAAAGGAATAGATTTATCAACGATGGAGGAAAATTATCAATGGCATGCGCAAGTCAGATTAATAGGTTGTTATAATAGTATTAAATAGTTTGAAGACGAATTCAACCTATTTTAGGGACCTCTACAGTAGTAAACAAGTCAATATATACAAATATTTTTATGATTTCAAAGGTCATAAACTTGTAGAGGCATTTTTAGGGCCTAAACATTATTTTCAGGGGTTTGAAATCTTGAGAACTATATGTATCTTTGGTACATAAAATTTCTATTTCTTAAATGAAAGAACTCGGTAATATATTTCCAACGAGACATTTTGAGTGCAAAACAAAGCTCATATGATAAAGTTACAGTTGAAAAAATACAAGGTGTAAATTATGTACTGTTTTATTTCGAGAGGGTGTAATGCCTTGCTTAGAAGTCATTCTGGGGCACATGAGTAGTTTGTGGAAATATCATGGACTATATAATACATCCCTAGAACCAAAATTGGAATCTGGGTATCTAAAATTGCACAATATGGAAAGAGATGACACATGTAGCATAAAGGGATAAAAAAGAGAAAACAATCTAAACTTGTGTATACCATAACTATCATCCCCAATATTAGAATGAGGCATGAGTACAATCATTGGAAAAATAATTAAAAGGATAATCTATCTAAACAATTAGAATTAGATTACAATTCATCCCTACCTTTCACAAATTCAGTTGAAGCATGACCTATAACATAATTATTAAAACATTCTTGATTCTAACAATGATTATTGCATGCACATTTTTGCAGAATTAGAGATACAAGAAAGAATATATAGCTTCCTACATGAGGACTAGAGATATGAAGAATTCCAAAGGATATTGTAGTCTTGGAGATGCGTTCATAGGCTTACATATGAGCATGGGAAGTGTAGAGACTAAGTCCAATGGATGTAGAAGCAGAGTGGAGCCAGTGGAGTTGGTTGAAACTATGAGAAGCTTACAAAAGGAAGTGCAGAGCTACATAGAATACAATGAAAAGATGATGAGGAATCAGGAAGAGATTCTAGAAATTGTAAATATATTGCAGAAGCAAGTCAACAAATATTTTGGCACAAAACAAGCAGCGAGTGAAAGGAAGGTAGAAGTATCCAGATCTCATGATAGGAGGGATGATCATGAAGGATATAAGAGAATAAGGAGTGTTAGTAGTCATAAAAATCATTATTCACAGGGGAAATCAATTGGAAGAGAACATGCAGATTCAAGGTCGAAGAGAATCCCAAGTGTGTCCCTTGTCCGAAGACATAGGAGGAGGTATAAAGTACCTGATTTGCAAAGAGAGATCAGGAATATTAAGCCTCCTACTTTTGATGGAAATCATAACAAAAATGAATATGAAAAATAATGTTGTTGGGAATGAGGACATATTTCCAATTTCACAATTACTCATCAATGTAGAAGCCAAAATTACAACCTGTCATATTCAAGGAAAAGAATCTATGTGTTGGGATAAACTCAAGTAGGTTAAACACATTGATGAGAAAAGGATCTCATGGAGAGAGTTAAAGAAGTAATTTTAGAAGAAATATTTGTCATATAACTATTATGACAAGAAGATGAAATAAGTTTTTGAACTCAATCTTGGAAGTATGACAATGGATGAGTATGAGAAGGGGTTCCTTGAATTGTTGAGGTATGTTGTCTTCATAAAGGATTAGAAGGTTAAAATCCAAATATTTTCGAGTGGAATACCTTCTTTCTACAGTGACAAAATATAATTTGATGAGCCTAGAACCTTTTAAGAAGTCATAAGAAAATCTAAGTATTTGTATGATTAGAGTAAGGAGAGGCCATATTTTTAAAGAGATTGGGATTACAAAAATAAAGGCATGATGTATTAGAGGAAGAAAGGATTCAAGCCACCTTTCTTCAGGAATAATTCACATTCATATAGGAAAGGGAAGAATACACAAAATGATTGTTGGCCCTTCACCAGGTTTTGTGGATATCTAGTCAAGTTTGACCTATTTTTGGACTTCGTCAGCCTGTCGAAGGAGGAGAGCAAGATGAAGCGAAGATCATGGGATATTGACCCCTTTTTGGGTCCTTTTTGGGATGTGGGAATATGTAATGGGAATGGGATTTCGGCCCATGGGTTTACCCATGTTTAGGCCTATTTTGTATATATAAATAGATGCTTAGGATAGATAGAAGTGGTGGTGCATCTATGTCATGTAAATGTATGCTAAGTGCAAGTAGAGTCTGTAGGTGATTTGTGCATGACTGTGTGAGACTTGCAGAGCTAAGTGCAAGTCATTGTAACAAGATTGTGGAAGGCTTAGTGATGGAACACAAGGAAGAAGGATCTAGAGAGTTGCGCAGATCTTCTATCCTCTACGGAGTAAGGGTTTTGAGGCTCTGTGCTTGTACCCGATTGACCGAAGATAATAAAGAAGAATATTTGGTGGAGTAGTCCCAGGGTGGGGGTGAACCACATAAACATTGTGTTGTTATGCTTTGTTCTTGTCTTAGTGTGTTTATGACTCTCTTGCTAACTTATTTGATAGAGATAGATAAATCAATTCATGCTTTGTCCTAATAATGTGTAAGAATGTTAGATCTGACTTCTATCAATATGCTTAGTGCTTACTTTTTCTAGATCTGATCCATCTGTTGTGCTAAGTACTTAACTACATTAGATTAGTGTGAATGTTGTGAAGCTCTGTTTTATCAGTGAAGTAGGTATTGATTGCATATTGAGGATCCGATGATGTTAAGTGCTCTATTAAGTATCATAATCACATATCTGTGTCCTAGCTAAGGTTGCAGACACCCGAGTCTCGCAACCACCCCTACCTCTACCTCTGGTGAGACTTCATATACTTTGCAGGTGTTTCCAAAAGGGCCAGTAGTTAAGGTTTTGTTGGTGTGTTGTTATAGCGTTGAACCCTGGGTCTGCCCCTGTGCCAACAAATGGTTCTGTTTTCGGGACCTGAAACTATGATTGATGGGAACTAAGAAAGAAGGAGCTTTGTGCAAAGATTCATCCTGAAGTTGTGAAATCTCTGTGCATAGATCTGTCACTCTAGTGCGCAGTATTCTACTTGATTTATAAAGATATGTGCTAAAATAAAGAATCTTGATTTAAAGAAAAGAAGTTGGATCTGAAGGAGAGAAGAAAGATCTGAAAGCTTTCTGCTCTAAGAAAGGTAAAAGTGAGAATTTATGATTAAAAGAGGTAAGATCTACAAGCTCTGTGTTCTGTAGAAGGTAAGAATAGTGAAAAGTTTTAGATCTGAAAGCTTTGTGATCTGTAGAAGGTAAGAATAGTGAAAAGTTTTAGATCTGAAAGATTTGTGCTCTGTAGAAGTAAGATAAGTGGAAATTTTTGTTTTTAGAGTATGGATATAGGTATGTTTATTAGAGTCTGTCCTAATTCGAAAACTAGGGTATTGATAGATGAAGGAAGATTTGATATTAACAGATATGACAAGAATAGTGAAAGATATGTTATACTTATGCATAGAAAGAATGTTTGGACTAACAAATGGATGTAGGATCTTAGAGAGAATTTGTTGCAGGTTAGCTCCTATGCTCCTAACACACAGTATAGGAGAAGTTGCAGATCATTTAAAAGAAAAAGAGTATTAACCCTCTGTTATAGCTTTAGAATACCAGGACATCTTTCTAAGGAATGCCATGGAAGAAGACCTAGTTGTCTTTGTTGCAAATCTATAGACCATGAAGTGTTGGATTGCCCTAGAATGATTGCTAAGATTGAAAGAATGAATCTGAACCAAGAAAACCCAAAGGCTGATCTAGAGACTATAGAAAAATCCTAGAAAGAATCATAGAAAGTATTGTTATAGATGAAAGAAACCCTGAATGACCACTGACATATCAACTAAGTATTGAAAATAAAGCTAAGTAAGAAAGCTAAGTAAGAAGAGGGCTAGTATTGAAAAGTTACAGAAAGTCCCAGAGGGAACCTCACAGAAGGAAAATTTGCAAAATGGGAGCTTCGCTAGGATATTAGAACAATGACACATGGCACTTCACCATGGCGAAGAAATATAGCTATTGGGGAATATTATAACCGTTAGATCAATGCTCTGAATGGATAGAAAACCATTTATGGCCAGCCATCTCACCATTCGACTGTTGATACCGCTCCATAACGGGTAGAGTCGAGTTAATGAAGACCTCATACTCGTTGCAAGAGACTAGTTGTCAAGTTACCTATTTATCCCATCGTGCCACGCATCGAGAACACTTTTTCCAATTGATAATTTGAGCCCACATACTACATTGAGTTTATACCATGATCATCATTCTTCTTCTCTCTCTATCATTATTGTTTCTAAGCTACCCCCCCCCCGGAACCTGAGATTGTTATCCCCGAGCATGTATGTCGGATGAGTTGAGCATTGCAGAAAGAGTTGTTGAGGAAGTTTTGATCGACCTGATGACTGAAAGAGTCATGTCAGGGAAAGGATTATCCACAGGTGTACAAGCATCATCCACGAGAGGAATTCTAGCCTCTTTGTCAACTTCTCAAGCCGAACCATCTCGACCATCATATGAGAAGTGAACTAAGCATAGGAATGATCTCGCGAATGATAAGTTTATTCTAAGCATATTACCTACTTATATACCACCTTTGAGTGGTGTTGTAAACCGCGACAGTGTACCTAGATATTTTGAGTATGCCTTGGTCACTGCATACCTCCTGAAGGGGATATGCGTAGTTCGTGCAGACCAAGATAAGATTGCAACATTGAAGTTTAGCGAATTCAACCTCAACAACTATAAATTTTACAGCATGCTCGCCCCACATAAGTACCTAACCAGATCAAAGGGAAAGAATTCAAAGATCGTCCCTTAGTCATGGACCCATAACCTCGCACAGTCTGCCCTGTTGAATGTTATGAATATTCTGCACTTTGGATGACACCAGCAGGTGAATGCATGTGTCAAATTATTGTTTTCTTATTACCATGGAGGTTATCTATGGTTAAACCATTGCATAATAGTGGATCTGACATTGATAAATCAGATGACCGAGCTTAGTATGCAAGGACCCAACCGACAGGATTTCTATCCTAGAAAAGCCATGGACCGTGCTTTCACTCAAAGGATCAAGTACACTTATGGCGATGTTGAGAAAGGAATGCGAGGCTACAAGGTAGCTTCTATCTAGAGTGGTGCAGTGTGCCTCACCTATCAGATGATTGCAGGGAAGTTAGTATGCAAGAATCAACCCACCAAAGTGACTGGTTTTGTAGTTGACCTGACAGGGAAGTGTGCGAAGGGCCTACAAATGAATTGGGTGCAGTACCTGGTGAACCAATTAGAACTTGACTGAAGAGAAGCCCAAGATCAAGGGTAAGAATTCCACTTTAGCTGGCTATTGATCCTGATCGCTTTCATTTCTTAGGAGATGTCGGAAGGTGTGACCTTCCCAGACATCGAGCCCTTTGAACCATTGGCTGTGAAGTTCAACACACTGTGGTATTCAAGAGACATGAATAAACAGTGGCATTCCAATGTTGTATTTCATGCATACTACAACTAGTTGAAGGTATATATACAGTATGAGCCTTGCATAACTTTGAATAATTTACATAGGTTCAAGCCTTTGATGAAGTTCAATGCAGAAAACCATTTCATTTATATCACAGTGCACGCTGATGAGCATAAGAAACAACTTCATTCCTATTACAAGATAACGGAGGAAGACTTTAAGGATATCACCAAGGACTGGTCGAAAAACCTCCTCATTACAGTAGACCCTGCAGAGATATCTAATATAGACAGTCTAGAAACTGCACAGGATACACCCGGGCTGAGAAAGACAAAGAAGACTGAAGAGGTACATGATTTAGAAAATGCATCTATGAAGATTGCTTCCATCTCACTCGAGAAAGGAGGTGATGATGCAGAGTTGAATGAAACAGAGGTCGAGCAGTAACAGGGTGACAAGGTTGATCCCCTAAAAAAGAGAAAAGGTTTGCCTCTGAAACCTTCCTCCCGGAAGAAATCAAAGGCCACTATGAAGAAGATGCAGATTGTCCTCACCTCTGATGACTTTGAATTCCTCATAGCATCCCTGAATGACGCTTCACTAGAGATAGAAGAGAAGCAAGAAGCAAACCAAGAGGAGTTGTATGATCGAATCATGACTGAACTCGAAGGAGTATAGCAAGCCCTAGAATCCAGCCACATAGTCTTCACTGCGTCAGGAGAGCCAGAAGTGGGGGATGAGACAGCTCAACTCCACCGAATAGATGATACAGTCGAAGCTCGTCTTCGATGAGCACAAGAGGAAATAGTGCAAGCCACCTAGGCTTTGGTACAAGTACAGGGAGTACTTGTAGAACAATGTCAAGCTGCCAAACAAGAAAAGAGTGCTCTCCAAGTGAAGTTTGATGAAGGGAAGGCACAACTGCAGCAAGGCAAGAAACAATTACTCATGGAGAAAATCGAAGTAAAAGAAATGGTCAACAAAGAACTTCACTCTGTGACTGTCATAGAAGTAAAGGCAGAGGAACAAGTCATGAAGCAAGTGGCACAACTTGAAGAAGTAATTTAGTAGCTCCAGCAGTGCATTACATATTTAGAATTACGCACTATGCCCGAGACTCAATAGGAGGTAAGAGACTGGTGAGAAGCCACTTCCTGCAGCACAGTTGACAGACTGAAGGCCCTTACCTTAGAATGTAAGAAATTGCTTGATTGCAGTTCTCAAATGTATGAGAAACTTACTAAGAACCCAAAGTTGCAGGCACTGGAGTCACATCTCCAGGAAGCGAAGCAACATGTAGAAACACTATAGGCACACTTGTAGTCTCTGTCACCTGTGGAGAGAATGAAGAGATCTCAAGAGCAGCGAACTGCCCAATAGAAAATCCATAATATCTAGAGCAGAGTTATGGATATAACTCAGAAACTCCAACCAGTACAATATAAGGCCTATCAGTTGTTTATAGAGGTAGAATGCCAGGGAGAAGAACTTGAGAAGGTTAGCACCATGGTAGAACAACGCCTGGAAGGACCTGTGAATGATGCATTCATTCAAGAATTTGCTGAAAAAGAGCGCATAGCACAGCAGCAAGTCGAAGCAGTTCGATCCAATATCTAAGGGTTTGAAGAATAAATTCCGACATCAGAGTGACTCGGGATGAGTCACGGGTGAGTTTTGGGGGTATGTTGGCCCTTGAACAGGTTTTGTGGATATCTGGTCAAGTTTTAGCTATTTTTGGACTTCAACAGCCTGTCGAAGAAGGAGCGCAAGAAAAAGCAGAGATCGTGGGATCTCGACCCCTTTTTGGGTCCTTTTTGGGATGTGGGAATATATAACGAGAATGGTATGTCGGCCCATGGGTTTACCCATGTTTAGGCCTATTTTTATATATAAATAGATGCTTAGTATACATAGAAGTGGTGGTGCATCTATGTGATGTGAATGTATGCTAAGTGCAAGTAGAGTCTATAAGTTCTTTGTGCATTACTGTGTGAGACTTGCAAAGATAAGTGCAAGTTATTATAGCAAGATTGTGGAAGGCTTAGTGCTGGAATGCAAGGAAGAAGGATCTAGTGAGCTGCACAGATCTTTTTTCCTGTGCAGAGTAAGGGTTTTGAGGCTCTGTGATTGTACCCAATTGACTGAAGATAATAAAGAACAAGATTTGGTGGACGTAGCCCCAGGGTGGGGGTGAACCATGTAAACACTATGTTGTTATGATTTATGCTTGTCTTAATGTGTTTATGACTCTCTTTCCAAGTGCTTTGATAGAGATAGATAAATCTGTTCATGCTTTGTGCTAATAATGTGTAAGAATGTTAGATTTGACTTCTATTAATATGATTAGTGCTTTCTTCTACTAGATCTGATCCATCTATTGTGATAAGTACTTAACTACATTAGATCAGTGTGAATGATGTGAAGCTCTATTTTATCAGTGAAGTAGGTATTGATTGCATATTGAGGATCTGACGGTGCTAAGTGCTCTATTAAGTATCATAGTCACAGATCTGTGTCCCAGCTAAGGTTGTAGACACCTGAGTCTCGCAACCATCCATGCCTCTACCTCGGGTGAGACTTCATCTGCTTCACAGGTTTTGCCGAAAGGGCTGGTAGTTAGGGTTTTGTTGATGCATTGTTGTAGCGTTGAACCTTGGGTCTGCCCCTGTGCCAAAAATGATCCCAATACGATAGATTCCTTGAATAAAATTCCAAGACAATAGTCTGTAAAGTGTTGGGGATGTGAAGGAGACAACATGTACAAATATTGTACTCATAAAGAAGATAGGATGAGGATTGTGCATAAAATTAAGGAAACTGATCAATGGATGGCATGGATAGAAGCATGCCAAGAATTTATGCATCCTTGGAAAATATACAAGCATACTATCAATCCCACATGATTGAGGCAGAAGGTAAGATTGATAATCATCCCATAGATATTTTTATTGATTATGGTGCTAGTCATATCTATATAGATCCAAACCTAGTTGAAAGATTTAAATTGAGTAAATGTAAGAAGGAAAATTATTGGTTAATTCAGCTAGCTAGTGGAACTAACAGAAAAAACAATGAGCTTGTTAAATATTGCCTAGTAAACATGAATGGAGTCAACACTAAGGCATATATGAACATCATACAGCTTGGGTCCTATGACTGCTTGATTTTTATGGATCGGATAGACTAGCATCACACTGTCTTAGATTGTTATAACAAGGATTTCACATGTATTTATGAGGAAGGGAATTCAAAGAAAACTCAAGGTGTTCCAAGTCCTATATATGTATGATATATTTCAACATTGTAGATGAAAAGAAGTATTAGAAAATGGTGCCAAATATATGTAGCCCATATGGAAGATTCAATCAAGGATAAGGATCCAAGTATTGAAGAGTGTCTATTCTTTAAGGAATATGAATATGTGTTTGGGGAGTTTCCAAAATTTCCACCAAAGAGGTACATTGATTTATCTATTGATTTAATTATTGGAGTTTCCCCAATGTCCAAAACTAGCTACAGAATGGGCACACTAGAGATGAAATAATTGAAAATGAAGCTAGAAGAGTTGTTGAAGAAGGGCTAGATTTGTCCAAGTGTTTCTCTTTGGGGTTCCCCATTTATTTATGTGAAGAAAAAATATGGAACTATGAGGTTATCTATTGACTTCATACAATTGAACAAGGTTACATTCAAGAAAAAAAATCCGTTGTCGAGGATTGATGATCTTTCTTATTAGTTAAAGGGAGAAAAGATATTTTTTGAGATTGAATTGATATCAGGATATCATCAAGTCAGAATAAAATAACAATATACTATAAAGACAATGTTTCAGACAAGGTATGGACACTATGAGTTTGTGCTAGTGCCTTTTGGATTGACAAATGTGCTCGCTACATTTATGTGTCTAATGAATCAGGTGTTCATAGATTTCCTGGGAAAGTTTGTTATTGTCTTCTTGGATGGTATCCTTATTTATTCCTATATAGAGGAGGATAATGAGAAACATTTGAGAATGATATTGCAAGTATTGAGAAATCACAAATTGTATGCCAAGTTAAGTAAGTGCCCTTTTTTAATCAAAAGTAGATCCATTATTTGGGTCACATTGTTTCAAAATATGGCATATAGTGGATCTAGAAAAGATTGAAGCAATTGAAATTTGTCTAGAACCATCAAATATTCCATAGGTTATATCATTTATGGGTCTAGTTGGTTATTGTAGGATTATCCAAGATTACACACAAAATAACATATTTTCAAAAACAAAATAGTGAAATTTGAATGGAATACCAATTGTGAGGAGAGTTTTCAACATTTGAAGGAATTATTGACCACTACACCTATTCTAAAGGTTTAATATATAGATGAATATTTTGTTGTGTGCAGAGATACATGCAAGAAATGGATTGGTGGAGTCCTTACACAAAATGGACATGTCATATGTTATGAGTCAAGGAATCATAAAGAACATGAAATAAATTATTCTACCCATGACTGGTAGCCATAGTTCACACCTTAAAAATTTGGAGGCATTATCTCATGGGTAGAAAATTCAATCTAAAGACAAATCATAGTGGTCTGAAACACTTCTTTGAGAATCCCAGACTAAATGCCAGAAAAATGAGATGGTTGAAATTTATCAGTAAATAGGATTTTGACATCAAACACATCAAGGGGAAAGAGAATAAAGTGGTTGATGCACTCGACATAAGGGTGCTTGAAACTCATGCTACAACCATTAATATGTGTAGGATAGATTCAAGCGACAAAATTTCATAATTTGTAATAGCAGAACAACATTATGTGTAAGTTAATGAAAGATTACAATAGAATAATGCAAAACAAATATATAAAGATTACAAGCTAAAAGAGGATGGAATATTCTCATTCGGGAATAGAGTTTATGTTCCCAATTCTCAAGAATTGAGAATTTCAGTTTTAAAGGAGATGCACAATGTTTTGTACACTAGACATCCATGATACCATAAAACTATTACAGTTGTAAGAGGCCAATATTTTTGGCCTGGTATGAAGAGAGATGTGACTGATTATTTAGATAGATGCATGAAATGTCAGAAGGTAAAGGATGAGCACAGACATCCAATGGGATTGTTGAACCATTGCCCATTCCTAAATGGGAAAGGGAGGTCATTACTATTGATTTCATTACCAAATTTCCTAGGATAGAAAGTGTAATGTCCCCGGCCACCCAGGTCGGACCACGATACATGAGATAACGCTTTTGTTCTCTCTGCGAAGCATGTTGTTACATACACAACATCCAACTGAGCTATGCTACATAAAATTTTTGAATTGCATGGAGTTAAAATATATGCACACAGAACTCTTGTAGAAATATATATAAATAAAACGTAAACATACAAATACATATGTAAATGCATGGATTCACATTGAAATAACAACAAATGTATACATGCAACATATAGAGGAAATACCCATAAATATATAAACAGTTATAACCACACATAGGATAAACCCATAAAACTAAACACATATATAATAATGCGGCATGTAAATTATCACACAATTAACACTTATCTTGGTAATAATATCACCAACTGCGTGAAAACCTTCCATGAACCTCTCAGCCTTATACCACACTGCTCATCACTCTCAGCAGTGAGTCTCCCCCAAGATGGGACTAAAATCCACCTAGGTAAAGGGATTCCTAACCAGGCTAATGGTTCATAGACAATAGGAAAGACTCCATCACAGGTGCTCACTCAACTAACAGCCTACAATCCCTCATTCCCCACATGCATGTCCCACCCCAGGAAGTGTGCCCCTTCTCTACTCAAAAGTCCTTCGGCTTCCCCACTTCCTTTTCGAGACATGTAGTTGTAGTTTAGCACCTTCAGGAAATCAATTCCCAACAATTCTCTCACCCAGAGAGAAATCGCTCATGGCCCTAACAACCCGCCTCTTCAATATCCCATGGGCCTAACAACTTGCTTCTTCAGTCCATCTCCCAAGATAACCAGCTACACAAACAGGTATGGATATGGATACAAGTTTAGGTACAGTGACATGAAGGTACAGAAGATAGTTCAAGGAGTGTGTGAATGCTCATGGATGATTGACTGGATGATTGAATGATGGGAGGAATCATGGAAAGAATGCCCAAAAATGAATAAGTCCCAACAATATGTATGCATGTCCCCAACTTGACACTTGTCATGTTGGGAGCTACTTTGGCCCACTTGTCCCCAACTTTAGAACTTAGGATAAAATAATTATCCATACTTTATGTTTTAAGAAATATTAATATAATATTCCTTTTTGGCTTAAGATGCCTAGCTTGGCCCTTTTCCTTAACTTTTAGACCACCCTTTCCCTAACTAGTGGAGTTTAGTCCCCCATACTCTTTTATCATGGTCGGTCTGCATGTAGTGATGTATTTTAAATTAATGTTGATACATATACAAAAGTAGGCGCACTGACCTTTAACATCTAGGCTCACCGACCTAATAATCACAAAACTGGCTCACCAGCCTATAAAACACTTCATATACACAAAGGCTCCATGGCCTCAAAATCATGCGCACTTAAGTTGTTGCACGCGGTATCCCAAAATGTGCACACTTCTTTATTTTACTATGCAGTACATGCGCGCACTATGCCATGAAAGGTCCATACAAAAATGATATCAAACATCTCACCAACTTAAGTACATTTTCATTTACATTTACAATTAGGTTCATCCTAGGGATATTACAGAAATACAACATGATTCCATCATGGTAGTGGTGGAAAAGCTTACAAATGGCACATATTTCATTCCAGTGAAAATAAATCATAAGGTAACCAATATTGCAAAGATTTGTATGAAAGAAATTTATAGGCTACATGGCATGCCTTAGGAAATAGTATATGAACAATATCCCAATTTCACTTCCAATTTTTGGAAGGGATTGTTTAAAGGATTTGGGACCAACTTGAATTTCGGTACAACCTATCATCTAGAGTCAAATGGAAAAATGAAGAGGACTAACTGAATAATTGAATACATATTGAGGATGTATGTAATGGACAAGCCTTGCAAGTGGTAAGACTACCTTCATTTAGTTGAGTTTTCTTGTAATAATGGGTATCATAAATCATTGAAGATGATCCCATTTGAATCCTTGTATGGAAGGAAATGCAGTACACCAATAAGTTGGGACAACCCAACAGATAGAGAAGTTATTGGTCCATAATTGTTAAAGGAAATGGAAGAGAATATGGTAAAGATTAGGTAGAATTTAAAGGTTGCACAAGATAGGAAAAATATTTTGCAAATAAAAGAAAGACAAATAGGGAATTCAAAGTGGGAGAGCATGTATTTTTAAACGTAAAGGATAAAATAATCTCACTAAGGTTGGGAAGTTACCCAAAGTAGGAATCAATATATTGTGGGTCATTTGAAGTTTTAAAGAAGACAAGCCTAGTTGCATACATGCTTGTATTACCTACATCCATGAGAATTCATAATGTGTTTCATGTGTCTTTCTTAAAGAATATCTGCATGATCCTAACCATGTAATTGATTAGACTGTGATCTAGGTGGAGTAGGAAGTGGCCTTTTGGGTGGAACTAGTGCACATTTTAGACAAGAAAGTTAAAGTGCTCAGGAATAAATCCATCATCCTGGTAAAGGTTCATTGGATATGTTGTGGTCCTAAAGATGCCACATTGGATCATGAGGAGACTATGTCGGAGGAGTACCTGCAAATTTTGATGAAAGTTGAATGTACATTTGTAGATTTATGTGCAAGGCTCAATTTTGGTAGTTGGAGTTCATGGAGCCACATCTTGGATATTTCATGTTTGATATTTACTAGAGCCTTGGAAGGGAAGTGGTATATCTTGAGGGACTACAATGTAGAGAAGGGGGTACACTTCCTTGGGTTGTGTAATTTGAGGGGAACAAGAGAATATTGTTGGTTTGAATTGTTGCAGGAGTTGTGAAATTGCGAAAGTACCAAGTACTATGGTGTAAATTTTTGTGTATGTATGCCAATATGGTGTTGTGCACCAATAGTGCAATTTGTAGGGGGGGTGGATGTAGAATACCTATTTTTAATCATTTGATTAGTGATATGTAATGTAAATATGATGTATGGTTGTGGGCACGAATCTGCAATATGTAAAAAATTTATATCATGATAATGAAATAAAATGTAACATCGGCTGTATATGGACACAGATTGACTAATGGGGGATAAGTTTCCACAAGAGAGGAGAGGGTATAAGACAGGTTCCAAGGGGGAATTACTAATGTATATTAATCTCAAAACACTTCCTAAAATCATCATTGTGTATTAAACCTTTTAATTTCCTCTTGAGTGTATCAAATCCCCAATGAAGAAACACATGTAAGAGGGTGGGTGTGAAAAGTCACTTCAAATAGTTATTGAGAGCATGGGATGAGTACAATAAATCATGAGGGAATTTTGAGACTTGAGTAATCCTTTTGGGGAAGAGTGGGAGTCAAGAAATCATGGGAAAATAAGGAAATTTGTATGGGAAAAGAGGTAGTTTTTACAATTAATTTTTGGGATAGCAAGAGAGAATATAGTGTTGGAGCTTGGAGACAACCATAGTGGGCATGTGTGGTAGTTGTTTGAAGCTATAAATTCACTAAAAAGTAGGATGTTAGGTCTATAGAGTGGGATTCTGTGAGATATTACCCAACAACATGTGAGCCTACTGTAGTGAGTTTTTCCTTATAGATGACATCCCTAGAGTCCCCAACAAGAGAGATTTTGAGTCAACTTGTGTTGGAGCCTTTGATCTAGATTTATGAAGGAACAAAATGAAGCACAAAAACAAGATAGAAATATAGAGATACAATAATACTCAATTTCTATTAAATACTGAAATATGCAAAGACTATAAATTAAAATATAGAGTGAAATGAACTCGATAGAATGGTGGTAGCTTATCTCTGAGAAGAGATGTGACGCCTACATGCATTTGCAAGAATATGGTTACAATGAGGCTCCAAATGAATTTTCAACTTAAAGAATAAATGAGAAAAACCTAAAAATAAAAAATTGTAACCCTGGAAGATGAAATGCCAAAAGGTTTGTGGGCCTCGATGGGGGTAGTTGATATGTCAGCTTCCCTAAGGTGTAAATTTTGCATGCAATCTCCATTTGGGGTGATCGATACCTCGTTGAAAAGGTATATCCAAGGAATACACATTATGAATGGAACAATAGAGACCGATGTCATCTATTGGGTGCTTCCCTATCTAAAAAACATTGTTTGGGGCCTCAAAATGGCCCCATAAGTTTGGGGCTCGAAAAGCTATAGGAAAACTGCCAAAATGGAAATTGTATGTTGAGCTAGTGGAATAGGTGGGAAGCCACTAATGTCCAACCAGATCAGTCCTACCCCCTTAGGAAGCAATGGTCTCCATTTTTTCAAGGGCCCCCATCAAATGGGAAACCTTCTACTGAACTTGATGCTTGGTGAGCCACTTTCCTTGGTGCAGTAGTTGCTCTGCTTTGACAACCCAATAGAATTGAAGCTTATGTTGGAGGGTACCCTTAATCTATGTGTCCAATATCCAATTAACTATTTCCTATTCCATGTAGTCAACGTTGAGCTATGTAGGTCTCATTTGTTGTGCCACATCTAATGTGTCGAATAGTGGTGGAAAATATGGTTGAAGGAGGTCCACATTGAATACTAGATGTAAGCCAAGGAAAGGGGGAATACTCAAGTCAAAACAATGGTCACCAATAGCCTTGGTGATGGTGTAAGGTCCATAGTGAATTGGTCATATTTTCTGATGGGTCTTGTAAGGAGATCTTTATGCAAATTCAACCAAACCTTGTCGCCGACCCGAAACTTGTGGGGAACCTGATGTTGATCATGGCAATGCTTGTACTTAGCATTGGATTTATACAAAATATCATGGACCTATTAGCGGATGTGATGAATCTGTTCAATGAATTTGGTGGCCTTGTCTTCCTAAGATTGAGAATGGGAATATTCTTCTTATGTGGGTGCAAGAGGCAGTGCTACATCAATGGGGCCAAATGATTGAAAACCCAGGCCCATTTGAAAAGGGTTGTGGTATGTCAAACTATGGAGTGCTATGTTGTATATATGTTGGACATATTGAAGGATCTCATCCCATGTGTGTGGATTCTTGGATTTGTACATGCACAAGAGATGTACAATCATCCTATTGATGAACTTTGTTTTTCCATCAGTCTAAGGGTGGAAGGCAGTGGATTTTGTGAGATTGTTGGTGTCCAACAACGACCATATGCTTGACCGGAATATACTCAAGAATTTGTTATCACAATATTATATGATGGTATATGGTAGTCTAAAAAGTGTACCCATACACACTCAAAGAAGATATTGGTGATGGCCTAGGATGTGACACTCTTCTTGCACACAGTCAAATTGGCCATTTTAGAGAATCGATCAAAAACCATGAATACATAATCATTGTCATTCTTAGTGGAGGGGATAACTGACATATATTCCATCGTGATGGATTCCCAGGGCCCGTCAGGAGTAGGAAGAGGGGTGTATAGTCCTTTATTTTTAATGGATGTCTTTGCAATGGAGCAGGATGTGCAGGATCTGATATACTTACTAACATATTGTCAAAGTGTTGGACAATAGAAATACATATGTAGTACTACCATTTTATTCTCCATGCCAAAGTTTCCTGCCACTCAATTGTAGTGGGATTCCCAAATTAGATTCACATGCTCACTTGAAGAAACACAGAGATGACCCAGATGGCATAGAAATCCATCCTATATATGGAATTTAGAAAAAAATATGCATATTCCCAACATCTTGTAGTTGGTAGAAAATTCAAGATCGTTTTCATAGAGTTGGGACCACCTGAAATTCTGATGACCACAAGAGTCGAGCATTTTGGTTAGTGATGCAAGTGGATTTCAACTGAGGAAGTTAATGATGAAATCAGTGCTCCCTTTATTATACTTAAGGTTGAGGTGAAACTGATGCAAACATGTGGAACACTTTTGATGGAAGTCATTTTGCAAATTTCCTTATGTCTACATGAAATTTAGTGGCTTGTGATCCATATGGATGACTCTCTCCTTCTATAGAATGTAATGAATCCATTGTTGATGGGCTTGTATGATGGAATAAATTTTGTTTTCATAGGTGGGGTATTTACGAATGACATATGAGAATGTCTCACTATGATAGGCCATTAGATGATTGTGTTGAGTGAGAACAACACCAACAACATAATCAGAAGCATCAGTCTCAATCTCAAATGGTTGTTTTATATTGGGTAATGAAAACACTAGCGTTGAGAATAAGCGATGTTTTAGATCATCAAAATATTTCTATTGTGATCTTCCCCACACAAATTTGGATTTGCAACCACCCTTGGTCACTTGGTTGAGATCCCATGTGATATGGGAGAACCTCGATAGGAATTGGTGATATAAGTTGGCAAGGCCTAAGAATATTTGAAGCTTGGTTGATGTTATCGAGGCTATATAGTCATGAATTAATTGGATATTGGATGGATTGGCATGCATAACATACTCATCTACAATGTATATGAGGTATTGGACCTTTTTCATGTCAAAGGATCATTTCTCTAAGTTAACATATAACTTGTGTTGTCACAAAGTGTGGAGGACCTATTGAATGTGATGCAAGTTTTATGCCCAACTCTTGTTGAAGAAGAGGATTCCATCCATATATACAACCATAAATGAATTGTTGAAGGGCCACAAGATGCCATCCATCAACCTCATGAATGTGGTTGGGTAATTCGTTAAGCCAAAGGCCATAACTAACCACTTGAAAAGACATTATTTAGACTTGAAAGCAGTCTTCCATACATTAGTTTGTTCTATGGGGACTTGGTGGTAGCCAAACTTCAGATAAATCTTAATAAATTACTTTCCCCCTTTGAGCTATTCAATAAGGTCATCAATTCAAGGAATTGGGTACTAGTTCTTGACTATGATTTTGTTCAAAGATCTATAATCAATACAAAGTCACGAGGTCCCATCTTTCTTTTGTACGAGCATGATTGGGCTTTTGCAAAGTGAGAATCTTGGTTGAATGTGCCCTTTTTGGAGAAACTCTTTGATTTAGTTCTTGTTTTCCTCATTTTATAGGAGAGAGCATAGTTACATTGGTCCTTTACACAAGGTTATTCTAGGAGTTAGTTCAATTGAATGCTTGGCCTAATAGTGCATAGGCACCCCGGTATGTGAGGTGAAGATGTATCGATATTATTTCATGGATTTGTCCACTTTCTTATACTGTGAAGAGGATCCCTTTTTAGAGGCCATGGATGTGGCCATGACCCTTCATTCGTTCTAAGAGTGAATCATGAAGACAACAAATTTCTCAGTCTAGGAGATAACCTTCCTGCACTGCTTAGCTGAGACCAAAGAAATTGTGGTAGGTGGAGCTACCTCTAGGATATTGTACAATTGTCTTCCCATGATAATAATGACACTACAAAGTATAGAATCATATGTAGCATGGTGTTTCCACATATATATTTTTCCTAAAAGAAAATCACAAACTTCAAGTGGGGAAACATCACACAATACCTTATCCTTTAAGGGATTGATTCCATAGGGAAGGTGACACTGTTGGTTGGTGTAGAGATATAGTCCTTGGTTGAGCCACCTAATGTTATGTGATGATGGATGTGATATCATCCAAAAATCCAACTTCTTCATGACCCCTATTGAGATGATGTTCTTTTGGATTCTTCTATCAAGAATGAAATGCAACAGAGAACCCTTCACCCACATTTGTGAGTGAAAAAGGTGTTCACCTTCCTCCGACTCTTCTGGTTCGATCTTGGTGGTAGAGACTATGGAAATAGGTTATGAATTAATGATATTCTTCAACTTGTCTAGCTCTGAATTAGAGTCGAAGCATGGATTTGACTTTGAGGATTTCATCTCGGCCACCAATGACTTGTAATAACATGGTTTTGAGTCCCCAGATTAATAATGTGGTTTTTTTATTTTATGAAAGGTTGGAGTGCCTAAAACATTGAAAGGGGTTGTAGTGTCTAGGAAAGGTAATAATTTGATCATTATTAATAATAAAATGCATCATTTTGTACTAGACGGAAAAGGACAAGAATTATAGGGGGATATGATTCCACAAGAGAGGAGGAAAGTTAAGGGGTTGAGACTTTAGACTTTTAAATTATTTTTATTTTACCCACCTTGGAATTTTGGAGAGAAAGATGGGGTCACATTATATTATTTTGATATTTAAACCCCTTCTTGATTGTCTTGGGGGTTGGCCATTGATTCTTACTCAAAAAATTGTTTTTGGAGTTATTCCTCTCTAATTCAATCTACTGCTCATTCTTGGTTATGCATGGGGAAGGGGAAACAAATTGTTGAAGGAGAGAAACCATGGTAGGTTGTATGAAATTAACTATTAATTATTCCATGAGGGAATGGATTCCTATGGGCATGAGAATAATGGTAGTTGGGAGAGAATTGTCCATATTTGAGAATCCTAGAATTTTCCAGCATTGAGATTTCTTGACAAGAAGCACTGGAGCCCTGGAAATAGGTGGATACCCTGAGGGACTGTGTGGTAGTGAAGGGGGTTCATTCCCTTTGGGTGGTGTAGGTTGATCGGGAAGAGATATGGTAATTGTATTTATTGTGTTTTTGAGAAACCTATGAGAGCTTGACTTCTTACTAGTTTGGTAATCTAAGTGTTAGTTTGAGACCAATCCTTGTGGATTCATAGCCCTAGCTTGGGGGTGACCTATTGTTTATACTTGGAACAATACTGTCTAAGGTTCACTAGAATGGCCTTGGTCTACAGTAAGTTGGTGATTGGTTTTGATAAAGATAAGTGTTCTCTTTCATGGTTATATTTTCTTTTATATTTATTTCCATTGTGTATTAATTACTAGCTCTAAATTATGTATTGATAATGTGTCTTCTTGTTGGTTATTGTTGTGCATGAAATATTGTTAATTTATTTTGTAGGGTATCATGAATCTGTATTAATGCATCTGGTTTTTTTTTATTTCTTTCATGCTTCATTTTTAATTAATTGGTGTCATAAACTCAAAATTATCTTAAGAGGGTGAATTTACAGGTACCCAGATAGTGGGTACGAACTCAAAATAAAGCATAAAGAAAATCATTTTTGGGTTGTTGATATGGGTGCATCACAAAGTGGTATCAATGTTTTTGGTTTACAACCTTAGGCCTTTGAAGGTTTCTGCTACACAACAGGACATAAGTTCCTGAAGTAAAATCAATTAATGGCTTGGACAATGCTGAAGGGGGGATATTTTGTGGTTTAAAATTTGTTTTTCCCAACCCTGGGGACCAAATCCAAGTTGATCCTCCACCCCCATGACCTACTAGTGATATCATCCTTCACAATAATAGAAATAGATTCAACAGTTTTCAAGCAATAGAAACCAACACACATGAGCCATTGAACTCACCCCACGAGGATTCCTATACATTGATCTATGATGGGAATTGTTTATCCCACACGCATAGGAAGGGGTTCATTAGAAAAGTTTATAAACAAAACAAAAAATTTGTTACTTTTGTGTGAATCACAGAGAGACGTGGAACCCTATGGATCCCACCACAACATAACGTTTGGCTAAGGTAACCAATACCAATGGATCAAATAAGAGTTGTTGGATGGAAGTTATGCGTGTTGGTTGGTGATTTGATTCCCTGGTATCCATGTGTCATGAGACCTGACAAGTCACATCAAAATTTCATTCCTAAGGTTCTATATAAGTCATCGGATTAGGTTCTTTATGCATTGCAATGTGTAAGTTACTCGATGGGTCGATCGCTTGGTGGCCCAGTCTACCATATTGGTTATCATCTTAAGAATGAATTGTTAAATATTTTTGGGGGCCCAGTGGCCTTGTTCCCTGATGGGTTGATCCCAAAAATTCAAAAGAGCATAACGCTTTTCCCCAAGCTCGAAATTGAGAAAACAAATAGTCATTAGAAATATCTCGGAGAAAGGAATCTAGTTATGCACCCAGAAAATTGTTCTAAGTAGTATATATGACATTTAACTAGGAAGAATATGATTGGTGACCTTAAGAAATGAAAGAAAAATTATATTATATTTTACAATCATTTTTCCAGAAATGTGTATCCATCTTTTTTTTTTTTTTTCCTAACAAAATTTTTGTTGTGTGCACACTTTCTTTCTGAATTAAGGGTATAATCATATTAGTTCAAGATAAAAAATCAGATTTGGGGAATGGAGGAAGGAGAGGGAGCCTTCAATCATGAAAGAGAATCCAAAGGTCATAATATCAGTGTTGGGAAAGTAGAGATAGAATCTAATGGTTAGATGAGGAGAGTGGAACTATAAACCTTAATATAAATGGTAAGAAGATTAAAAACAGAAGTGTAGAGTTACAAAGAAAATAATGAAAAGATGATGAAATAAGAAGATCAAATAAATTACCAAATTATGGAAATCCTAAATCAATTGCACAGACAAGCAAAGAATGGATCAAACTCAAGATAAAAAGAAGAAGGCATACATCATGAAGGAATATATAACTACATAAGATCCAAAAATTTAAGAAGTGATTAAAAATCATAGACATCAGTCACCTCCTTACTCAACAAGGAAATTTTAGGTGTCTGAAGACTCCATAAGAATTCAAGAAGTGTCTCATTTTATACACCAAAGAAGAAGACATGAATTGGATAGTTTTCAAGGAGAGATAAGGAAACTTAAGCCACCATACTTTGATGGTGAAAGAGAAAGTGAATATGGTTTTGAAGCCTAGTTTCTTGGAATCAGGAAGTATTTTAAATTGCACAACTACTCATATAACCTAGAATTCATAATTTCGACATACCATTTGCATGGGAAAGTTTCTATGTGGTGGGATTAGTTGAATATAGTGGAGCACATTAATGAGAGTAGGATCACTTTGAAGTAGTTCAATAGATATTTTTAGAAGGAATATATTTCAAAGAAATTCTATGACAAGAAGATGCAAGAGTTCTTTGAACTTATGTTGGGGAGCATGACCATGGGAGAATATGAAAATATGTTCTTAGGATTGGTAAAGTATGTGGAATTTATCAAGGATGAGAAGGTAAAGATACATATATTTCTAAGTGGATTTCCAACATTTTACAAAGAGAATATTCAATATGATGAGTCCAGAATTTTGACAGAGAACATTAGAAACAATAAGTACCTGTATGAGAAAGGAAAGCACAAAGAATATTTACAAAAGTTTTGGAAGGATAAGAATAAGGAGAAGCATGATCAGAGAAGGAAGGGATTCAAACATCCTTTCAACAGAAATAGTCCAAATACAAATCAACAAGATTAGTCGGATAAGAATGAATCCAAGAAAGAAGACTCCTTAGGGAAAAAGGGAAAAACACCAATTCAATGTTGGGAATGAAAATAAGACCACGTGTACAAGGATTTCCCTCACAAAAAAAGATAAAATGAAAACTATGCACCACATCCAAGAAACTAAAACAATAGAAGACATGGGAAGAAATAATCCAAGAATAAATGCAGCCTTAGAAGATTGTCAATCATAATACCAATCCCATATGATTGAAGTGGAAGGTAAGATCATTAATCAACATATTTTTCTTTTAAATGATTCAAGAGAAATCCATTTTTACATAAATTCTAAAGTAGTAGACAAACTTCATTTGTAGAAAAGTAAGATCGAAAATTCAAGTTTGGATTAGCTAGCCACTAGAACCAAAATCAGGATCAATGAGGGAGTCATAAATTGTCCAATAATTATGAATGGAGTAAATACAGTTGTTGATATGAATATCATACCATTAGGATCTTATGATATCCTTATTGGAATGGATTAGCTAGACAAGAACCATCTTGTCTTAGATTTTCATGAAAATAAATTTACATGCCTTGATGAAGAAGGAAAGTAGAGCATTGTGAAAGGAATTCCGAGACCCATGTCCATAAGGGAGGTTTCATCCTTACAGTTGAAGATATTTTTTGAGAAAGGATGTCAATTTTATGAATCTCATGTGGAGGAGCTAGGAATGATAAAAGGGCCAAGCATTGAATATTTCTCAATATTGCAAGAGTTTGAATATGTGCTCCAAGAAATACCATGATTTCTACCAAAGAGGGATATGGATTTCTCTATTGATTTAGTACTATGAGCTACCCCGGTATCAAAGACACCTTACAGAATGAGTACACCAGAATTAAAAGAATTACAAATGCAATTGGAGGAATTGTTGAATAAAGGGTACATATGCCCAAGTGTTCCACCTTGGGGAGTGTTAGGACCCTATAATGTACCTTTTTGTTCATACTTTTTGCTATCATTACATCCTTTTCCCTCTCACATTTAAGATTACATTATCACCTTAACCTATCTTTCCAAAGGTATATAACGTTTCTTCTCTTTGCTATATGTTTAATTTGTTTTACATGTAAACAATTTGTGATTTGCGATGCTGAAACAATATACAACAGCAGTAACAAGAAGATAAATAAAGAAGCTATTACACTGGCCGCAAAAACTACACTTCAACCTAGCACCATTCCAACTATTGTAATAGCATTCTGCTATGGAAGATCAAGATATCCTATTCCAGCATAGAAGATTAGATCTGACTAAGAATAGGATTTGTATGTGCACATGTAATTTGATGATCAATTGTATTCAGGGAATTCTCCTCTTTAAATAAGGGGAAATCATCATTAGGGGGGATCCTTTTTGGCTAGAAAGGAATTACAGAGAAGGACATGTTCACTTTGGATATTGTAACATGATACAATTGACAGATGAATAAAATATTATTATGATCATTTCTTCTTAGTTCCTTTCATTTCTGGGGAATCTTGTGAGAAGGGAGGGCCCACCTTCTTCACAAGATTCACCCATTAGTTCTGTAGTGTGTTAGTATTATTTATGTTCACGCCTTTATTAAACTTTGTTTTGCTGAAACTCTACTTTACTAAACTCTATTTTATTGAAACTCTGCTTTACTAATTGTTACATTGTTTTCATACAATTCATGCTTGGGTAACTGTTAATCATTATGATTGGTAATTCTGCTTGATGAATTTATGAAAGTGTGATAATCAGAGACAGGTGCTGAAGATTCATGTTTGGGGAATAGGGTCATGTTCTCTTTTATGAGATAGTTAGCCTTCAGTACATGTCAATCATTTTGATTAGTAATGAGTTCATGAAAGTGTGATAATCAGAGATAGGTGTTGAATATTCTTGTTCGGGGAATAAGGTCTTGTTCTCTGTTATGAGATAGTTAGCCTTCAGTACATGTCAATTATTTTGATTAGTAATGAGTTCATGAAAGTGTGATAGTCAGAAACAGGTGTTGAAGATTCCTGCTTGGGGAATAGGGTCATGTTCTCTGTTACAGAATAGTTATTCTTTCTTGCAGTATCCTGGAGAATTTCTTTTCCTAGGTTTTTGTTTCTTAATGTAATCCATGATTCTTCTGATAATTATTTCCGTAAACCTCGAACTTTGCAATAGATAGATTTCTTTTCTGTAATTCAAAGTAGAACTTCAGTCTGTTCAAGGCATGGTGTGATTAATGTACTTTTACTACAACTCTAGATTTCTTTTGAGATTGAGCATATACAGTGTGTGATTTCCTTTGAAATAAACAAACTTCCCTGGGTTGACAATTTATGTAACACTTGATTGTTTAGTTAATAAGCAATTACAGTGACCAAAATTTTGGCACCGTTGTCGGGGAAGGAAATTATAGATTTCAAAAGCACTTATGTTCTTTCAGATATACAGATTGCATGAGAGGATGTGAAGACCCCAAAAAAACTGACCCTACAGGTGGTAGGGGAAGAGGAAGGGGAGGAAGAAAGACTTTTATTGATGAGATTATATCAAAATCTGAATCTGTTTCTCCTCAGTGACCAAGCTCTCGAAAACCAAAATCTCAACATTCCTTTCAAGAAAACTTTGAAATGGGAAAAGAGATCTGGAGTCCTGAGACAGTTGAGAAACCTGTAGAAAACATTGAGGATCAAGCAAGTGCAGCAGGGGAACAAACAAAAGAAACCATGGATGAGTATAATGAAGAATTGCATCATGAAGAACAGGCAGGTCCTGAAGGAGAGGTAAATGATGAAAACTCTTTTTCCACCTTATGATTTCCTATTGGTGATCTTCCTAGAGGAGTAGCTCCCATGAAGAATATTTGACTCTCAACTTTACCTAACTTTCATGGTTTATCTTCAGAAGATCCTGATGAATTCCTTTTCGAGTTTGACATATTATGAAGAATTTATGATTACATTTCCAATGATAAAAAATTGAAGCTATTTCCAACAACATTGAAAGGAAATGCATTAAGATGATTCATGAGTCTTGGAGGTCATGTAATCACAACATGGGATCATATGAAACATAAATTCCTACATAAATACCAAGACTATTGTAGAACAAGAGGAAAAAGAGAGGAACTATTCAAGATGATACAAAAAGAGGATGAAAAATTGGAGGACTTTGTGGAAAGGATACAGTATAATCTACAAAGATCCAGTCACCCCGATGTAAGTAAAGATATTCTTAAAACAATATTACTAAAAGGAGTAAGGGATGACTATCTAGATATGTTGAATATGCTTGGAAAAGGGGACATATCTAAAGAATCATATGATGAAATTGTTAACCTATGTAAAAGATGTTCAAGAGGAGCTGGAAGGAATAGATCAAACAACAGGGATACCACATTTTCAAGATTTCAAAAATCATCCAGTGGAGGAGCAACAAGAGCCGAAATAGGTAATTTACTTGAGGGTTTTTAAACCGAAATGTTAAGCTCTTTTGCCTCACAAATTGATACCTTGTAGATTCAAAAGAAACAAGCCGAAGCAGAAGCAGCTTTGCCCATCTTTTGTTCCAAATGCAGAGATAAGCACCCACGAAGGGAATTCCCATTGGACAAAAAGCCAATCTGCACCATTTGTGATAAGGATCATGACACTCAACAATGCCCTTGTTTACCAGGAATCAAGGCAACATTACAACCAACTGATGAAGAAGCTAAAGCTATCTATTTGTTGACACAGAGAAGGAAATGGCAGCCGCGGGGATAAGGTATGAATCCTAATATGCCATTTACATCTTCTAATCATTGGAATAACTATCCTTCTTTTAATCAAGCAAATTACCCTCCCTATAATAAAATACAATACCCACCCCTCAATCAAATGAATTACCCACCCATGCAACAAACTAACCCTACCTTTGTAGATCTAGCAATGTGGACTCCTTGGCCTCCACAACAACAACCTTACCTTAACCAATGGAATCCAAATTGGAGAGGTCAACAACCCCTGTTCCCAAATCAATTACCTCAATCACAATTTCTGCAACCACTCTCTTTACCATCAGGTACTCCATCGAACAATCAAATGATGAGGCCCCAACTACCTGTACAACCTAACCCTAACCCCAATAATAAGGTTGTGCAGTGCATTGATATTCAAAACCAGCCTATACTTTCTCTTTTCCCTATGCAATGCAATGATATTCATTTACGATATGGGAAAATAGTAGAACCTATCATTGATGATGTTACCTCTTATGATTTCAATAAAGAAGAAATAAAAAAGCATGATGTACCTGAAGAGGTACAATCATCCTCCAACACTGCTACTGAAATAACAAAACCACCATTTCCTAAGCATTTAGCTTTGACTAAAATGCCTGAGCCACCTTCGTTCAATCTTCTAAGGGAATTACAAAATCTTTATGTCAAAATTCCACTATTACAAGCACTAAGAGATGTACCAATTTATGCCAGAACTATGCGAGACATTTGTGTTAAGAAACCCGGTAGGAAAACTAAAGATCCCCTCACAGTTCATGTCATGGGTGATTTGTCTGCACTAATGTCAGGAAAAGTTCCCCGAGTTAAATATGGTGATCCCAACCATCCTACCGTCTTAGTGCAAATTGGAAAAACAATAATTCCTCAAGTCCTGGTAGACGTAGGCATTGTTATCAATATTATGACTCTTGAAACCTAACAATTGTTACAATTGAAGAATTAAATCAGATATACCCCAACCATTCTAGAATTATCTGACCGTTCTACAATCAAACCGGAAGGAGTCATTGAATACCTAATCATCTCAGTTGAATCCTGGAATTATCCAGCTGACTTTGTGGTATTACAACCTAAAACAAAGTTGGGGGGGCATCCTCTAATTTTGGGCAGACCTTGGCTAGCCACAATAGATGCTTTTATCAGTTGTAGATCTGGTTCAATGACAATTTCCAATGAATATGAGACTAAACAACTCACCCTCTACCCTCACGCTACACCCTTGATTAATAATGACAATTCTTTATGGGTGGACTTTGATGATCAAGCTACTCAACCTATCTTGACTATCGGACAAGCCTTAAGCCTTAAATATGCCATTGAGGATGAAGTAATTAATAATTTTATTTTTGAACCTTCCTCTGTGACTCTAGAAACTCATAACCAACTAACTGCACTTTTGGAGTCAGATAACCAGGAAAACCTTAACTCTGAAAACCCACCTCAAACATCAGCCACCATCTCTTCTAAAAGTATACCAGTAGAAATTGAACCTGGCAAAACACTGAACAAAAACCCCAACCTAACAGATGTTGAAACACAACAATTAATGAAGTTACTTCTTGAACATAAGGAAGCATTCGCATGGGACTATACAGATATGAAAGGAATCTCTCCCGAATTATGTACTCATCGTATCTATATCAAGGAAGATTGTCGACCGATCTGCTAATCTCAATGATGAATGAACCCCAATTTAAGAGAAATTCTTAAGGAGGAACTTCAAAAATTGCTTAATGCAGGGTTTATATATCCTATATAGGACAATGAATGGGTTTCCCCGTTGGTAATAGTTCCTAAGAAAAATGGGAAATGGAGAGTATGTGTAGACTATAGAGCCTTAAATAAATCCACTCAAAAAAACCACTTTCTGTTACCATTCATTGATCAGGTGCTAGATAGTTTGTCAGGGAAGAAATTTTTCTCCTTTTTAGATGGTTTCAGTGGGTACAATCAGATCAAAATTGCACCCCAAGACCAAGATAAGACCACTTTTACTAGCCCATGGGGAACTTTTGCTTATAGAGTCCTCCCATTTAAACTATGTAATGCACCAACAACCTTTCAAAGAGCAGTTATAGGAATCTTTTCTGATATGATTAATGACTCTATGGAAATTTTTGTGGATGATTTTACCCCTTATGGTGTCTCTTTTGAGGAAGCATTACAAAACCTTGAGAAAGTACTTAAACGATGTATACAAGACCACCTCTCCTTAAGTACAGAAAAATGTCATATGATGATGAGTGAAGGAGTAGTGCTTGGACATTTTATTTCATCTCAAGGAATCCAGGTGGATCCATCCAAGATACAAGTCATTAAAAAACTTCATATTCCCAAAAACCAAATAGAGGTGAGAAGTTTCCTAGGACATGATGGATACTACAGAAGATTTATCAATTTTTTTTCCAAAATAGTTTCTCCTCTGTTTGTGCTACTGATGAAAAATGATGAATTCAAGTGGACTAATCCTTGCCAGGAAGCATTTAATACACTCAAACATCAGTTATCTACAACCCCTATTCTAAGAGGACTTTATTGGAAACTTCCCTTTCATATATCCTCTGATGCTTCAGATACTACAATAGGAACTGTCTTGGGACAAGAAGAAAATCATCTCCCTTATGCTATTTACTTCATTAGCAAGAATATGACTTCTGTTGAACTTAACTATACAGTTACCGAAAAGGAATTCTTAGCAGTTATCTATGCTATTAATAAATTTTGACATTCCATCACTGGATACTCTACTCTTGTCCATACTGATCACTCAGCTATCAAATATTTAATGAACAAACCTGTCACAAATGCTCGAGTCACAAGATGGTTACTATGATTACAAGAATTTGATATTACAATTGTATATAGACCAGGAAAAGAAAATGTAGTTGTTGATTTCCTTTCTCGGTTAACACCTGATGATAATACCCCAATAGATTATTCCTTTCCTGATGAATATCTATTTGCAGTATCTTCTCACTCACCATGGTATGAAGACATCACTAACTACTTTGTTGTAGGGAAGTTACCACCACACGTATCCCACCGAGAGAGAAGAAGAATCATTCAACAAAGTGCTCAGTATAGCTGGATAAGTGGGTGTATTTTCCACACAGGACTTGATCAAGAAATCCGAAGGTGCATTAGAGAAGATGAGGTTTATGATTTACTAAAAGCTTGTCATGATGGCCCTTGTGGAGGGAATTTTGCTAATAAGAGAACAACACATAAAATTCTCAGGATGGGGTATTATTGGTCCTCACTTTTTAAAGATGCAAAGAAATATGTTCGGGCGTGTGATAGTTGTCAAAGAATGGGTCAACCTAATCATAGAGATGAAATTCCATTAAATCCCTAGGTAGTACTCGAACCATTTGAAAGATTGGAATTAGACTTTGTAGGACCCATTAACCCTCCATCCAATCAAAAACTTTATATAGTGGTCTACATAGATTATATGACCAAATGGGTGGAAGCTAAAGCACTCCATAGAACTACTGAAGAAGCGGTTCTAGATTTTCTATTTGAAGACATCTTTATCATATTTGGAGTGCCTAGAGAATTAGTTACAAATGGAGGACCTCCTTTCACTTCTCACGGTTTTAGAGACACCCTTCAAAAATATCATATTCATCATAGAATGACTTACAGAACTACCTGGAGAAATACTACAGGATTCTCTCCCTATGAATTAGTTTATGGAAAAAGTGTTGTCTTTCCTGTGGAATTTGAAATCAAAACCTTAAGGACTTATTTAGCTATCAACCTTGATTTGATCGATGCACAGACAGCCAGGTTGCAATAGCTTAATGAATTGGATGAAAAATACTAGATGTCATTCATCAGACAACTATGATTCAACAACAAAGATCAAAATGGCATGACAAAACCATCAAGCATAAGCAATTCCAAAAAGGTAATTGGGCTTTATTGTATGATTGTTAGTTTAAAGAATTTCAAGGGAAACTATGTACAATATGGCTTGGACCTTACGAAGTGGACACTATTTTCCCCAATGGAACAGTAAGGCTCCTCACAATCGATGACTCTAAAACACCGTTATTAGTGAATGGTCATCGGCTTCATCTGTACCAGTGCCCCATTTCCAAAGAAGATCTTAAGGCCACATGTGTGGAAGACTCACATTATCTCTTTTTAGAGGGGCCTCCTACCCCTCATTGCAATTAATTCTTCTGAATTTAATTCCTTTAGTAATAGATTAGATTTATTTTACTAATAATCCCTGTCAAGGAATGGCATGTTACAATTGATTCTTTTGCATATTCTTGATCAAAGAGAAGGCCTACGAAGAAAGGACGATCTTACTTCAAGAAGATCCAAGCTTCATTTTGTGAAACACTACTCCCTCTTTCTTCATCACTTTCCAACAACATTCTTCCTCATTGTTTTCACCCTTTCCCCATTGCTGAAACACCACTGTTCAACAATTTTTTGTCCTTTTTCCCCATTGCTGAAACATCACTTTCCAGCAACATTTTCCCTCATTTTTCACCCTTTCCCCATTGCTGAAACACCATTGTTCAACAATTTTTCGCCCTTTCCCCATTGCTGAAACACCACTATTCAACAATTTTTTGTCCTTTTCCCCATTGCTAAAACACCTCTGTTCAACAATTTTTCGATCTTTTTCTCCATTGTTGAAACACCACTACTCAAAAACATTTCTCGACTGCTGAAACACCATTTCTTCAGCAGTATTTTCCATTGTTAAAACATCACTCTTCAGCAAACATTTTTTTCCTTTTGCTGAAACACCACTTTTTCAGCATTCCCTGTCAATAAAAACATCTACTTCAGCTCTTTCGCTCTTATACTACATTTTGTCCTTCCACGACCCTCTCTCATAACTAAACAAACCCTTGATACAATTTCTCTAATAAATCAAAAGTCTCTCCCATGGTTACTGAAGAACTATTATGAACGGGCACTATATCTTTTTTGAAGTACGAATCAAAGGTAAAGATGAGGTATGTAAACTTTATATGTAAATACAATTGAACTATGGATAATGAGAAGATCCCGACTCATTATTATCATTAAATTAAAATCATTATTTTAGCCGTACTTGGGGGGGGAAAGAAATATCGAAATCGTATTCCATCATTTCACACGAACCGACTACCGTCATTCCTTTTTACCCATCATTTCGTTTGTTTTCACCACCATTTGCATGCCTTCATCCACAAAACTTACTATGTTCAGAAGAGGTTACTTGACTCCCTAACTGTGCATTTTACCAAGCTATTAGCTATGGGAGGCCCTGTTATATGATACGAACCCGCCCCGATAGCCCTGTTAGAATTATATCCAGAAGTCTATCAATTTTTTCTACAGGCAGGCTGGCTGGGTTATTTTTAGAGGCTCCAGGGATTTGATCAACAACAGGTTCTTTAATTTGCTCGAAATATTCAAGAAGATTATTCCATTGTTCAAGGGGTTTGGATTCCAGTCACAGAAGATGATATAGCACAGGTTTCGAGTCTTCCTATCACTGGCATTCGCTGGTTTAGCCGCAAACACATTATCCTTAATGCCCAACAGAAATTTCTCTTACCAGGATAACAAATTGAGCCTAAAGGCCGGGGTGTTCAACTTAGCTCATTGTCGCCTCCTTTGCCAAAATTTACAGAGTTTGTTAAGCACTACCTCACCTGTGAAGGCCGTTACCAGGTAGTCTACCAGTACAATTTTGTCTTGTTGTCTCATTTATGACATGCTAGATTGGTGAATATTCCCTACTATCTGCTTGGATGTCTTAGAAATATGTTGCATTATTTTAAAAAGGCTAAAAATCCCTCCCTTTCCCTCACCCATCACCATCTCACTCAACTACTCATCCAAAAGGGTTTTGCCCAACAAAACCCTCCCCTAAACAACCCACCCATAGACCCTCAAGAAGCTATTGAACATCCTGAAAATCTTCAGGAACAACAAACACAAAACTTTCCAGACCCTACAGAAATACCTAACAATCCACCTATAGACCCAATTGATCCAATTAACCCTCCTACCATACCAAGCCCACCCCACAACTTACCAGAATCATCTACTCCTACTGTTCATATCCTTAGCGATGATTCTGAACTAGATAATTCTCCCTGCCCCATCACTGAGGAAAAACCCACACGCAAAAGAAAGAAGCAAATTCCTCCTTTTCCCTCCTTTTTACAAAGAAAATGAATGAGGACCTCAACAAGAGCAGCCACTACTGCCACTTCCCAAAACCCCCAACCCATCTTGCTAAAATCCCGTACACCTCTACCCTCCCAAATTCCAGAATTTTTACCTATTCCACCCATGGGCACTGAAACACAAGAACCAGAGGCCTAATGTACTACGACATCATTCTCTTTAAATCAAGTAGTTGAAACACAAGAACCAACTACTCATCCAGTAGCTAAAACACAAGAACCATCTACTCATCTAGTAGTTGAAACACAAGAACCAACTACTCATTCAGTAGCTGAAACATAAGAACTAGCTATAACTGTTACACAAGAACCAACTATAGCTGAAACACAAGAGCCAGTTGTTGATGTTGTTACCGAAATACAGGAATTATATGCCCAGGGTGCCGCAACACTACTTTCTATACATCAAGAAGCTGAAGCACAAGAATCAACTACTGATCCTGTAGCTGCTCCACAAGAACCAATTATTGCGGTTGTGACAGTTACACAAGAACCAGTCACCCCTCTTAATACACCCATGAAATATCAACAACCAGAACCAACAATGGCCTTTGTCTTACAAGAAAATGAGTTCCTAAGGTATAAACTGGAAGCCTAGAAGCAAGAGATAGTAATGGTAAAGGAAGCCTACGACAAGGAACATAAATTGTATAACCTAGCTCGCATAGCGACCATGACAGAGGAAAACACAAAAGGGAATTAGTGTAGAGAGTATATGTGCAGTCAATGTGGGGACATTTATTATCAAGCAGGCTACAAAGTAACTCAAATTCCAATGCCTAGAGCTTCCCCTACACCTACGACTTTTGCAGTCAAAGAAGAAAACCTTGCTATTACACAAGAACCAGTAGGACCTTCCAAAATTCAAAATGAACCCTGGCCTACAACAATTGCTACATCTGAAGCCCCTGATTTTATTAATAAAGTTGTACAAACATTGCCTATTGATGAATCTGCCCCTCCTAGCAAGATCAACACCCATACTCTTGTGGAACGATCCACTCAGAACCTACCTCAGCTTATCACTTGCGATGATGAAACACAAACTCAACCATGGGATGAGATGGCAATAATGGAAAAATGGAAAAAAGAGTCTGTTGTTACATAGGACAAAATCCTGTAGGAGCACAGACTGCTTTGGCTAAACCACATCTATTCAAACTAGAAATCTTTGGAGCAAACACAGAAAGAATCTTGTGCCCATAAGAAGAAGAATGAAGAGCTAAAAGGAAAATTGCTCCTGATGTTTGACTTGGCAAAAAAATTGTTGGCTGCAAGGAAACCATTCTCCAATTACTCTCTTTTCCTCATATAATTACTTACATTTTTTCAGATTAAATCAATCAAAGAAGTCAAACCCCACGCAGTGTTAAATCCTATAGAGTTTGTTAGAACTTTTGCAGAAGCCTCTACTATTGATCAACACCTCCTATGTGAGGTATATCTTCATAACGAGGCCATCCTTGAGAACCGACAGCTTAACCTTAACCCTCTTGTCGGTGATATCCAGATTCGGGCACTCACCTCCTTCCTTTACATGGCATAATGACTTCCTAGCTGCCAAGCATAATGAGGATAACTGCCTCCTCTGGATACGGCCAGAACCACAGAACACTGCCACCTTTGTTGCAGAGTATTATCAATTTTTGAAGAAACTAGGGATGATTCAATATATTTGGCAACTACATACAACAATACTTCAGGATTGTCAACAATTTATTAAATCCATAGAGATCGCTTCCCTACAAGCAAATAACATGTTTTGGCAACAATCTTCTGAGAAAAGACAGGAACACAATCCCTGTATTCCTACCAATCTTGAGACAACAATCTCCCGGGTACCTAGCTACATCAAATGCGTTCAGCAAGATAGGTTATCAGTTCCATTTTCCTATTCTGTGGATGCCAGTAGAGAAATATCAAGGTCATCATAAGTTGCCCAAGAAGGTTAAAACAACAGCTTGGCAAAGGCTACAATGCATTCAAGGATTCAGAGCTCCAACAGACAACACTTTCCATAGACACTGCTTAAGTAATTTGCACTCTCAGAGTCGGTATCCAGACTCTGATTCAGATTGAAATTTCCTAAGGACATGCAACCTTTTTAGTTGGGGGGGATGTTAGGACCCTATAATGTACCTTTTTTTTCATACTTTTTGCTATCATTACATCCTTTTCCCACTCACATTTAAGCTTACATTATCACCTTAACCTATCTTTCCAAAGGTATATAACGTTTCTTCTCTTTGCTATATGTTTAATTTGTTTTACTTGTAATTTTACATTACTCTCATACTTAGCCATCGATCGGAAACATATAGTTGTTGAAATAGTTCGAACTACAGATTATTCTTGTTGCTTGAAGACCCGTTGCTGAAACAGTCAAAAGCACACAAATCTCGTTGCTAAAATAATCCATGATATGCGATGTTGGAACAACAATTCACACAGCAGTAAGAAGGAGTTGTTACACTAGATGCAACTCTTGCAGGTGATAGCCACACCTTAAGCCAACACCAACCATCACTGCTACTTGAGACCATGTTGCTGAAACAGTCAGAATGCAAATCCCGTTGCTGAAACAATCCATGATTTGCGATGATGAAACAATATACAACAACAGTAACAAGAAGATAAATAAAGAAGTTGTTACACTGACCGCAACAGCTACACTTCAACCCAGCACCATTCCAACTATTGTAATAGCATTCTGCTACGGAAGATCAAGATATCCTATTCCAGCATAGAAGATTAGATCTGACTAAGAATAGGATTCGTATGTGCACATGTAATTTGATGATCAATTGTATTGAGGGGATTCTCCTATTTAAATAAGGGGAAATCATCAGTAGGGGGGATCCTTTTTGGCTAGAAAGGAATTACAGAGAAGGACGTGTTCACTTTGGATATTGTAACATGATACAATTGACAGATGAATAAAAGATTATTCTGAGCATTTCTTCTTAGTTCCTTTCTTTTCTGGGGAATCTTGTGAGAAGGGAGGGCCCACCTTATTCACAAGATTCACCCATTAGTTCTATAGTGTGTTAGTATTATTTATGTTCACGCCTTGATTAAACTTCGTTTTGCTGAAACTCTACTTTACTAAACTCTGTTTTGCTGAAACTCTGCTTTACTGATTGTTACATTGTTTTCATACAATTCATGCTTGGGTAACTGTTAATCATTCTGATTAGTAATTATACTTGATGAATTTATGAAAGTGTGATAATCAGAGACAGGTGTTGAAGATTCCTGCTTGGGGAATAGGGTCCTATTCTCTGTTATGAGATAGTTAGCCTTCAGTACATGTCAATATTTTTGATTAGTAATGAGTTCATAAAAGTGTGATAATCAGAGACAGGTGCTCAAGATTCTTGCTTGTGGAATAGGGTCATGTTCTCTGTTATGAGATAGTAGCCTTCAGTACATGTCAATCATTTTGATTAGTAATGAGTTCATGAAAGTGTGATAGTCGGAAACAGGTGTTGAAGATTCCTACTTGGGGAATAGGGTCCTATTCTCTGTTACAGAATAGTTAGTCTTTCTTGCAGTATCCTAAAGGATTTCTTTTCCTATGTTGTTGTTTCTTAATGTAATCCAGGATTCTTCTGATAATTATTTCCGTAAACCTCGAACTCTGCAATAGATAGATTTCTTTTCTGTAATTCAAAGTAGAACTTTAGTCTGTTCAAGGCAAGGTGTGATTAATGTACTTTTACTACAACTCTAGATTACTTTTGAGATTGAGCATATACAGTGTGTCATTTCCTTTGAAATAAACAGACTTCCCTGGGTTGACAATTTATGTAACAATTGATTGTTTAGTTAATAAGCAATTACAGTGACCAACAGGGAGCATTGGTTCTCTTTGTTAAAAATAAGGATGGAACATTGAGGCTTTGTATTGACTTTAGGAAACTGAATAAAGCCAAGATGAAAAAAAAATACCCTCTACCCAGAATTGATGACCTCTTTGATCAACTAAGAGTAGAAAAGATATTTTCAAAAATAGACTTGAGATCTGAATATCACCAGGTAAGAATCAAGGAAGAAGATGTCAATAAGACAACCTTTAAAACCAGGTATGGACATTATGAATTCGTAGTGGTTCCATTTGGACTAACCAATGCACCAACTATCTTTATGTTCTTAATGAATGGAATATTCATAAATTATCTAGATAAGTTTTTCATTGTTTTCTTGGATCACATACTTATATATTCTAAAACAGAAGAAGAACATGAACATCACTTGAGGTTGGTATTGTAAGTGCTAAAGGAACATAAAATGTATGCCAATATTAGTAAGTGCTATTTTTACCAAGAACAAATCCATTATTTTGGTAGCATTATTTCATAACAAGGCATAACAGTGGATCTAGAGAATATTAAATCCATAAGAGGATGGCCAATGCCCAAGAATGTTTTAGAAGTCAGGTATTTTATGGGATTAGTCGAATACTACATGAGATTTATAGAAGGATTCTTTAAAATTGCTCATCCCATCACTTCTTTACAAAAGAAGGGAATTAAATTTGAATCGATAGAAAAGTGTGAAGATAATTTTAATTTTTTGAAGGAATTACTTCCTAGTGCACCTATTTTAAATATTGTTGACCCAAATGAAAATTGTGTTGTTTGTACAGATGCATGCAAAGAAGGACTTGGTGGAGTCCTCACTCAAAATGGACATGTCATTAGTTATGAGTCCAAAAAGATTAAATAAAATTAGAGAGGTTATGCCACATATGATTTGGAGCTTGTTTTCACAATTCATGCATTGAATATGTGGAGGAATTATCTTATGGGTAAGAGATTTGAATTAAAAATAAACCATAGTGGTCTGAAATATCTTTTTGAGCGACCAACTTTGAATTCCAGGAAAAATCGGATGGCCAGAATGTTTAAGTGAGTATGACTTTGATATCAAGCACATGAAAGGAAAAGAAAATAAATGTGTTGGTGCACTCAACAGAAGAGTACATATCATGCATGCTACAACCGTTGGTATGCATCAATCATATTTAAAGAAAATAATTTTAAGTGATGTTGTTACAGACCATCATTACCTATAGGAAACGAAGGTTTACAGTAGGAAAATGTACAACAAAAAGTTAGAGAGTATGATATGAATGAATATGGATTACTTATGCATAAAAATATAAATTATGTTCCTAGTTCTGAAGAACTTAGGAATTTAGTGTTAAAAGAAATGCATAATGTTCCATATGCTTGATATCTCGGTTACTAGAAAACAATTGCAGCAATAAGAAGCCAATTATTTTGGATTGGGATGAATAATGATGTCGTTGATTACACTGCCAGATGTATGGAATGTCAGAGAGTGAAATATGAGCATAGACACCCAATGGGTTTTCTACAGTCGTTTCCAATTCCATAGAAGAAATGGGAAGCAGTAACCATTGATTTCATCACTAAGTTTCCCATGAAAAAAAGGAAACATGATTCAATAATGGTAGTTGTGGATAAATTGATAAAGGATGCTCATTTCATTCCTGTGAAAATGACTCATACAACAACTAGTATTGCATAAATTTACATGAATGAAATTGCTAGGTTGCATGGAATACATAAGGAAATTTTCTTGGATAGAGATACAAAGTTTACTTCAAATTTCTAAGGAGGATTATTTAAAGGATTTGGTACAGATCTAAACTTTACCATAACATATTATCCACAGTCACATGGGTAGACAGTGAGGGTAAACCAGGTAATTGAAGACATGTTAAGAATGTATGTGATGGATAAACCATCTAAGTGGGAATATTACTTGCATTGGTTAAGTTTATCTATAATAAAGGGTATCAAGATTCATTGAATATGATCCCATTTGAATCTTTGTATGGTAGAGAATGAAATACTCAAGTGAGTTGGGAAAACAAAACAGACAGGGTAGTACTTGGGCCAGATTTGCTCAAGGGTATGGAAGACCAAATGATTAAGATTAAGAAAAAATTGAAAGAAACACAATATAGATACAAGAGTTATGCAGATAAGAACATGACAACTAGAGAATTTAAAGTGAGAGAGCATGTGATTTTGAAAGTGAAGTCTAAGAAGAGTTCATTGAAGTTGGGTAGTTGTACAAATCTAGTAGCCAAATTTTGTGGTCCATTTGAGATATTGGATAGAATAGGGCCAATTGCATACATGCATGCATTGTTTACTTACATAATTGTGCATAACGTATTTCATGTCTCTTTTTTGAAAAATTACATGCATGATCCTAACCATGTTATTGATTGGAATTTGATTTAGGTGGAGCTAGAGGGAGACTTCCAGGTCCAACAAATGCACATATTGGACAAAAAAGTCAAAGTGATTTGAAATTGAGTCATAGAGCTGGTAAAAGTTTAGTGGAACTTATACGGTCTTTAAGATGATACTTGGGAGCACGAAAATGACATGCAAGCATAGTACCTACGAATTTTTGAAGAATTTTGAAATTAAATTTTTTTTTTTTGTATATGCACCGAGGATAGTGAAAAAATAAGAGGGAGGGGAATGTAATACCTTGGTTTTGAGTCCCCATATTAATAATGTATTTTGTTTATTTGATGAAAGGTTTGAGTGTTTGAAAAAGTGAAAGGGGTCAAATTTCCTAGGAAATGTAATACTTTCATCATTATTAATAATAAAATACATCATTGGTTGCCAGACAGACAAGGACAAGATTTATAGGGATTTATGATTCTATGAGAGAGGGGGAAAGCTAAGGGGCTAAGCCTTTAGAATTTTAAATTATTTTTAGTTTACCCAGCTTGGAATTTTGGAGAGAAAGAGGGAGTTACATGATATGATTTTGATATTTAAACCCTGTCTTGATTGTCTTGGGGGTTGGTCTTTCATTCTTACTCAATATTTTTTTTTTGGAGTTGTTCCTCTCTAATTCACTCTACTTCTCATTCTTGGTTATGCATGGGGAAGGGGAAAATAATTGTTGAAGGAGAGAAACCATGGCTAGTTTGATATGATTAACTACTAATTATTCTAGGAGGGAATGGATGCATGTGGACATGAGAATAATGGCAGTTGGGAGAGATTTTTCTACAACTAAGAATCATGGGAGTTTCTAGCATTGAGATTTCCTGACCACAAGAACTGGAGAACTCAAAAGAGGTGGAAATCCTAATGGAATGCATGGCAGTGAAGGGGGTTCATTCTCTTTGGATGGTGTAGGATGAAGGGGAAGAGAGATAACTATATTTGTTGTGTGTTTGAGAAACTTGTGAGAGCTTGATTGTTGACTGGTTTGGGAAGTTAATTGTCCTACTGAGACTTGTCCATGTGGATTCATATCCCTATCTCAAGGGTGACCTATTTTTGAGACTTGGAATAATAGTGTCTAAGATTGGGTGGAATGTCCTTGGTTTGTAGTCGGTTGGTGATTAGTTTTGATAAAGATAAGTTCTCTCTTTCATGGTTATCTCTCCTTGTATATTTATTTCGATTGTGTATTAGTTATTAACTATGAATTATGTATTGATAATGTTCCTTTTTGTTGATTATTGTTGTGCATGGAATATTATTCATTTATTTTGTAGGGTAGCATGAATATTGATTAATGCATGTGTTGTTATTGTATTTTTTTCATGCTTTATTATTAATTAATTGGTATCAAAAACTCAAAATAATGCCAAGAGGGAAAATTTAGAGGTACCTAGGTAGTGGGTACAAACTCATATCAAAGAATAGAGCAAATCATTTTTGAGTTGTTGATTTGGGTGCATCACATGACTTATTCAAGCAACATTTATCGGTTTTGTGCTAGGGGATTTTATGAAATTTGCATAACTTCCTAGTTTCTTTCTTCATCTTCCCATTACCCTTCTTTGTTTTTGGCTTGGTCTGGTTTTCTTGTGGTTTTCCATCCTTGATTTGTCATTTATTTTATGTGTTGGTATTGTTGGACATTGGGTTCAACACTTCCTGTGAGTCCCATGACATGGGTTAACCTCTTCTTATGGATCCTAACTCTAGATATTGTGGCAGAGATTAATTCTTGTGGGTTTTGGTCTAACAGAAATCATAGTCCAACAAATGGTATCAGAGACACAGGTCTCGAGTTCAAAACTCGTCTGAAACGCACTAGGGGGGATAATGTTGGACATTGGGTTTAGCACTTCCTATGAGTTTTGTGACATGGGTTAACCCCCTCTCGTGGATCCTAACTTTTGCGATTGTGGATAAGATTAATGCTTGTGGATTTTGGTCTAACAAAAATCGTAGTCCAACATGGACTTCCTTTTCCCATATTCTGTTGTAATGCATTCGTAGATCCAAAATCCCACTTATTCCTTTTCTTAAATTTTTTTCTCAATTTTGATATCATATCAATAAGACGCTCCTAAAGACGAGATATCTAGAAACTTCATTTCTATTTAGATGTGACTATGTAGGGCCCCATGGTATTTCAAAACCAAATTTCACTCAGAGTCTCTAGTACCCATATTGATGTGCAAGGTATAGAAGGTATTTATGAACTTCAACACCGTTTGGTCCCTCTCTTGACGTAGTCTGGTCCATCTCGTGTACTAGTCGTCGTACTTTCCAACAGGCTAATATTGTTCCTCAAGGGAATCCATAAAAGTGTCCCAAGTGGGCTTGGCCCCAAATATTCTAGAATCCTCTGTGTATTTTTTCTCACAATAAATCTCCCACCAATGTTTAACATGGGGGACCTCCTTAAGGAGAACAAAGGTGATATTTTCCCTATTGTTTTCCCTATTGTAAAAATTGTGGACAAGTAAATAACTTTCTAGTAGATTTAACCACTTTTATAAAGTATCTGCATCTATCTAACCTTCAAATATGAGAATATCAAAATTAACTTGTACCTTTAAGGGGTTAGCACCTCAAAAGTTGTTTCTTAATGAAGATTCACCTATTGTTTCTAGAAATCGCTGAAGGATTTGAGAAAAATGATCCACCATCTCATTCTTTTGCTTCACGAGGACTTCCACGAGAAACAGTTTAATAGGATCTCATGCTCCCTTGTCTGTTTTTTCTTCCACCATAGGAGGATGCTTAAGCTAGCAAGAGAAATTGTCCTCAAGAGAAACTAGCTCAAGAACCAAATCTCTATACCCTGACCTTGTTGGGGAAATGCACCAAGAAATTATAAAGAGAAGACTCCTTGGATACCACTAATCCATATTTATGAAGAAACAAAATGAAACATAGAAATAAGATAGAAAAATAGAGATACAATAATACTCAATTTCTATTAAATACTGAAATATGAAGAGATTGTAAAATAAAATACAGAGTTAAATGAACTCGATAGAATGGTGGTCGCTTATCTCTGAGAAGAGATGTGATAGCTACACGCATTTGTAAGAATATGGTTACAATAAGGCTCCAACGAAATTTTTAACATAAAGCATAAATGAGAAAACCTTAAACATTCAAAACCTTAACCCTAGAAGATGAAACGCCAAAGGTTTGTGGGCCCCGATGGGGGTAGTTGATATGTCAACTTCCATAGGGTGTAACTTTTTCATACGATCTATATTTGGGGAACTCAATACCTAGTTTGATAGGTATAGATGAGGAGTACACATTTTGAATGGCCCAATATATGCCTCTAACATATATTGGGTGTTTCCATGTCAAATAAACATTGTTTAAGGCCTCAAAATGGCCCCAAAAGTTTGGTACCCAAAAAATAGTAAGAAAACTACCAAAATGGAAATTGTATGTTTGTTACACATTATTTTGGTCACCCCAGTGATCAAATGATGATATGTGCATGACTCACTTCCATTTTCCCTGAAAACACTAAAAGAGACTTTCTCCATGAGAAAAGTGGATTATCTTTTCTTCCTTAAAAACTATGTCAAAGGAGATCGTCGCACCCTGCTCTATGCTTGGGGTGTAATGATGCTTGATCATCGCATGCTACACCAAAACTAGATTGTGATGCCGTTGAAGGATGATTTTTCATAGGGTGCGGCTATGCTTAAACAAGAGGAAAAGTGAAATTCATGACGGTTCTAGAAGGGAATCTTCTAGAAGATGAGGTGGCCTCCGATCAGTTTGGATCTTACTCACCTCTTTGATTTACTGGGATCATCCTAATCTCCTCATCCATCCCTCTTTCACCCTATATAAAGAGGGATATCTTATGGAAAAGGCTAAGGCTTTCTTATGCATGAATAATTCGGATATAGATTATACTTGAGACAACTTTGCTTTAGCTCTCTAAGTCAGGTTGTGGATCTTCTTCATCAAAGGACTTAGAGTAAAAGTATGTGTGTTGAAGAAAAGATCCATTGGAAGGTACTTTGCAACATCAAGGCATGGGTTTTATTCTCTTCTTTCATTTAATATAATGCAGTAATACATTTCTTCCCTATAAAGGTGTCTTTAATTTTATTGTATAACTCCTTTATCTTATACATAGAATTCATTGGAATATATATATCATTGTTCTCCCTCTTTGTTGGTTTGTGATTCTTAAACAGGTTCACCATCCCACAAATCCAAACATGGAGTGACAAGAATGAAACTAGCGAGGATAAAACTTCATTTAAAAGGTATGTCATTTGTCCCTCTCTAAACTAGTTTACATGAAAATGAAATCTAAGGCAAAGTTTGTATTCTACCTTGTTTTGTTCTAGATTCTTGTTGAAGTTAGGAAGATTAGTTTTTTTCCGTACTTACCAATTTGTCCGATAAAAAAATTGGTGACTCCATTGGGGAATGACTTATTTTGTTTTTTTTCTTCTTATTTTCTTTTAGCTTACCTTCTTTTGATCAATTTCATTCTCTGAGTCAGTTGGTGATCTATCTTGACTCTCTAGTTCTGAAAGTTCATTGAGAAACTTTGTCCTCCTTTCAAATTTTCTCTATATTCAGACATCATCACATCCTTCTTGTGTGAACCAAAGCGACGATGTCGCACTGTGTTTTGATTTCAACCTACGACAATGATTCATCGTCACATTGTACTCTTTTACATCCTACGACGATTCTTGTAGAAATTGTTGGAGTGGCAATCAATTTTCTTCTTTTTGCCCAGATTTTTCTTTACTTCTTGGGGTGAACTTTTATCCTTGGTGAATGATTGGTTTGCATATTTTAAGCCTGAATTTGATTGTTTTTCAAGAATTTAGAGTCTTCTTCATAAGCTTTGTAAGTTTTATCTTTTACTTCTTATTGCAAGGGTATAATCTCAAGGCTTTGTTCCTGAGTTCTTGCTTGATAAGTTGTTATTGATCTCTTTGAGTTTTGGATTGATTTTTAAGTTTTGGATTGTTGTTGATTGGAAAAAAAAAAATTGTCTGCATTAGACAAATAGTTTTCTTATCTTTTCGTTTTTTGCTTGAATTATGAGTTTGGTTTGGGAAATAGTGTTGTGATTGCATTGATCTTCTTGGAAAACTCTTTCTTTTTTGGATTACATCTCTATTTTGATTTGAACAAGAGAGGAATGAAGTTTATTCTTCTATTTAGTAGTCTTTGCAGGAAATCTTTTGCATTCAAATATTTGTTGAAAAGAGAAAATTGGAAAATTTAGTAACTTTGATTGTTTGGAATCAATATCATTCAAAGATTGAGAAATTGTGCTTTGTAAATTTTTGTATTCTAGAAAGAGAAACCTTCTCCCTATTGTAATTAGATTTCATCAAATGAAATGATTTCATATCATCTATTTTTTCATTTTATTGGGTCAAGGTCAAATACATCATCAGTTTCATTTTTGTTTCTCTTTTTGAGTAAGTAACAACAATTAAAATTTAGTGTAATTTTAAAATCTATTAGAAAAAATTATTTTCTAGAACTTTTATACACCAACATTATCTAGGATAACACTTTGGAATAGGTTGTGAGGCACACCTTCCAAATCATCAAAACACACAATAGTAACTTGTGATAGGGAGAGTTTAAATAAAATTTCTACATTTTGTCATGGGAAGCCCTTCTAACACAAGGGTCAATCATGAGGTCACATTAGGGTCGTAAGAGTTACTCACCCTTATTTTTTGGTCTTAGTGTAGATATTGCGCATATTATTGGGGGTCACTTGAGAAGAAAATCTAGTGTGGACCTTCTCGACTCAATTTCGGGCTTAGATACCCTACCCTTATGCGTGGATCAGATCATCGACTACTTCCCCAGACATCATTGTCATAATTGGTAACCATAGTGGCCAATATATTTAGAGAATTTACATGAGGTGACTGTGGAGGGGAAAGTCTTCATGGTACCTGTAATTGATGTTGGCCAAACTCACTCGGGCTCCTTGGAGGGTATACCCACAATTATGCGTGGGTGATTGCACCAGGGTGTAAGTCCATTAAGAAGGTTGTCAACGTACCTTTTCCACCTGCTTTATAGCATTCCTTTCTTGTCTTGATTTCACAACATTGGATTTCATCACCAACTAGTAACTTCAAAATAAGAAGGTTTATTTGTCTGTTTGATATTCAGATTTTATTAGTGAGTGATGTTTTTTTCTCTAGTTGGCCATAGATTTCTTTCATTATCTATTTGGTGCTACCAACATCGAACCTCGTCATTCACGTAGGATGTGAGGGTTACCTCCGAAAGATTCAAAAGAATATGCTCCTTTGATTCTTAACTCACTAGAGAGTTCTCTTGAAGGAGCAGTCAATAACGACGTAGCCTCTAACATCGGAAGTTCTACTCCATTGGAGGAATCAACACTTCCTGTAAATCTATTATTGAGTGTTATACAAGATCCACTTTTGATCCAAATAAACTCATCGAAAGACATTGTTGTTGAAAATTATACTAGAATACCTATTGGACCTTACGCAAAGTCTGGTGTAGATGATCCACCCTATCAGAGGGAATCGTTTAGAACTCTAGTTCATACTGTTAGAATTTTTAATCCTAGATCAATCCATGTCCATTCTCTTTGGAGGACCTCCTCAAGACACAATGTTTTTTATAAACTAGGTGTTAGCACATAATCATGTATGGGGTACTCTCCTGAAAGAAGCGTCCCCTTGGGTGAAGAAAGAGATTTTGAAAACCCATGTTTCCCAAAGTTTAGAGGTTGGGTGCCTCATTTTAGCGAGCAGGTATTTTTGGACGGCCAAGACCTACCTGCCTAGATCTATGACTGAAGTTTCATTCTGGAGCCCCCTTTCCATTATGCCTTTAATAGAGGGGGGGGGGTCCGGAATTCGGCACGCATCTCTCAAATGGTCAAGATTGAGGTGCCTAGATCAACGACGCTCAAGTGATTCCAGACCGCTTTCTCCCCTGCCATCTTTTCTCCACTTAACCACGTGACATGGCCCATTTCTTTTGGCCCCTCCTCGTCCTCCAACATCTGTCCCGCTCCCTTCCATGTTAGCCCCCCATAAATAATGTGTTCCCCGTTAGCATTATATCCCGTCACATTCACTCCTTCTTCTTGCCATTTGTCTTGCCCTTGTTGTTTCCATGATCACTCCCTTTCCCCTTTCCACACCGAGCAGGCTAAATCTTCCTCACCTACGCTTCATTAGTATACCTTCATGTGCCCCAGTCTTTGCATCGGCCTCCATGCCTCATCCATTAGACCATTTAGTTGATCCAGGTGGCACCATGAGAAGACCTCCACATCCCAAAGGGCAGAGTTGACCAAGATTGTTCCTGATCCCAAGAAAGCAGTTATTGAAGTGGTTGAAGGTGGTTAGACATCGTCTCTGCCATAAATGGAAATTCTGGAAAAGGATTAAAATCATGTCAATTCATTTGCATAAAGTCAGGAGTCTGATTGCATCTGTCATAAGTGTACAATCATTCAGAGTCTGCATGCGCAGACTGCCAGAAGACATGCAGACGCAATTTTTTTAATGCAGTGTCTTGTTTTCACTCTTGTTGTTTTGTTTTGAGTATATGTAGGAATTTTCACCATTTTGAAATCTATCGATGGTTGAGCTAGGCTCCCGATTGTAAAGTTTTAATGAAGCACTGGTTTCTCTAGTTATGTATTGGCACTTGAGACTTCTTGCCTTATGAATGTCAGCTTCTTTCCATCTCTTTGTTTACACTGTGTTAGAACAGCTCGAAATTGGAGGATTCGGTTGAGGTTCATTGTTATAGGATGATGTATGTTGGATCACTGTAATAGTTTCATTGTTTCTAATCAGTTCTTGTATTTTCTCAATACTGAATGATTTGGAATTAGAGGATCCAGTCAAGTCACCCTTCAATTCCCTGAAACTCTGAACCAAGAGGATCTTGTATTCTAATTTTGTCTTCCTCAAACTGCTAAAAGGCCTGATGCCCGAGGAAGTCTTGCTCACTTATCTCACCAATTCTTCCACTTGCTCATTTTATAATCAACTCACTAACAGAAGTTAGATCAAGACCTCTTTTGTTTTTTACATACCAGGCCTGGTTCCCTGAGGTAGGGTGATACCTTCCTGGGTCTGTACTAATTCGATCACCCATTAAATTTATTCGTGACATAAATTCATGGGATTTGGTCTCTTCTCCTATCACAATCTAGGAGTGACTTCTAATGCTAACATTTATGGCGCCGTTGCTAGGGATGAAGTTGAATATTTTCCCCGGGATTGAATGACAACGATTAACTGATTCTGAAGGTGCATCAGATATCAGAACTATTGAGGTTGCTACGTTGTACCTAGTGACTCCACTGACATGACTCCATTGGGCGACTCCATTGTTTCATCTGTGGCTTCTAGAGGCAGACACACAAGGTCTACTCCTCTACTACTGTTAGCGCCACCTGAAGCTGACCTAGAGAAGATTATCAGAAAGGGAAAGTCCTTTGAGGGTGGTACTTCTACTGCTAAACCAGGTATTTCTCATGATTTTCGTGATTTTATAGAAACTCCAGCCCCTTCATTTCGTCCTGTTGTATTACCTTCTGTCAGAGTTTCCCACAGTCTAAATTTTGGGAGTGTTCCTGTTGGAATTTCTCCTCCTAGTCTCGAATTAGTAGGAGAAACTCTTGTCACTCCCCTTTTCCCCAAGGTGGTACCCTGGTTCAGACCCATCCCATCAGAATATTCTCCTACCCAGGGTTTTACCACCCCTCATCCTGTTATTAATATTGTTGAAGGAAGGGAAATTTATGTGCCTTTAAGCTAGAAATCCTGTTCTCCAAATTTGGTGTAGTTCCCCTCCCATTATGTAAACTCAACTCCTGTCTTTCTGCTTCAAACCTCATCTCCTCTAAATAGAATGGACACCATAGTGGCTTCCAGATATGCTCTCTTAATCTTACCTCAACCTATGAATCCTCTCCCTGCTGGAGATTACCTGAAACATATGCCCAAGTTCACTGGGGAAGAGGACATAACTGCGGAAGAGCACCTGGCTGCTTTCTACAGTTATGCAGACAACCTGAACATTGAAAATGAAGATGTCTGGATGAGAGTCTTCATCCAGATCCTGGACGGTGAGGTGAAGAAATGGTTTAGGATATTGGCCCTCGAATCTATTGTTGGGATTGAAGCTCTAGATAGTGCTTTCCTGAGGCAGTGGGGAGATAAAAAAGATTTCATGTATTACATAACAGAGTTTGGGTCCTTGAAGAAAATGGGAGGAGAGTCTGTCTCTGACTTATCCAAAAGATTCAATAAGATGTATAACAAGATCCCTGCTGAGATAAATCCCACAGAAGACTTTGCCAAAATTTATTATGCTAGTGCATTCGACCCTAACTTATTCTATCTATTGAGAGAGAGAAGAGCTATCTCCCTAGCTCAAATGCAAGATGCGGACATAGAGGTGGAATCTAATGTATTGGTAGTTGACAGACTGAGAAATAATACTGATGTAGACAGGAGGAAGGGAAGATTTGAAGCCTCAACATCTGGCCCCTCTGTGCCTCACCCTCAAGTGGATGAATTGACCAAGATAGTGAAGTTTCTGTCTGCAGAGATGGAGAAAATGAAGGTGGAGGGGAAGCAAACATACATAAATACTCAAAATGATGAAAACAAAGGAATCTTTAGGAGGCCAAACAATATTTCTCCCCTGACTATGCAAAGAGACCAGATAGGAAGAGATAGAGAAGACCAGAAGATACAGGCCCCTCTTCAAAATAATTTTGTGGCTGATGAGGAAGAAGGGGAAACAGACGGGCTTGATCCTAAAATCCACTTCTTTGGAGATACTTCTCCTTTTCCTCATCTCACTCAATCAACATATGAGGAATCTCTCATGGACAATCAGCTAAATGAACTGAGCAAGGGAGACAAGGCTAGCAACAGCCAAAGCAGGTATAACCTGAGGGCCAAGAAAAAGATAGAAGCACCTGATGTTCCTGAACAGTTCACTAGAACAGAGAAACCTTCTAATGAAGTAGCAGACAACAACAAAGGTAAGAAGGCCCAACCCCTCTCTCCAATGGTCCAGATTCATGTTCCTGAAGTAAGGGAAATCCCAAAGCTTACATATTCTTTTAGCTTTGAGTATGAAATTCAAAAAATTAGAATCCCTGTGCCCCTCTCCGAGCTGATCAAACATGAAGTGTTCAAAAAATGCCTCTTCGATCTATTACAGTATGAAGCCTCATGCCTTCCCACAGAATCAATCAATTTGCAAGATGAAAAGCCTACAGTTATCCTAGGTCCTATGGTATAAGACAAGAATGATTCATCCCCTCCCTTTTACACATCCTTGAACATACATGACAAGGTACTGCACAATTGTTTGATGGATTCATGGGCTTCCCACAACCTCATTCCCAAAACCGTCATGGAAGAATTAGGACTAGAAGTCACCAGAGGCTATCACGACCTCTATTCCTTTGACTCCAGGAAAGTTCAATGTCTAGGAGTCATCAAAGACCTGGTTGTGACCTTGTTTCAGTTGCCCATGAAAAGTGTGGTAATGGACATTGTAGTGGTTGATGTCCCCCCATAGTTTGGTATGTTGTTATCAAGATCTTAGATAAAAAGACTGGGGGGAACCTTGCATATGGACCTAACCTATGCTACTATTCCAGTGTTTGGAGGAGAACATAGGAGACTATACAAAGAAGCCCAACTGGCCTATATAATCAGTGACGAAGCCAATCCTACCAACCATCCTATATTTTCCCTTGACATTGATTTAGGTTCCAATTTACTACAACTCACTAATGCTCCCGAACCTCTTCTAAAACTCAGAAAGAAGCCCACCACTTCTCATGAATTTTCTCCCCCCATCACCTCTGTCTGGATTTTTTTTTTTTATGGAGCCTCTTCTAGGGGAGGCGCTGGTGCCGGAGTATTTTTTGTGTCACCTGCTCAGGAAACCATATCTCTGTCATACAAGCTAGAGTTTGAAACAACCAACAATGTGGCAGAATATGAAGCTCGTGTTCTAGGTTTGAGAACTGCAAAGGAAATGGCAATTCAGAAGGTAGCAGTGTTCGGAGATGTAGAATTGATAGTCCAACAGATTAGAAACTCTTATCAGGCCAAGCATCCTTGACTCGGGAGTTACAAAAATGAGGTATGGGACCTAATCAACAGTTTCTTCTTAGCATTTAACAATTCTCTCATTCCAAGAGAGAAGAACACAGTGGAATATTCTTTGGCTACATCAACAAGCAATTTCAAAGTGCCTTTGCCACCCAAATTCATATATGATGTAGAAGTAAAATTCAGGCCCTCCATACCTGACAATTCCAAACATTGGAAGGTGTTCGAGGATGATCTTGAGATCAAAATATTCTTGGAGACTGTTGAATAATTTTCAGAGATGCATATTGACTAGGACTATGTTTCTGAAGCAAATCTTGATGATGGTAATTTTTTGAGTAGGATTGCAGAGCATGAAATTGTGCAGCTACCCAACAATCATATTCCAAGGGGACTGGTTCCTTTGGAAATGCTTTTTGATAGAAATGATGTGTCATTAGAAGGGAAAATCTTAAATGATGATGATGGTACAACTCAGTGCAACATTGGCACCAAGGATGAACCCAAGTTTGTCAAATTGTCAAGAAGTCTGGCAAAGGAGAAGAGGGTTGAATACGCTAAAATATTGAGGGAGTTTGCTGATGTTTTCACCTGGACCTATGAAGATCCAAAACTTATGACACTTCTGTTATCACCCCATAATTTATGGGAATCAGCTGATGACTTGGATATTATCTGTATCTGGTGATTTGGTTCACAAATGATATTTCATTCTTCAAATAATTTGTTAAAAGAAAAAGAAAGGAAAAAGAAAAGAAAGGAAAGAAAAAAGAAAAAAGAAAAAGAAAAGAGGGCAAAAAGATTTGAAATAAAAGCCCCATGCAATAACCAGTGGCTTGGTCATACCTTTAAAGCATGACCTAGTTCTTTTAAATTTTCAATGTTGATAGGATAGTGAATACATCTGATCATACTGCCTAATCTTGGTCAGATAGCCCCTAGGTTAGAATTAGTGAATAAATCTAATCAGTCCATCTAATCCTGATCAGGTAGCCCCTAGAAAGAATAAAACCTTGACCCAACTGTTTAATCTGGGTTAATTGTCTTGTGACAGTAGGATAGGACGTAGGTTAATTGCCTTGCCCCCTTGCCGAAATAAAGCCAGATTGATAATATGTTACCTTATAACTCCAGTTCTCGAATGTAATTGAATTGATGTCCCCCTTGGTGGTGTATATGATAAATACTGAAAGAAAACCCATATAAATGCCCTTATCCTAAGTTTTCCTACATATGACATTTTCCGCCCCTGCTTATGGCTCATGCACTTTTCAAGGGCCTCGATCACGGCGCTGAAATCAATGGCTCACAGTTGATTCCGGACCCCCCATAGTGTTCTGCTTTTAACCAAAAGGAGGGGGTCCGAAGTCAGAGATAACTTTTGCGCAGATCTGGACGGTCCGAAAAGGAGCGCGCCAATCCATGTTTTACATCGAATGTCGGACCCCCCCCTCCGTTCTGCCTTTAATGGAGGGGGGGGGGTCTGAGTTAGGGGATAATGCAGGCGCATATATGAACAGCTCTGAGTGGAGCGCTTAAATCAATGATCCACAATGAAATTAGGACCCCCCCCCTCCTTTCTACCTTTAATGGAGGGGGGGGGGTCCGAGATTGGTGTTAAAAAGCGAGCAGAGATCTGCGGCCAGAAATCCGGCATGCAGATCGACGGTTCGTAGTGATTTCCAGACCCCCCTTGGTATTCTATCTTTAATCAAAAGGGGGGGGGTCCGAGAATGAATCTTCATCACAATGGGCCTCCTGTTCCATGTGTCGCCGCCCTATTGGTCCACAAGTCCCATCCTCCACTTGTTGTCTGACACTCCGTCACCCCTGGATGTCACCCTCCACTGAGCCCACTTGTCCCACTTGCGTCTAGCTCTAAGTCCCATCCCGTTACCACTGCCAGCCCCTGGTGTCAGCGCCATAACACCCTTCACTCATGAATATCCCCCTTTGGCGACTTTACCTCCAATCACAAACCTCCACGTCAGTCGTCCGTATATGTTGTTCACCGTCACCTACCGTGTCACCCCAAGTGGCCCGTTATACATTAATGACTGGATAAAACGCCCGTTGTCATCCTGACCTTTTTCCCGCGTCTGACTGACCCAGTTTTGAATAAAAACACYGTTGTGCCCACTTTCATTCGTTATTCGTCCATCGCACCAGAGAACCTATCTATCCTATTTCCATTGCTTCCCTGTCGTTTTCCCTCCACCACCAGTAGACCCCACTAACATTGTTTGTTGCAGGTACAGTCGCTGAGATGGCATCTAAAACTAGGCCAGCTGAAGAGGAAGAGAATCCGTTCGTCCCTCCTCCAGTCGATCTCGATAAAATTCCTCTGGTAGACAAGGACCGCTTGATAGCGGACACAACATGCAGCTTTGATTTCTCTGATCTGCAATCATGGCTCCGAGAAGTTTTCCTAGATCAGAGTGATGAGATTGGGCTCTAGGAGTCCAATTTGCCCCTATATTTATTCCCCCAAGTCTACCATTTCCCATAGTTTGCACTCAAGTGCCAAGCTCACTACGTCCCCGAATAGAAAGCCATTGTTTCCTCCTTGGGGGACATCCTCTTCTTCATTACCCCAGAGGACATCGACCAAATGATGCAGATAACTCGCCCTGATTCTGCGACCCCATTCAACATGGAAATCCTCACCGAGATCTACCAGAAGATGACTTTCCCGCAAAGAGCTCAGATTTTCGAGTTGCTCTCTCCCCCTTCATCTCCAATCCCGACCACAAATCCCCCCTATCCTTCTTCCATATTCTCCATCAAAGGGAATCAAATTATTTCGGCTGTATGTGCTCTACTTGGATACTATTCGGACCAATGGGTGGACGAACCCATCATGGGTTTCATATCCATCTTTTCAAATGATGAAAAGCCAACCACTCAATTCGACTAAAGTACTTTCTTGGAAAGTAACATCCATGAGCAATTCATGAAGTTCACCACTGAGGGCATGTTCAGGTATTCTTCTATTCTGGCCTACATGTTCTTATACTTTCAAGCAGACAGGTTCTACTTCTCTCTATAGAAGATGGACTCTGACGGGAAGCCACAGCTAGTCACAGCGTGGACGTCCCTTCTGAAGCGAAATTCGGTCGAATATGATTTTACAGCATTCATTGACCAGTTCTACCACCCCGTGATAAGTATGCTAAGTGGTGTTCCTGAGCCACGAGTAAATGAAGAAGTCCGGAGAGTTCTGCATCTCTCAGAAAGTGCGAAGACAGGAGACTGGTACTTGTACCAGAATCACTCCGAAATCTGAGTCTATGGGTGCGAGTTGGCACCATACAAGCTTCCGAGATACATACCAGTAAGAGTTTTCGCACTATAATACATTAGGCAAATTATGAATTCTAATGATATTCACTTTGTCTCCTTCAAAAAGAAACAACAGATGTGACTCAAAGGGAAGATAGGTTCATTTATCTGCAATAACAGAGGCGCTGGGGATGAAGCAGACAAATTATTGAGGGAAATTAAATTTCCAACTAGTTTTCCCTGGCACTACGACCCTTATGGAATCATTTCTGAGATGAGACTCAAACATAAGACTGGACCATATGCGCATGAGCCCAGGCCCGAAATCGAAAAAATTGCCAATCAAACTGAATGGGAGCCTGATACATTGGAGGATGTGGAACCAGTGGTCAAGGAAGAACAGCAGGGGCCCTCAACAAGTGCGCTCCCCGCTACCACGCCACAGGTCCTCAAGGAAAAGAGGCCCCGACAGGAGTCATTTCCTCCTGTAACAGAGGTATCTACAAAGGAGTTTCAAATTCATGCTAAAAATCTTAAGACCGTCTCAACGACCGGCACAACAGCAAAAGCTGCCACGTTGATTACTACAGTGACCACTACTGGGGCCAAGCAATTCCCTTCACCTTTTGGCTCTGGTCATTTTAAAGAAGTAACGGTAAATTCCAAGGATTCTCCTTTGGATACTCCACCAAGCGAGACTGGGCCCAAGTTGGGCATTTTTGAAAAATATGACATGATCAAGAAGAGGAACCAGTCGCTCACCAGCAGCGCTTATGCGCAATTCCAGAAACAGTCCTCCACAGCCCAGCATAGGTTGCTCTCAGCATTCGACACAAAAAAGGGCAAGATGCATATGGCATACCTCCATGCACTAGTGCCAGACCCCAAGGTTATATCCGATTACAGGAGGGCCACGTTTGAATTCCAAGCAAAGGATGTGCATCCAGCAGATCAAATGGATATGCATAAGCAAACTGGGGAAATGATTTCCCAC